>JAHRIG010007113.1:0-20062 GCA_020311275.1 Eira barbara
AAGTGCAGCATCCCTTCCTGATTAAAACTCTTCAAAGTGTAGGGATAGAAGGCACATACCTCAATATTATCAAAGCCATCTATGAAAAACCCACCGCGAATATCATTCTCAAAGGAGAAAAACTGAAAGTTTTTCCGCTAAGGTCAGGAACACGGCAAGGATGTCCGTTATCGCCACTGCTGTTCAACATAGTACTAGAAGTCCTAGCCTCAGCAACCAGACAACAAAAAGAAATTAAAGGCATCCAAATTGGCAAAGAAGAAGTCAAACTATCACTCTTTACAGATGATATGATACTACATGTGGAAAACCCAAAAGGCTCCACCCCAAAACTGCTAGAACTTATACAGGAATTCAGTAAAGTGTCAGGATATAAAGTCAATGCACAGAAATCAGTCGCATTTCTTTACACTAACAACAAGACAGAAGAAAGAGAAATTGAGGAGTCAGTCCCATTTACAATCGCACCCAAAACCATAAGATACCTAGGAATAAATCTAACCAAAGAGGCAAAGAATCTGTACTCAGAAAACTATAAAGTACTCATGAAAGAAATTGAGGAAGACACAAGAAATGGAAAAATATTCCATGCTCATGGATTGGAAGAACAAATATTGTGAAAATGTCTATTCTACCTAAAGCAATCTACACATTTAATGCAATCCCTATCAAAATCCCATCCATTTTTTAAAGAAATAGAACAAATAATCCTAAAATTTATATGGAACCAGAAAAGACCTCGAATAGCCAAAGGAATATTGAAAAAGAAAGCCAACGTCGGTGGCATCACAATTCCAGACTTCAAGCTCTATTACAAAGCTGTCATCATCAAGACAGTATGGTACTGGCACAAAAACAGACATCTAGATCAATGGAACAGAATAGAGAGCCCAGAAATAGACCCTCAACTCTATAGTCAACTAATCTTCGACAAAGCAGGAAGGAATGTCCAATGGAAAAAAGACAGCCTCTTCAACAAATGGTGCTGGGAAAATTGGACAGCCACATGCAGAAAAATGAAATTGGACTATTTCCTTACACCACACACAAAAATAGACTCAAAATGGATGAAGGACCTCAATGTGAGAAAGGAATCTATCAAAATCCTTGAGGAGAATGCAGGCAGCAACCTCTTTGACCTCAACCGCAGCAACTTCTTCCTAGGAACATTGCCAAAGGCAAGGGAAGCAAGGGCAAAAATAAACTATTGGGATTTCATCAAGATCAAAAGCTTTTGCACAGCAAACAGTTAACAAAACCAAAGGACAACTGACAGAATGGGAGAAGATATTTGCAAACGACATATCAGATAAAGGGCTAGTATCCAAAATCTATAAAGAGCTTATCAAACTCAATACCCAAAGAACAAATAATCCAGTTGAGAAATGGGCAGAGGACATGAACAGACATTTCTGCAAAGAAGACATCCAGATGGCCAACAGACACATGAAAAAATGCTCCACATCACTCGGCATCAGGGAAATACAAATCAAAACCACAATGAGATACCACCTCACCAGTCAGAATGGCTAAAATTAACAAATCAAGAAATGACAGATGCTTGCGAGGATGCGGAGAGAGGGGAACCCTCCTACACTGCTGGTGGGAATGCAAGCTGGTGCAACCACTCTGGAAAACAGTGTGGAGGTTCCTCAAAAAACTGAAAATAGAGCTACCCTATGACCCAGCAATTGCACTACTGGGTATATATCCTAAAGATACAAACGTGGTGCTCCAAAGGGGCACGCGCACCCGAATGTTTATAGCAGCAATGTCCACAATAGCCAAACTGTGGAAAGAACCTGGATGTCCATCAACAGATGAATGGATAAAGAAGAAGTGGTATATATACACAATGGAATACTATGCAGCCATCAAAAGACATGAAATCTTGCCATTTGCGACGACATGGATGGAACTAGAGGGTATCATGCTTAGCGAAATAAGTCAATCAGAGAAAGACAACTATCATATGATCTCTTTGATATGAGAAAGTGGAGATGCAATGCGGGGGGGTTGGGGGGAGGTAGGAAAAAAAAATGAAAAGATGGGATTGGGAGGGATCAAACCATAAAAGACTCAATCTCAAAAAACAGACTGAGGGTTGCTGGGGGGAGGGGGGACGGGAGAGGGTGGTGGGGAAATGGACATTGGGGAGGGTATGTGCTATGATGAGTGCTGTGAAATGTGTAAACCTGGCGATTCACATACTTGTACCCCTGGGGATAAAAATACATTATATGTTTATTAAAATGAAAAAAAAAATAAGAGAAGAGAGAAGAACCACATGGTCCTCTCAATTGATGCAGAAAAAGCATTTGACAAAATCCAGCATCCGTTCCTGATTAAAACGCTTCAAAGTGTAGGGATAGAGGGAACATTCCTGAACTTCATCAAATCTATCTATGAAAGACCCACAGCAAGTATCATCCTCAATGGGAAAAAGCTTGCGGCCTTCCCGTTGAGATCGGTAACACGCAAGGATGCCCACTCTCACCACTCTTGTTCAACATAGTATTAGAAGTCCTAGCAACAGCAATCAGACAACAAAGAGAAATAAAACGTATCCAAATTGGCAAGGAAGAAGTCAAACTCTCTCTCTTCGCAGATGACATGATTCTTTATATGGAAAACCCAAAAGACTCCACCCCCAAACTTCTAGAACTCATGAAGCAATTCAGTAATGTGGCAGGATACAAAGTCAATGTACAGAAATCAGTGGCTTTCTTATACACTAACAATGAAAATACAGAAAGGCAAATTAGAGAATCAATTCCATTTACTATAGCACCAAGAACCATAAGATACCTCGGAATAAACCTAACCAAAGAGGTTAAGGATCTGTACTCGAGGAACTACAGAACATTCATGAAAGAAATTGAAGAAGACACAAAAAGATCGAAGACCATTCCATGCTCTTGGATCGGAAGAATAAACGTTGTCAAAATGTCTATACTGCCTAGAGCAATCTACACTTTTAATGCCATTCTGATAAAAATTCCACCGGTATTTTTCAAAGACCTGGAGCAAATAATTCTAAAATTTGTATGGAATCAGAAGAGACCCCGAATTGCTAAGGAAATGTTGAAAAACAAAAATAAAACTGGCGGCATCACGTTACCTGATATCAAGCTTTACTACAAAGCTGTGATCACCAAGACAGTGTGGTACTGGCATAAAAACAGACACATAGACCAGTGGAACAGAGTAGAGAGCCCAGATATGGACCCTCAACTCTATGGTCAAATAATCTTCGATAAAACAGGAAAAAATATCCAGTGGAAAAAAGACAGTCTCTTCAATAAATGGTGCTGGGATAACTGGACAGCTATATGTAGAAAAATGAAACTCGACCATTCTCTTACACCGTACACAAAGATAAACTCGAAATGGATAAAAGACCTCAACATGAGACAGGAATCCATCAGAATCCTAGAGGAGAACATAGGCAGTAACCTCTTTGATATCAGCCACAGCAACTTCTTTCAAGATAAATGCTTCTATTTCTAAACAGATTTTGCTCCTTCTGTGGACAAATGAGCCTTTATCCTTTTGAAATTCATACACAAGTATGGGGAAATAAACATGGGAGTATAAGTTACCATACTTCAAAGAATGATTTGACAAATCTATATCAAAACTTAAAACTTCAGACCAAACAATCCCACTTCTATGCATTTATTCTACAAAGTCATACCGGTGCATGAAGCTATATTTACAGAGATGCTTTTTGCAGCACATTTTTATTTAACTGTTTACTGTTAAAATGTGCATTACTATTTGCAATAGCAAAAACCTTCTCATCTATTCATAGGAGACTAGCTAAAAATTATGATACATCAATCCTATAAACAATATGTAACTATTTTTAAAAATGAGTTACCCCTATGTCATGAAAGGATACATAGGTAATGCATATTAAGTGGAAAAAACTAAATTTCAAAAAAATGTGTAATAAATGATCCTGTTTACGTAAAAAAGGATATATTATAGGATATATTATGATGTTTCACTTTATTTTTTAAATTTATTTATTTGAGAAAGTGAGAGTATGAATGGAGGGACAGAGGGAGAGGGAAAAGCAGACTCCCCACTGAACAGGGAGCCCAACATGGGACTCAGTCTCAGGACCCTGAGATCGTGACCCAAGCTGATGGCAGCCACTTAACCAAATGAGCGACCAGGGCGCCCCTGATATTTTATTTTAAAAATATTTTAAAACTTGGGGCACCTGGGTGGCTCAGTTGGTTGAGCCTCTGCCTTAAGCTCAGGTCATGATCTCAGGGTCCTGAGATCGAGTGCCCTGTCAGGCTCCCTGCTTAGTGGGGAGTCTGCTTCTCCCTCTCACTCTCTGTGTTCTCTCTCACTCCCTCTCAAATAAATAAAAAAATCTTTAAAAAAAATAACAAAAAAAAATTTAAAAACAGTTCTACTACCACCAAGAGCCTTCATTTTTTTTTTTTGTCATTTTGTCTTTTTGTAAACACATCCATATGTCTCAATGGTTACCCACCCCATCTCTAACCCATGACAACCAGTGATCTGTTCTCCGTCTCCATAATTTTGTCATTTCAAGAATGCCATAGAGATGGAACCCTACAGTATGTAACATTTGAGGATTAGCTTTTATTCACTCAGCACAATTCCCTTGAGGTTCTTCCAAGCTGTTCCGTGTATCAAGAGTTTATTCCTGTAGTGCCTGGGTGGCTTAGTCATTCAGCATCTGCCTTCGGCTCAGGTCATGATCCCAGGGTCCTGGGATGGAGTCCTGCATCAAATCCTGCTCTGGGGAGCCTACTCCTCCCTCTCCCACTCCCCCCTGCTTGTGTTCCCTCTCTCACTGTCTCTCTCTGTCAAATCAATAAATAAAATCTTGAAAAAAAAAGAATTTATTCCTTTTTATTGCTGAGTAGTATGGATGGATGTACCACAGTTTGTTTAACCACCTGGAAGAACATCTGGATTCTTTCCAGTTTGGCACCATTATGAATACAGTTGCTATGAACATTCACGTGGTAATAAGGGGCAGCACAGAGATCTTCATGGTGATGAATTCTTCAGTATCTAGACTGGCAGTCATAGGTACAGAGCCTCCACATGTGATACAAAGGCCCAGTACAAAATAGATACACACATGGGTGAGTACCAGTCAAACCGGGAAAATTTCAATAAGATTTGTGTATTTTATCAAATATTGTCAATATTCTGGTTATGATATTGTACCATAAGTTCTGGATAATGTTACCAGCAGGGAAAAGTGGGTAAAAGGATACAGGGGATGCTTTCTACATGGGAACCTGCAATTATCTCAAATTAGAAAGTTAATTGCTTTTTTTACTCTTTTAAGAGCTCCACATGAAATGCACAGTTTGATTTGTTGTTTCAAATTTACTTCACTAAATGTCATTGATTTGTCTACTATGTGTCAGATATATTCAACTTGGCTTTATCACAGCTTGATCTTCCCATGCTATTATGTAGTTTTAAAGGACCAAATTAATTTAAGAAAAAAATTAGTGTCACTAAAACATTTCTCTAAGTTACAAGTCAGCAATACAATTTTTAAAATTTTGTCAAGGCAGAAAGTCATCTTTCCCCCTCAAGTTCGCTCCTCCTATCTAATCCCATCCCTAAAGAATTTCTGTTCACTGCATCTCTTTCCTGGCTCCAAAGCATATACATATACAGACACACACACACACACACACACGCACGCACAGATTTTGTTAATGAAAAAGAAATTCAGCTATTCAAAATGATCTATATTCTGCTTTCTCGTTTAATAATATATTCAGAATGAATAATGTATCTGGGATGAATCATGACAGCTTGATATACTTTGGCCACTTTTAATGGTAGACACCATAACTAAGTAAATCTGCCACAATCATTCTTTTTTTTTTTTTTTTTTTTAAGGTCAGAGGGAGAAACAGAATCCCTGCCAAGCAGGGAGCCTGATGTGAAACTCGATCCCAGGACTTCAGGACTCTAACCTGAGCCGAAGGCAGTAACTCAACCAACTGAGCCACCCAGGTGCCCTGCCACTATCATTCTTATACATATGTCTTTACATAAGTGATATCATTTCTGAAGAACAGATTCCTTGAAATGATCTTTCTGTACCCAAACATAGATACATCTTCAACTGTCTACTATTAAAAATGTAATATCAGGGGGCACCTGGGTGGCTCTGTAGTGAGCGTCTGACTCTTGGTTTGAGTTCAGGTCATGATCCCAGTGCTGTGAGAACAAGCCCTGCCGCAGGCCCCATGCTCCACAGGGAGTCTGTTTGAGATTCTCTCTCTCCCTCTCCCTCTGCCCCTCCCCTCAACCCCTACTCGCAAGTGCCCATGCTCGCTCGCTCTCTCAAAATAAACAAATAAATCTCTTAAAATGCATTACCAGGGGTATTACAGATATTTTCTTTTTACTTTATGCTCCCATATTGCTTAAATTTTTGAAATGAACATATAACTTTTATAATAAATTAAAACATTTAACCTCTTTAAAAGAAAACAAAAACAAAGGCGTTCATCACTTTTGGTCATTCCTCGTAGTCTTCTTTCTCTGAAATTCGCTCTGCTCTTCAGTACTCCCTGCCTGAGGCATTTGGGTGTTTATGGGAGCAGGATTTGTCTAGCTTATGGGTAGGTTGGTTGGCTGGCTAACTGCTTGATTTGTTATGTGTGAGCTCTCAGGATGACTAAGAATGGCATTTAGTGGGTCGGAGCCAACCGTGCCAACGCCTTGCAATAGATGAGACATTTCTGCACAAAATGCCAAAAGCTCCCCTGTCCTGGGAAACTCCAAATCTTATTTGAGAATATCAGATCCACTTCTTCCCACTCTGGGTTTTGATCTGAGGGCCTTACCGTTATCATCCATGGACATACAGGGATGCAACCCAACTGCTTCTCGACATACAAGAGTACAAATCTCAGAGAGGAGGAAAAACAACAAAGACCCAGGCTGCTGAACTGAACCTGCATTTGCCCAGACCTACCACTGACAGTGGGTGGTGGCTAGGGGCCAAGCACATCCCCGGCACCCCTACATGTGGGATTGGCTCTGGTTAAAACAATCCAGATGATGGCGACCATTTCAATTATTGTTTCATCACCCACCATGTGTTAATTATAATGACTGAGAAGTAAATGAACTAAAAGTCATCCAGCCTGAGCTTCAGGCCAGTGGGAGACCCATACACAGGAAAGACCAAAAAAGAAAAAAAAAGGTATATATTTTTTAATGTACCAACAATAATAAAATAAGAATTCTTTGACTTCAAATGTAGAGTCTCAGGACAAGAAGTCAGGACATTTACGGAGCGAGTAAGCTCCCAACCCTCATGACCTCTTAGAGAAAACCACAATTTGTTTTCAATAAAACAGTGTCTACAAGTTATTCTATGTCAAGAGCCAAGTATCCCTGTTGCCAGAAGGATACCATCCGCAGTCTCAGGTCTGCAGTCTGGCTATTTTTAGGTGAACCCCAAACTGTAGTATCACTGACTCCCTTGATGTATTTCACAAAACCAAAGGAGGCAGTTACATTAAACTAGGAAGCTTAATTTTCTTATTCCTGGCCTCCCAGCATTACCCAGAGAGGCGTCTACTTCCATTAGGAAATACTTAACTACAAATTCGCCCCTGAATGCATTTGCATATGGCGTGGTGGACTCTGATGGGCTCCAGGGGCTTCCTCAAAATTATCCTCCACTCAGGCCTGAATTTCAATGCTCTTCCTGGTGCTGCCTGAGGTGGGTGGGGATTGATAGCAAGAGGGTGAATGTGCACTGGAGGTGGGGGGGGGGAGTCCTAGTCCAAGAGAGGTGGGCAATCCTGCCTTCACAACTAGCTCATAAAGGAGGGAGGTGGAGGCTGTCATTCCTCCAGGAGAACTCCTTCTTGAACCCCTGACACAGAAGAATGCAGTAAAAACCCGTAAGTTTTATCCTCAAAGCTATCTAAGATATCCCCCCGCGGTGAATTGGCTCAGGGTACACAGTGCCTTAATTAGAACCTCGTTGTTGTAATTGTCATAGTTCAGGGACAATCTCACAAAGAAGTGCCACAAAAAAATGACACAGGCTTTATCGTTTGCTTGAAATTCTGTTTTTGCCTAGGGACATCTGGCGGCAATCATAATTTACTCATTTGGATCAAATGAATGGTGTCTTATTTCCTCCCCTATGTGCAAACCCTCAAGTATGGCCATCAGAGGAGGCAGGGCTCTCGCATGTCATCCGATGCTGCTCTTTGCCAAGAAAGTCTCATTCCCTATTTTTAAGCTCCAAGAACAATCCATTTTAGGATATTTTTTTAAAATCTGGACTAGCTTTTCAATAATTTGAATCACCTGTTTTCCTTTAAAAATTATTTATCTTTTTTCCACATTGGGAGGACTTTCTGGATTTCATGTTGGAATATTCGTAGAGTCTCTATCCAATGTCCCTGCTCATTCAGTTAAGAAGGAAGCAGCCTTCACACTTACTGAAGGAATAAGCTACAAAGACTGTCAGTGGTTCTCGACCTTGGCAGCACATCAGAATCACATGGAAAGCTTTTTAAAATCCCAATGCTCCAAAAATGACATACATATAATTCCATTTACATGAGGTTCTTAAAGGGAGGTGGGTGGGGGGCTATAGAGACAAAGAAAAGATCCATGGTAACCAGGGTCTGAGCTGGGGGTGGAGGGGAGGGTGGTCTGACCTCAAAGAATGAGCCAGGACTGTTTGGGAGGTATTAGAATTGCTCTGTACCCTGATTGTGATGGGTGTTACAAGAGTCTGTTATACATGTGTTAAACTCATAGGAACATATGTACCCCCAAAAGTGAATACTACTTATATATTTCATCTTAAATCCCAGTGTCTGGGCCATATCCAGATTAATTAATTCTGAATTTCTGGGTGGGATCCAGGTATCTTTATTTTTTAAAGCCCCTGGGGGTTTTCATTGTGCAGTCAAGGTTAAGAACCACTGGCCTACGTGAATAATGTTTCCTTGACCCAGAAAATCTGCTGCTTTGTTAGCAGCTCCTTCCCGACCTCCCAAAAGAACTGCCAACTGGGACCCACCTGCCACAGTTTAGGGTGTAAGGTAGGTTTTTGTGCTTCAATTCTCATAGAGACACCTTTCCTTATGGTTAGTATGAATTTCTGTCTCTGAGACCCCTGCCCAAGGCCCAAAAGTAGTCCAGTTCAACATGAAAGAGACTTGGAGGCTGTGTTTCTGGACTATTCCAAGTTCACTCTGGGCTCCTCCCCTCCCCAGGCCACAGAAAGTAAAAGATAGAAAAATCAGCATATGTGATCAGAGACCAACAACAGTTTTATGATGGTTAATTTTATACATCAACTTGACTGGGCCATGGAGTGCCCAAACATTATTCCAGTTGTTTCTGTGAAGGGGTTTTTGGATGAGATTAACATTTATATCAGTAGACTGAGTAAAGCAGATTGCTTCTATAATGTGGATGGGCCGTGTCCAATCGCTTGAAGGCCCGAACAGAACACAAAGGCCAACTCTCACAAGTAAGAAAGAATTCTTCCTGCCTTCTTGTCTTCAAACTGGGACAATGGCTTTTTCCTGCTTTCGGGTTGGAACTCAAATATCAACTTTTCCAGATATAAACTTGATGGTCTGTTGGCCTGCTGGACTAGAACTACACCATCAGCTCTCTTGGTTCTCAGGTCTTCAGACTTAGACTAGAATTACACATCCGCTCTCCTGGTCTCCATTCTGCTGACTCACTCTGCAGATCTTGGGATGTATATCTATATGTATACTTGTATATGTATGTGTACATGTATACATGTATGTATATACATACACGTGTATGTATGTGTATGTACGTATATATACATGTATGTACATACATATATGTATACGTGTACGCATGCACATACATTATAATCTATCGGTTCTACTTCTCTGGAGAACTCTGACTAATACAGATCTCACAAAATTCGCAGCCTCTGGCCAGATAGTCCTAAGCTACACCAGTTCAAAAGGTAACAAGAAGCCACCGACCTGTTCTAGAAACACAACAGAAGACTTACATGCCCTGTCCACCATGCACTTTTCTGTTCCAAGACACTACTTCAGGTCCTGGCGACATACACCTCACTTCCTGCTACTGCCTCACCCATCACTACTCCAAAATTAACAGCAGCAAGGAGAGGGAGCGAGATCTTTCATTGCCTTTTCCTAGGATATGGTGTTCTCCCTGGGACAAACTCAGAAAAGTTGTTTCAAGCAGATCTTTGATTATTGCTTCCATTTCCATTGTTTTGTTTCCTCTTCGGAAATATCTGAAATTCTGAGGTTGGCTTTCTTTGCTATCTTCAGTGGCTATTATCCAGCCCACATCATCTTGGTTAAAAGTCCTTTTACTTTTCTTCTGCATTCTGGAAGAGATTATAACATTCGTGCTCTACCTTAATGGGCCTGTTACTTTCTGCCCACCCTGCAGTTTACTGCCTTCTAAGTGGATAACGATGCAGCTGTTGTGTTTTTAATGACTTCGCAAAGGTTCCTTAATTTACCCAACTCCCTTCTTGCCCCATCCTCTTATATTTTCATGGACGCAGTTTCTCCTGTTATAAATGTCTATCCCTCCATCATTTATGCCAGGTCTTCAAGTATCCTGTTATGCAAATGTTCCCTGGAATGTTCTTGTACTTCTGCAATACGTTGTTCCAGACTTTAATCTCCAATTGAATATCCGGGAAGATGTGCCCTCTTCTTTCTTTGGCAGGAGGATTTCATAAGCCCCATGATGAAATTTTTTCTGTTGACTTATTCAGTAAAGAGAAGATATCCATCTGGACTCAATGTTTACTAAAATTCAAGGTGTGTGGACTGTCCTTGGCCCTAAGCCCTCTCCACTTGGGTGCTGACTGAATTTTATTCTCAAATATGCAGCTGGAGAGGAGTTGATACTTCAGCTTCTGGGTCGATTTTCATGTCTAGGAAGATTTATCTGATGTGAGTCTGTTAAGCTAAAATGTAATCAAATTTTATTTCCAGGACCTGACTCTGATGCTCTGAAAGGATAAAGCACATATAAAATTATAATTCCCAAAATGTACCAGTGTTGAGTTCTTTTAGTCTCTGATTCCCACATTGAATCCTTACTTACAGGGGGCAAGGAGGTAGGTGTTGAACTTCTCATGAGGCAATGCACCCTGGCATCTCCTCCCCCCTTCTTTTTGCTATCTGCGAGTGGAGGTAGAAGAGCGGGCAAAGATGGAATGAGTGTGTTCCTAAGAGCCATGGCCCTTCAGGGTAACATTTTTCACTATTTCTTTTATCGAAGGGTTAGTGAATATCTACTCTGTATTTAGCACTCTCGTATGATGAGAGCACATAAGAAAAAAGAGTCCCCCCCTTGTGGAGATTACATTCTGGTGGGTACAGAGCCAATGACCGGTCAAAGTGTTAATCAGGTGGGTAAGTGTCATGAAGAACATTAGCAGGGTAAAAGGATGGGAAGTAACAGAGGGGCTTAAGGATTTGGGAAAGGCATCTCATAAATAGATTTTTTTTACCAGATTCTTTTCTTCCAAATGAATATTATGCAGCATCCTAATACAGAAACATGAAATTCTCGGTTGAAATGGGCACTCAGCTTCCTTTTGTTCCTTTCAGAGGTCCTTGGGTATGTCCACAGGGCTTCAGGAGACATGGCCAGAAAGTCACTGAAATGAGTCTGTGAGACACATTTTCAAAAAATTTTAATGGTATTTTGGTTTTTTAAACAACTGAGAGTCATGCAGAAGGGACCTGGTTCCTAAAGTGAGTGAAGAACCTGGAGAATATCATTTAGATTTCAAACAGACTAAGAAAAGTTAATAAGATTGTATTTCTTACAAATGCTTATGAACTGACAGTTTCAAATGGTGGCATATATGAAAAGAAATCTATAAACTTTTCGAACAATGGCCTCATTGTTGGAAAAAAAGGACAGACTTCTAAAATGAGCCCTTTGAAAGAAAGCACCTATTTGAGTGAATGACTTCTGATATATTTATTAAAAACCAGTCCCACTGCTTAAGGAAACTGTGTTGGATGGTGGAGAAAACAAATGTGTGTTCATATGGGCCTAACTTTGAAGCCTGGATCTGCCCCATGATACTACTTACATACATTACTTCTTTGAGCCTACATTTTCTCATTTGTAAAATGGAAGTAAGGAGACATTCCACTATAGGAAATATACATGGCCAAGAAGCATGTGGAGATGTTTGACATCATCTTCTTCAGAAAAATGTAATTCAAGGTTACAATGAGATGCCAGTTTATGCCCATGTGGTGAGAAAAAAAAAAAAAAGTAAAAATCTGGCAATACCAAGTGTTGGAGAGTATGTGAAACTGTTGAATTTCTTACAAATTACTCATAGACATAAAAACTGGTGCAACCATGTTGAAAAACAATTTGGCATGATCTTCTAAAGTTGAATATTTATAGAGTCTGCCTCAGCAATTCCACTCCTAGAAACACACACAAGACAGATTGACCCACATACAGGAAAATCACACAAGATAGATCTCTATATTTAAGAGTCTGGTTTCTTGTCTCTTTTTTCCTTTGTTTCATTTCTTAAATTTCACATATGAGTGAAATCATATGGTATTTGTCTTTCTCTGACTGACTTATTTCACTTAGCATTATACCCTCTAGATCCATCCATATCATTGCAAATGGCAAGATTTCATTCTTTTTATGACTGAGTAATATTCCATTGTTTATATATGCCACATCTTCTTTATCCATTCCTCTATTGTTAGGCACTTGGGTTGACTCTTAAATACAGAGAACAAACTGGTTATCAGAGGGGAGGTGAGTGGGGAGATGTGTGAAGCAGGTGAAGAGAATTAAGAGCACACTTACCATGATGAGCACTGAATACTAATGCATGGAATTGTTGAATCACTATATTGTATACCTGAAACTAATATAACACTGTATATTACTTATAATGGAATTAAATAATAATAATTAACTAATAACAAATAAATAAATAAAGACACACAAGAATGTTCATAGTGATATCATTCACAAAAGAAAAATCCTGGTGCCTATCAGCTGGAGAGGGGACAAACTGGAATGTATTCACACTATGAAATAGAATACATCAGGTAAAGTGAACAAAAGGTAGCCATCCACACAGTGTGGATAAATCTTAGCTAAATAATACTGGATATAAAAAGTAGGCTTTGAAAAATAGAAGCTACTGTATATACTTTTTACAAAGTTAAAATGAGTGTAAGAATACTTACAGATGGTTCTTGGTGCTATAGTAAAAGGAATTGATTCTCTACTTTGCCTTTCTGTATTTTCTTTGTTAGTGTATAAGAAAGCCGCTGATTTCTGTACATTGACTTTGTATCCTGCCACATTACTGAATTGCTGTATGAGTTCTAGAAGTTTGGGGGTGGAGTCTTTTGGGTTTTCCATATAAAGAATCATGTCATCTGCGAAGAGAGAGAGTTTGACTTCTTCCTTGCCAATTTGGATATGTTTTATTTCTCTTTGTTGTCTGATTGCTGTTGCTAGGACTTCTAATACTATGTTGAACAAGAGTGGTGAGAGTGGGCATCCTTGCCATGTTCCTGATCTTAACGGGAAGGCTGCAAGCTTTTTCCCATTGAGGATGATATTTGCTGTGGGTCTTTCATAGATAGATTTACCAAAGAGGTTAAGGATCTGTACTCAAGGAACTACAGAACACTCACGAAAGAAATTGAAGAAGACACAAAAAGATGGAAGACCATTCCATGCTCTTGGATCAGAGGAATAAACATTGTTAAAATGTCTATACTGCCTAGAACAATCTATACTTTTAATGCCATTCCAATAAAAATTCCACCAGTATTTTTCAAAGACCTGGAGCAAATAATCCTAAAATTTGTATGGAATCAGAAGAAACCCCAAATTGCTAAGGAAATGTTGAAAATCAAAAATAAAACTGGCGGCATCACGTTACCTGATATCAAGCTTTACTACAAAGCTGTGATCACCCAGACAGCGTGGTACTGGCATAAAAACAGACACATAGACCAGTGGAACAGAGTAGAGAGCCCAGATATGGACCCTCAACTCTATGGTCAAATAATCTTCGACAAAACAGGAAAAAATATCCAGTGGAAAAAAGACAGTCTCTTCAATAAATGGTGCTGGGAAAACTGGACAGCTATATGTAGAAAAATGAAACTCGACCATTCTCTTACACCATACACAAAGATAAACTCAAAATGGATAAAAGACCTCAATGTAAGACAGGAATCCATCAGAATCCTAGAGGAGAACATAGGCAGTAACCTCTTTGATATCAGCCACAGCAACTTCTTTCAAGATATGTCTCCAAAGGCGATGGAAACAGAAGCAAAAATGAACTTTTGGGATTTCATCAAGATCAAAAGCTTCTGCACAGCGGAAGAAACAGTCAACAAAACAAAGAGGCAACCCACGGAATGGGAGAAGATATTTGCAAATGACAGTACAGACAAAAGGTTGATATCCAGGATCTATAAAGAACTCCTCAAACTCAACATACACAAAACAGACAATCATATTAAAAAATGGGCAGAAGATATGAACAGACACTTCTCCAATGAAGACATACAAATGGCTATCAGACACATGAAAAAATGTTCATCATCACTAGCCATCAGGGAGATTCAAATTAAAACCACATTGAGATACCACCTTACACCAATTAGAATGGCCAAAATTAGCAAGACAGGAAACAACATGTGTTGGAGAGGATGTGGAGAAAGGGGAACCCTCTTACACTATTGGTGGGAATGCAAGTTGGTGCAGCCACTTTGGAGAACAGTGTGGAGATTCCTCAAGAAATTAAAAGTAGAGCTACCCTATGACCTTGCAATTGCACTACCGGGAATTTACCCCAAGGATACAGATGTAGTGAAAAGAAGGGCCATCTGTACCCCAATGTTTATAGCAGCAATGGCCACGGTCGCCAAACTGGAAAGAACCAAGATGCCCTTCAACGGATGAATGGATAAGGAAGATGTGGTCCATATACACTATGGAGTATTATGCCTCCATCAGAAAGGACGAATACCCAACTTTTGTAGCAACATGGACGGGACTGGAAGAGATTATGCTGAGTGAAATAAGTCAAGCAGAGAGAGTCAAGTATCATATGGTTTCACTTATTTGTGGAGCATAACAAACAACATGGAGGACAAGGGTAGATGGAGAGGAGAAGGGAGTTGAAGGAAATTGGAAGGGGAGGTGAACCATGAGAGACTATGGACTCTGAAAAACAACCTGAGGGTTTCGAAGGGGCGGGGGGTGGGGAGGTTGGGGTAACCCGGTGGTGGGTACTAGGGAGGGCGCAGATTGCATGGAGCACTGGGTGTGGTGAAAAAACAATGAATACTGTTACGCTGAAAAGAAATAAAACATTAAAAAAAAAAGAATACTTACAGATGTAATAAAATAATGTAAAAAGGAATATAAGATAACAACACACACAGGATCCAGGATGGTGATTAGCTTGGCTGGGAGGAATCTGTGAGATGGAAGCAGAAGTAGTTATTGTCAAGATCCTAGCTTTTGTTTTGGTAGTGAATTTGGGGTGTTTTTCACATTACTAGAAAATATCCAACTTTATAAATAAAAGTGGACCATGCATGATACAATAACAAGAATATGTCATTAACCTAGGATTATGATTGACCCAATTCTGTACACCAGGGATCCAATGAAAAAGTAATAAAATAAAATAGAATGGGGATGAATAAGACTTATCTAGCATTGATCTATATATGTATTGCTAGAAATTTCCTTAAAAAGCAGTGTACTCTCATTTACCATTACATTTGCTTGTGAGGCCAAGAAGAAGAAAATAGAATGGGATCAATAACACTTACTTCTCACAGTTACTGTGAAAATTTGCATGACTTAACGAAAAAAATACATGTAAAGCAGGTGACACTTAGAAATAGATTTTAAATATTAACTCCCTTAATACATATTCTTTACTTAACAGTAGTACTATCCCTTCACATTTTCTTGCTAAAATATGAAATAGCAAAAAAGAGGGGAGAGTGCACTTAGAATTAGAAGACCTAGTTCTCCTAGCTGCTAGATGGTGACTTTGGACAAGTCCCTTGAACTCAATGAACATAGTCTACTCACTTGAGGAAAAAAAACAGTAAATTAAAGTGCTTGAGGGAAGCCCAGATGGCTCAGTCATGAGATCAAGCTCTGCATTGGGCTCTGTGTGTGGAACTTGCTTAAAATTCTCTCTCTCTCTCTGCCCCTCCTGTGCTCATGCTCACCGGTTCTCTAAATAGATAGATAAATAAATAAATAAATGTAAAATGCCCAAGACCCCTGAATGTGATACTCATGTCTGTTTATGTCCTGTGACCTTCTCATGTCATGAAATATCACATTTACATACATATTTCCCCATCATTCCCAAGAACACCTGACATGCAGAATAGGATTATTAGCCCACCCTTTTGCTGGCATTTACTCTATGAAAGTTAGAATGGTTTAATAAATAGTAAATAATGTAATAATTAAGAGGAAACCAAATATCCCTGTTACACAAAAATTCTCTATCTGTAACCATCTTTCGTTGAAGACACTGTAGCTGAAGAGTTTTAAGACTCGAACAAAGTATATTTAAACTACTGCAGCCCAAATGGCTTCTCAGATTCAAGGCCCAGAAAGAGTAATATATGAGATGATCTAAAGAAGAATAAATGCATGAAGGCAGAGCCGAAGGAGAGCCAGAAAATAGGAAATTCCCAGCATTCGTGGGGGAGAGTGAAAGGCCTGGTTTCATTGCAAATGACGCTGCTGAATAAGGAAAGAGGAAGTCCCTGGAACACAGGGAAGGACATGAATCAAAGGGCCCTAAAGGGACACCTGGCTGGCTCAGTCGGAAGAGCCCGCCATTCTTGATCTCAGTGCTATGAGTTCAAACCTCACACTGGGTATAGAAATTACTTAAATAAGTCAGCTTTAAAAATAAAAGGGGGACATTGCAGAACAAAGATGCTCAGTTATCATTCCATTGTCTGTGGGGGGTTGGCAGGTGCAGTGTGTGAACCTCTGCCACTCTCTTTCTCTCACAAACACACATACAAGGCTCAAGTAGAATAAAATCTGAAGAAGTTCCTGTTCCCCCAAAACACAGGTAAGTGCATGATATTTCTTTTTATTTTTTAAAAAAGTTTTTTTATTTGAATATAGTTTACAGACAATGTTACTTAGTTTCTGATGTATAATATAGTGATTTTTTAAAATTTCTTTTCAGTGTTCCAGAATTCATTGTTTATGTACCACACCCAGTGCTCCATACAATACGTGTCCTCCATAATACCCATCACCAGGTTCACCCAACCTCCCACTCTCTGCCCCTTCAAAACCCTCAGATTGTTTTTCAGAGTCCATAGTCTCTCATGGTTCGTCTCACGCTCCAATTTCCCCCAACTCCCTTCTCCTCTCCATCTCCCCAGGTCCTCTGTGTTATTTCTTATGCTCCATAAATAAGCGAAACCATATGATAATTGACTCTCTCTGCTTGACTTATTTCACTCAGCATAATCTCTTCCAGTCTCACCTATGTTGATACAAAAGTTGGGTATTCATCCTTTCTGATGTAGGCATAATACTCCATTGTATATATGGATCATATCTTCCTTATCCATTCGTCCATTGAAGGGCATCTTGGCTCTTCCTCAGTGTGCTGATTGTGGCCATTGCTGCTATGAATATTGGGGTAGAGATGGCCCTTCTTTTCACTCCATCTGTATCTTTGGAGTAAATACCCAGTAGTGCAATTGCAGGGTCATAGAGAAGCTCTATTTTTAATTTCTTAAACAAGAGCCCAGGACCTGATGGATTCCCTGGGGAATTATACCAAACTTTCAAAGAAGAAATGATACCTATTCTCCTGAAGTTGTTTCAAAAAATTGAAGCAGAAGGAAAACTTCCAGACTCTTTTTATGAAGTCAGTGATACCCTGATCCCCAAACCAGGCAAAGAACCATCAGAAAGGAGAATTTCAAACCAATATCCCTGATGAATATGTTTGCCAAGATCCTCAACAAGATCTTAGCTAACAGGATCCAACAGTACATTAAAAAATTATCCATCATGACCAGGTGGGATTCATCCCTGGGTTGCAAGGGTGGTGCAATATTTGCAAATCAATCAATGTGATAGAACAAATCAATAAGAGAAGAGAGAAGAACCACATGGTCCTCTCAATCGATGCGGAAAAAGCATTTGACAAAATTCAGCATCCATTCCTGATTAAAACGCTTCCAAGTATAGGAATAGAGGGAACATTCCTCAACTTCATAAAATCTATCTATGAAAAACCTGCAAATATCATCCTCAATGTGAAAAAGCTGACAGCCTTCCCTTTAAGATCAGGAACATGACAAGGATGCCCACTCTCACCACTCTTGTTCAACATAGTATTAGAAGTCCTAGCGACAGCAATCAGACAACAAAGAGAAATAAACGTTTTCAAATTGGCAATGAAGAAGTCAAACTCTCTCTTTACAGATGACATGATACTTTATATGGAAAACCCAAAAAGACTCCACCCCCAAACTACTAGAACTCATTCAGCAATTCAGCAATGTGACAGGATACAAAATCGATGTACAGAAATCAGTTGCTTTCTTATACACTAACAATGAAAATACAGAAAGGAATCAATTCCATTTACTATAGCACCAAGAACCATAAGATACCTGGGAATAAACCTAACCAAAGAGGTAAAGGATCTGTACTTAAGGAACTACAGAACACTCATGAAAGAAATTGAAGAAGACACAAAAAGATGGAAGATCATTCCATGATCATGGATCGGAAGAATAAACATTGTTAAAATGTCTATACTGCCTAGAGCAATCTGCACTTTCAATGCCATTCCAATAAAAATTCCACTCCCATTTTTCAAAGAGCTGGAATAGACAATCCTAAAATTTGTATAGAATAAGAAGAGCCCCCACATTGCTAAGGAAATGTTGAAAAACAAAAACAAAACTGGGGGCATCCCATTGCCTGATTTCAAGCTTTACTACAAAGCTGTGATCACCCAGACAGCATGGTACTGGCATAAAAACAGACACATAGACCAGTGGAACAGAGTAGAGAGCCTAGATATGGACCCTCAACTCTATGGTCAAATAATCTTCGACAAAGCAGGAAAAAATACACAGTGGAAAAAGACAGTCTCTTCAATAAATGGTGCTAGGAATATTGGACAGCTATGTAAAGAAGAATGAAACTTGACCATTCTCTTACACCATACAGAAAGATAAACTCGAAATGGATAAAAGATCTCAACATGAGGCAGGAATCCATTAGAATCCTAGAGGAGAACATAGGCACTAACCTTTTCAACACCAGCCACAGCTACTTCTTTCAAGATATGTCTCCAAAGGCAAAGGAAACAGAGGTGAAAATGAATTTTGGGGACTTCATCAACATCAAAAGCTTCTGCACAGCAAAGGAAAGAGTCAACAAAACAAAGAGGCAACCCATGGAATGGGAGAAGATATTTGCAAATGACAGTACAGACAAAAGGCTGATATTGAAGATCTGTAAAGAACTCCTCAAACTCAACACACACAAAACAGATAATCATGTCAAAAAATGGGCAGAAGACATGAACAGATGCTTCTCCAATGAAGACACAAATGGCTAACAGACACATGAAAAAATGTTCATCATCACTAGCCATCAGGGAGATTCAAATCAAAACCACATTGAGATACCACCTTACACCAGTTAGAATGGCCAAAATTAACAAGACAGTAAACAAAATGTGTTGGAGAGGGTGTGGAGAAAGGGGAACCCTCTTACACTGTTTGTGGGAATGCAAGTTTGTGCAGCCACTTTGGAGAACAGTGTGGAGATTCCTTAAGTGCATGATATTTTATTTATTCAAGATAGCACCCTAATGAATATGAGAAATATTTCAGTCATTAACTCAGTCTCTTGATCAGTTTTGTGAAATATTTACTAAGTATCAACTACGAAAATATTG
>JAHRIG010007150.1:0-14305 GCA_020311275.1 Eira barbara
CTCCAATACAAGCATAAGGGGGTCTCCTGAGGCACCAGTCAGAACACCTCTCGTCTCCACATGAGAACCTTGCTCTTTGGTTCTGTGTCAAACCCTCCGGCTAGGAGAATCCTTCAGGGCCTCAGAGCCCCAGCCACAATCCAAGGTCTCCATGGACACAAACCCACGTTATGACCCATCTTCTGGAGAGTCCATTTCAACCCAGACCCCCTGGGAGCTCCTCCAGTGCAAGCAGATCGAACCTGCCTTGTCTCCAGGAGACAATGGGAATGCGAGGTGGGGTGCCCATGCACCCATCCTTAGAACCCTGCTCTCGAGTTTTTCCGTAAGGCTCGTCCTGCCATCCAACAGGACGCGACAGTCCCGCAGAAGGTATCCTTGCAGTTTGGAGCATCTCACAACTCCCAGCGTGGGAAAACCTCCATGGACTCATGAGGCCACCCCCCCTTCCTGAAGGAGCCATCATGGACGCAAACTCCAACCAGAGCCAACGTCGGATCCGCGCCCTAACTTCAGATGTAGGAGATCTCGATTCAGCCTCTGCAGAGTCGGCCCGCCATGCCTTCGCCCCATAAGCCTACCCAAGCTTGAGTTCTCAGACGTCCATCCTCACAGTCCTGGCCCACACGCTCTCCAGATTGCGAATTCCGGAGCCACAGTGCAGAACTCTGCCTGCCCACCAGAAGAAAAACGTTCTCCTCTGGGGCTGCCCAGAGACCCCAAATGAGGATCGACCGTCACGCCACTGGACTACACCCCAAATATATAGGCCTCCCTGGGCACTAAGGCTTTCTGTGACACAGCCTGAGCCCACACCTCCCGACACACCCAGGCAGCTGGCTGCACACGCAGCACATCAGACTCTCCATGGCATTTGGCCGCCATCTCTTCCCAACCTGGGTGTTCAGGCTTCAGAACCTTGACCTGATCTCCAAACACGGCACTGGGGTGGTCCTGATGGAGAAATCAGAATACCTCCCTCCCCGTGGCAGGAAAGCTTGCTGTTGGCATGGTGTCCAACCTTCAGGGTAGGAGAGACCAGCATGGGCCATGAGGCCACACCCGTGCTTGAAAGCTGCCTTGGGTCTACACACGCATTGGGACCCTCAGTGTGAGTCCCGTGCTCAAGGGAGGCTTCTCGGCGGCTGGACCAGAGCGGCCATATGGGCCCCTAGGCAGCCAATCCTCAACAGAAATCCCCCGTACCCAGGGCTCTGGTCTGGAATCCCTCTTTTGGAGGACACCTGAGGCAGAGAACAGGAATCTGCCCATCCCACAGAATCACACCAAACTCCTGGTACCCAGGCCAAATCCCCATATTGGGAGCCTCATCGATGGCCCAAGAGGCCACCCCTACGTGTCACGGCCATCCTTGACACAAAATTCAGAGACAAAAGCTTGAGCAACCGCCTCACACTCACCCTTCGTTTCTATCCTGAGGAGCTCTCTGTTAGGAGTTTGTTTCCGTGATGGGCCCTTCATGAAGGGGGTCCCTCATGCGGCCATGGAGGTTTGCCCACGCTGGGAGCTGTGAGATGCTCCCAACCCCTGGGATTCCTTCTGCTGGGCATTCGCTTCCTTTTGGATGGCTCCACGATGCCCCATACAGAAAGAATTGAGAGCACGGTTCTAAGGATGGATTCCTGGGCACCCCACCTCGCATCCCCATTGGCTCCTAGAGACAGGCAGGCTGGATCTGCTGGCTCTGTAGGAGCTGCCAGGGGGTCTGGGTTGAAATGGACTGTCCGGAAGATGGGTCATAACGTGGGTGTGTTTCCATGGAGACCTTGGATTGTGGGGGGGATCTGGGGCCCTGAAGTAGGCTCCTATCCGGAGGGTTTGACACAGCTTCAAAGAGCAAGGTTCCCATGTGGAGACGAGAGGTGTTCTGATCGGTGCCTCAGGAAACCCCCTTATGCTTGTACTGGAAAACTGACCTCTGAGGATAGAAGCCTAGAAACCAAAGAAAGGTTCCTATTAGGGCGTAGGGGCCTGTCCAGTTCAATCTTCCGTGTCTTGGGTCAGCCGTCTGCGTGTCTGAATGGAGGTAGTTGCTCAGCTTGGGTCAGATCGTCCCTGTTTGTCCAGGGTGGCCTGCGATCTTGGGATGGCATCGAGGACGTTGGAGTTATCCCCTGATCGGTAGGGTTGGGGTCAATGGCTCGGGCATGGTTTCCATGGAGAGGGCAGGCCCAGTCCTGCGGTGTGGCTCCAGGGGCCCCAGCCTGGAGGGTGAGTGTGCCAGAGCTGTGGGAATAGAATCTGAAAACACAAACTTGGCTTAGTTTAGCGGCCGAGGGTATGGCAGGCCCAAGGTACAGATCGTGAGGGGAGCTCCTCCGGATAGGAATGAAGGGCGAGTGCGAGGCGGTTGCTCATGCTATTGTCTCTGGATTTTGTGTCAAGGTAGACCATGGAATGGAGGTTTGGCCTCATGGGACTTTGATTAGTCTCCCTCTCTGGGGATTTGGCCCGGCTCCAAAGAGTTGCATGCCGTTCCTTGCGATGGGACGATCTGGCTTTCTACCTCCTGTGTCCCTCCAAAAGAGGGTTTCCGGAGCAGAGTCTGGGAACAAGTGAATGGGCAACCAGTCCTCTGCTTAGGTTTGGGGTCCTAGGGGCATGGTCAGCCCCATATGCGGCCTCTTGGTCCAGCCACTGAGAAGCCTCCCTTGAGCACGTGGCTTACACGGAGGGTCACAATGTGTGTTTGTGCCCTAGGTGGCCCTCAAGCATGGGTGTGTCTGCATGGCCGATGCTGGTTTATGCTAGCAGGAAGTTTGGACCACATGCCAACAGCAAGGTGTTGACATACCACCCCTGTTTGTGCAGGGCGGCCTCCTCTCTTGGGATGACCTCAGGGACATTGGAGGTTTCTCCTAATCTGTAGGGTTGTGGGCAATGGATTGGGCGAGTTTCTTTTGAGAGGGCAGGCATGTTAGTGCGGCGTGGCCCCAGGATCCTCAGCCTGGAAGGTGTGTTTGCCAGGGCTGTGGGGACTGAGTCTGAAAACACATACTAGGCTTACATTGGGGCCTAGGGTAGGGCAGGCCGGATCTCCATTCCGTGAGGAGAGCTCCTCAGAATAGGAACGAAGGTTGAGTGTGAGGCGTTTGCTCAGGCTTTTGTCTCTGGATTTTGTGCCAAGGATGTTCGTGGCATGTAGAGGTGCCCACTTGGGCCATCGACGATGGTCCCCTTATGGGGATTTGGCCCGTCGACCAGGAGTTTGGTGTCATTCTGTGGGATGGGCGGAGTCTTGTTCTCTGCCTAAGGTCCCTCCAAGAGAGGGATTCCAGAGCAGAGCCCTGGGTAAGGGGTACCTCTGGTTAGGATTGGGTTCCTAGGGACATGGGCAGCCACTTAGCCGGCTCATGATCCAGGCTCTTAGAAGCCTCCCTTGAGCATGGGGCTCATGCTGAGGGTCACAATGCGTGTTTGTGCCAAGGCGGCCCGCAAGCATGGATGTGTCCTCATGGCCCATGCTGGTTTCTCCTCCCCTGAAGGTTGGACACCATGCCAACAGCAAGCTTTCCTGCCACGGGGAGGGAGGTGTTCTGATTTCTCCCTCAGGACCTCCGCTGTGCAGTGATTGGAGATAAGGTCAAGGTTCTGAAGCCTGAAAACCCAGGCTGTGAAGAGATGACGTCCTAAGGCCATGGTAGGTCCGATGTGCTGCATGTGGGGCCGGTTGTCTGGGTGTGTCGGGAGGTCCGGGCTCAGGCTGTGTCAAGAGAGAGAATTAGTGCCCTGGGCAGCCTATATAGTTGGGATGCAGTCGCGTGGCGTGGAGGTAGATCCTCCTTTGGATTCTCTGGGCAGCCCCAGAGGGCAAAATTTTTCTTCTGGTGGGCAGGTAGAGTGCTGCGTTGTGGCTCCGGAATTCCCAACCTGTTGGCTTGTGGGCCAGGAGTGGGAGGATGGCCGTCTGAGAACACAAGGTAGGGTGAAGTTATGGGGCAAAGGCACGGCAGGGCCACTCTGCAGAGGCTAAATCGAGATCTCCCGAATCTGAAGTCACGGTGAGGATCTGACATTGGCTCAGGTTGTAGTTTTTGTCCATGATGGCTCCTTCATGAAGGGGGGCGGACTCATGAGTCCATGGAGGTTTTTCCGCACTGGGAGTTGCGAGATGCTCCAATGTGCAAGGATACCTTCTGCGGGACAGTCGGGTCCTGTTAGATGGCTCCAGGACACCCCATACGGAAAATCCCGAGAGCAGGGTTCTAAATATGGGTGCCTGGGAACCCCACCTTTCATTCCCATTGGCTCCTAAGACAAGGCAGGTTTCATCTGCTGGCTCTGGAGTGTCTACCACGGGGTCTGAGTTGAAATGGAAACTCCTGAAGATGTGTCATAATGTGTCTTTGTGTCCATGGAGACCTTATAATGTGGCGGTGGCTCAGGGGCCCTGAAGGATTCTCCTAGCCAGAGGCTTTGACAGAGCTCCAAAGAGCAAGGTTCCCATGGGCAGACGAGAGGTGTTCTGACTGGTGCCTCAGGAAACCTCCTTGTGCTTGTATTCTAAAACAGGCCTCTGAGTAGACGCCTGGAAACCAAAGCATAGGATCCTATTAGGACTTACGGGCCTGTCCAGTTCAATCCTTTTTTTCTGGGGACTGCCGTCTGCATGTCTGAGTGGAGGTAGTTGCTCAGTTTTGGTCAGATCCTCCCTGTTTGTCCATGGCAGCCTCCACTAACGGGATGGCCTCCAGGACCTTGGAGGTTCCTCCTATCGGTAGGGTTGTGTCCTTATACAGCATGCCAACAGCAAGGTTTTGGCATACCACACCTGTTTGTCCAGGGAGGCCTCCGCTCTTGGGATAACCTCAGGGACCTTGGAGGTTCATCTTAATCTGTTAGCGTTGTGGGCAATGGAATGGGCAGAGTTTCTTTGGAGAGGGCAGGCACGTTAGTGTGGCGTGGCTCCAGGATCCCCAGCCTGGAAGGTGTGTGGGCCAGGGCTGTGGGGACTGAGTCTGAAAACACATACTCGGCTTAGGGTGGGGCCTAGGGTAGGGCAGGCCTGATCTCCATTCCGTGAGGAAAGCTCCTCAGGATAAGAACGAAGGTTGAGTGTGAGGCGGTTGCTCAGGCTTTTGTCTCTGGAGTTCGTGCCAAGGATGGCCATGGCATGTAGAGGTGCCCACTTGGGCCGTCAACAAGTCTCCCCCTATGGGGATTTGGTCCTTCGACTAGGAGTTTGGTGTCATTCTGTGGGATGGGCGGAGTCTTGTTCTCTACCTAAGGTCCCTCAAGAGAGGGACTCCAGAGCAGAGCCCTGGGTACGGGGGACCTCTGGTTAGGATTGGGTGCCTAGGAACATGGGCAGCCCCTTATGCCAGCTCATGTCCAGCCTCTTAGAAGCCTCCCTTGGGCATGGGGCTCATGCTGAGTGTCAGAATGCGTGTTTGTGCCAAGGCGGCCCTCAAGCATGGGTGTGTCCTCATGGCCCATGCTGGTTTCTCCTCCTCTGAAGGTTGGACCGCATGCCAACAGCAAGGGTTCCTGCCAGGGGGAAGCAAGAGATCTCATTCCTGCATCAGGTTCACCCCTGTGCAGTGATTGGAGATAAAGTCTAGTTTCTGAAGCCAGAAAACCGGGGGGGGGGTGGAGAAAACGGCCTAATGCCACAGTGGGTCTGATGGGCCAGGTGTGCGGCCAGCTGCCACGGTGTCGGTTGGGAAGTGCGTGCTCAGGCTGTGTCAGAGAGAGCCTTAGTGCCGAGGGAGGCCTGTATAATTGGGATACAGTTGAGTGGCATGCAGGATGATCCTCATTAGGGGTCTCTGGGCAGCCGCAGAGGGAAACATTTTTTTCTTCTGGTGGGCAGGCAGAGTGCTGCACTGTGGCTCCTGAATTCCCAAGCTGAAGGGCCTGATGGCCAGGCGTGTGAAGAAGGAAGTCTGAGAACACAAGCTAGGGTAAGGTTATGGAGCGAAGGCACGGCAGGACACTCTGAAGAGCCTGAATCGAGATCTCCTATATCTAAATTCAGAGCGAGGGTCCGACATTGGCTCAGGTTGGAGTTTTTGTCCATGATGGCCCCTTCAGGAAGAGGGGTGGCCTCATGAGGCCATGGAGGTTTTCCCACGCTGGGAGTTGTGAGATACTCCAAACCGCACGGATACCTTCTGCGGGACGGTCACGTCCTGTTGGATGGCTTCAGAATGCCCCATATGGAAAAACTCGAGAGCAGGGTTCTAAGGATGGGTGCCTGGGAAACCCACCTCACATTCCCATTGTCTCCTAGCAACAAGGTACGTTCAATATGAAGGCTCTGGGGGAGCTATCTAGGGTCTGAGTTGAAATGGACTCTCCTGAGGATCGGTCATAATGTGGGTTTGTGTCCATGGAGACCGTGGAATGTGGCCTTGGCTCTGGGCCCTGAAGGATTCTCCTCAGCAGAGGCTTTTCACAGCTCCAAAGAGCACGTTTCCCATGTGGAGACGAGTGGTGTTCGAATTGTTGCAGGCTTGTATTGGAAACAGGGCTCTGAGGAGAGACACCTGGAAACCAAGACAAGGATTCAGATTAGGGCCTAGGGGCCTGTTCGGGGCAATCTTTTGTCTGTGGGGACATGCATCTGTTTGTCTGAGTGGAGGTAGTTCCTCACCTTTTGACAGATCACCCTGTTTGTACAGGGCGGCCTCCGCTATTGGGATGGCTTTGGGGACCTTGGAGGTTTCTCCTAATCTGTAGGGTTGAGGGCAATGGAATGGGCAGAGATTCCTTGGAGAGGGCAGGCACGGTAGTGCAGTGTGGCTCCAGGGGCCCCAGCCTGGAGGGTGTGTGGGCCAGGGCTGTGGGGACTGAAGTCTGAAAATGCACACTCGGCTTAGGTTGGGGCCTAGGGTATGGCAGGCTGGATCTCCATTCCGTGAGGAGAGCTCCTCATGATAGCAACGAAGGGTGAGTGTGAGGCGGTTGCTCAGGATTTTGTCTCTGGATTTTGTGTCAAGGATGGCCATGGCATGTAGGCGTGGTCTCTTGGGCCATTGACCAGTCTCCCACTATGGGGATTAGGCCCGGCTACCAGGAGTTTGGTGTCATTCTGTGGGATGGGCGGAGTCCTGTTCTCTGCCTCAGGTGTCCCTGCAAAAGAGGGATTCCAGACCAGAGCCCTGGTTACGGGGGACCTCTGGTTAGGATTGGGTGCCTAGGTGCATGGCCAGCCCCTTATGCCAGCTCATGATCCATCCTCTGAGAAGCCTCCCTTGAGCTCGGGGCTCACGCTGAGGGTCACAATGCGTGTTTGTGCCCAAGGCGGCCTTCAAGCATGGGTGTGGACTCATGAGCCAAGCTGGAATCTCCTCCCCTGAAGGTGTACCCTATGCCAACAGCAAGGTTTCCTGCCAGAGGGAAGGAGGAGTTCTAATTTCTGCATCAGGTTCACACCTGTGTAGTGATTGGAGATAAATTCTAGGTTCTGAAGCCTGAAAACCAGGGTGGGAAGAGAAAACCTCTTAATGTCATGGTGGGTCTGCTGTGCCGAGTGTGCGGCCAGCTGCCTGGGTGTCGATTGGGAGGTGAGGGGTCAGGCTGTGTCACACAAAGCCTTAGTACTAGCCCAGGGAGGCCTATATATTTGGGATGTAGTCGAGTGGTGTTTGCGTGGATCCTCATTTGGGGTTTCTGGCCAGCCACAGATGGCAACGTTTTTCTTCTGGTGGGCAGGCAGAGTGCTGCATTGTGGCTCTGGAATTCCCAGTCTGCAGGGCTCGTTGGCCAGGATTTGGAGGACCAAAGTCTGAGAACAGAAACTAGGATTAGGTTTCAGGGCGAGGGCACAGGAGGCCCACTCTGCAGAGGCTGAATCGAGCTCTCCTGCAACCGAAGTCAGGGCGAGGACAGGACTTTGGCTCCGGTTGGAGTTTGTGTCCATGATGGGCCCTTCATGAAAGGGGGTGCCTCCTGCGGCAATGGAGTTTTGCCCACGCTGGGAGCTGTGAGATGCTCCCAACCACTGGGATTCCTTCTGCTGGGCATTTGATTCCTTTTGGATGGCTCCCCGATGCCCCATACAGAAAGACTCTGGAGCACGGTCTAAGGATGGATGCCTGGGCACCGCATATCACATCCCCATTGGCTCCTAGAGGCAAGGCAGGTTCGATCTGCTTGCTCTGGAGGATCTAGCACGGGGTCTGGGTTGAAATGGACTCTCCAGAAGATGGGTCATAGCGTGGGTTGTGACCATGGAGACCTTGGATTGTGGCGGGGGCTCTGGGGCCCCGAAGGATACTCGTAGCTGGAGGGTTTGACAAGCTCCAAAGAGCAAGGTTCCCAAATGGAGACGACAGGTGTTCTGATCGGAGCCCCAGGAAACCCCCTTATGCTGGTATTGGAAAACAGGTCGCTAGAGATAGACGCCTGGAAACCAAAGAAAGCTTCCTATTAGGGTGTACGAACCAGTCCAGTTCAATCATTTGTGTCTGGGAACAGTCGTCTGCATGTCTGAGTGGAGGTAGTTCCAACCTTTTGACAGATCACCCCTGTTCGTGCAGGGCGGACTCCACTCTTGGGATGAATTCAGGGACATTGGAGGTTTCTCCTAATCTGTAGGGTTGAGGGCAATGGAATGGGCAGAGATTCTTTGGAGAGGGCAGGCACGTTAGTGCGGCGTGGCTCCAGGATCCCCAGCCAGGAAGGTGTGTGGGCGAGGGCTGTGGGGACTGAGTCTGAAAACACATACTTGGCTTAGGTTGAGACCTATGTTGGGCAGGCCGGATCTCCATTCCGTGAAGAGAGCTCCTCAAGATAGGAACGAAGGTTGAGTGTGAGGCGGTTGCTCAGGCTTTTGTCTCGGGAGTTTGTGCCAAGGATGGCGGTGGCATGTACAGGTGACCACTTGGGCCATCGACGTGTCTCCCCATATGGGAATTGGCCCGTCGACCAGGAATTTGGTGTCATCCTGTGGGATGGGCGGAGTCTTGTTCTCTGCCTCAGGTGTCCCTCCAAGAGAGGGACTCCAGAGCAGAGCCCTGGGTACGGGGGACCTCTGGTTAGGATTGGGTGCCTAGGGACATGGGCAGCCCCTTATGCCGGCTCAGGATCCAACCTCTTAGAAGCCTCCCTTGGGCATGGGGCTCATGCTGAGGGTCACGATGCGTGTTTGTGCCAAGGCGGCCCTCAAGCATGGGTGTGTCCTCATTTCACATGCTGGTTTCGCCTCCCCTGAAGGTTGGACATCACGCCAACAGCAAGCTTTCCTGCCACGGGGAGGGAGGTGTTCTGATTTCTCCCTCAGGACCTCCCCTGTGCAGTGATTGGAGATTAGGTCAATGTTCTGAAGCCTGAAAACCCAGGTTGGGAAGAGATGATGGCCTAAGGCCACGGTAGGTCCGATGTGCTGGATGTGGGGCCAGTTGTCTGGGTGTGTCGGGAGGTCCGGGCTCAGGCTGTGTCAAGAGAGAGCATTAGTGCCCAGGGCAGCCTACATAATTGGGGAGCAGTCACGTGGCGTGCTGGTTGATCCTCCTTTGGAGTCTCTGGGTAGCCCCAGAGGGCAACATTTATCTTCTGGTGGGTAGGCAGAGTGGTACGTTGTGGCTCTGGAATTCCCAACCTGTTGGCTTGTGGGGCAGGAGTGGGAGGATGGACGTCTGAGAACACAAGCTAGGGTAAGGTTATGGGGCAAAGGCACGGCAGGCCCACTCTGCAGAAGCTAAATCGAGATCTCCCGAATTTGAAGTCAGGGTGAGGATCCGATATTGGCCTAGGTTGGAGTTTGTGTCCATGATGGCTCCTTCAGGAAGGGGGGCGGACTCATGAGTCCATGGAGGTTTTACCACGCTGGAGGTTTTGAGATGCTCCAAAGGACAAGGATAGCTTCTGCGGGACAGTCGGGTCCTGTTAGATGGCTCCAGGACACCCCATATGGAAAAACTCGAGAGTAGGGTTCTAAAGATGGGTGCCTGGGCACGCCACCTTTCATTCCCACTGGCTTCTAGAGACAAGGCCGGTTCGATGTGCTGGCTCTGGAGTGGCTACCATGGGGTCTGAGTTGAAATGGAAACTCCTGAAGGTGTGTCATAATGTGGCTTGGTGTCCATGGAGACCTTGGAATGTGGTGGTGGCTCAAGGCCCTGAAGGATTCTCCTAGCCAGAGGCTTTGACAGAGCTCCAAAGAGCAAGGTTCCCATGGGGAGACGAGAGGTGTTCTGACTGGTGCCTCAGGAAACCTCCTTGTGCTTATATTCTAAAACAGGCCTCTGAGTTGACGCCTAGAAACCAAAGCATAGGATCCTATTAGGGCTTACGGGCCTGTCCAGTTCAATCCTCTGTCTGGGGACTGCTGTCTGCGTGCCTGAGTGGAGGTAGTTGCTCAGTTTTGGTCAGATCGTCCCTGTTTGTCCATGGCAGCCTCCACTATTGGGACGGCCTCAAGGACCTTGGAGGTTCCTCCTATCGGTAGGGTTGTGTCCTGTGGCACGGGTACAGTATCCAGGGAGAGGGTAGGCACAGTCCTGCACTGTGGATCCAGGGGCCTCAGGCCGGAGGGTTTGTGTGCCAGGGCTGTGGGGACAAAATCTGAAAAGAAAACTCGACTATGGTGAGCAGCCGAGGAGATAGCAGGCCCAATCTACAGACCATGAGGGGTCCTTGTAGGGATAGGAATGAAGGACGAGTGCGAGGCTGTTGCTCATGCTATTGTCTCTGGATTTTGTGTTAAGGTAGACCATGGAATGGAGGTTTGGCCTCATGGGACGTGGAGGAGTCTCCCTCTCTGGGGATTTGACCCAGCTCCCAAGAGTTGGATGCAATTCTGTGCAATGGGAGGAGTCCTGATTTCGACCTCCAGTGTCCCTCCAAAAGAGGGATTCCAGAGCAGAGACCAGGGAACAAGCAAATGGAAAACCCGTCCTCTGGTTAGGTTTGGGGTCCTAGGGGCACGGTCAGCCCCATATGCGGCCTCTTGGTCCAGCCAATGAGAAGCCTCCCATGAACACGTGGCTCACACTGAGGGTCACAATGCGTGTTTGTGCCCTAGGGGGCCCTCAAGCATGGGTGGGTCCTCATGGCCCATGCTGTTTTATCCTCGCAGTAACGTTGGACAGCAGGCCAACAGCAAGATTTTGACAGAACTCTCCTGTTTGTCCAGGACGGCCTCTGCTCTTGGGAGGACCTCGAGGACCTTGGAGGTTTCTCCTAATCTGTTAGGTTTGTGGGCAATGGAATGGGCAGAGTTTCTTTGGACAGGGCAGGCACGTTAGTGCGGCATGGCTCCAGGATCCCCAGCCTGGAAGGTGTGTGGGCCAGGGCTGTGGGAACTGAAGTCTGAAAACACATACTCGGCTTAGGTTCGGGCTTACCATAGGGCAGGCCGGATCTCCATTCCGTGAACAGAGCTCCTCAGCATAGGAACGAAGGTTGAGTGTGAGGCGTTTGCTCAGGCTTTTGTCTTTGGAGTTTTTGCCAAGGATGGCTGTGGCATGTAGAGGTTCCCACTTGGGCCATCGATGAGTCTCCCCCTATGGGGATTTGGCCCGTCGACCAGGAGTTTGGTGTCATTCTGTGGGATGGGCGGAGTCTTGTTCTCCGCCTCAGGTGTCTCTGCAAGAGAGGGACTCCAGAGCAGAGCCCTGGGTACGGGGGACCTCTGGTTAGGATTGTGTGCCTGGGGTTGTGGGCAGCCCCTTATGCCAGCTAATGATGCAGCGTCTGAGAAGCCTCCCTTGAGCACGGGGCTCACGCTGAGGGTCACAATGCGTGTGTGTGCCCAAGGCGCCCTTCAAGCATGATTGTGTCCTCATGGCCCATGCTGGTTTCTCCTCCCCTGAAGGTTGGATACCATGCCAACAGCAAGGTTTCCCTCCAGGGGGAAGGAGAAGATCTAATTCCTGCATCAGGTTCACCCCTGGGCAGTGACTGGAGCTAAACTCTAGGTTCTGAATCCTGAAACCCAGGGTGGGAAGAGAAAACGGCCTAATGCCATGGTGAGTCTGATGTGCCTGTCGTGCGGCCAGCTGCCTGGGTGTCGATTGGGAGGTTCGGGCTCAGGCTTTGCCACACAAAGCCTTAGTGCCCAGGGAGGCCTATATATTTGGAGTGTAGTCGAGTGTCGTGTGGGTGGATTCTCATTTTGGGTTTCTGGGCAGCCGCAGAGGACAACGTTTTTCTTCTGGTGGGCAGGCAGAGTGCTGCATTGTGGCTCTGGAATTCCCAGTCTGCAGGGCTTGTACGCCAGGATTTGGAGGACCAAAGTCTGAGAACAGAAACTAGGGTTAGGTTTCAGGGCGAGGGCACAGGATGCCCACTCTGCAGAGGCTGAATCGTGCTCTCCTGCATCTGAAGTCAGGGCGAGGACCCAACGTTGGCTCCGGTTGGAGTTTGTGTCCATGATGGGCCCTTCATGAAGGGGGGTGCCTCATGAGGCTATGGAGGTTTGCCAATGCTGGGAGCTGTGAGATGCTCCCAACCGTTGGGATCCCTTCTGCTGGGCATTCGCTTCCTTTGGATGGCTACACAATTCCCTATAGGGAAAGACTCGAGAGCACGGTTCTAAGGATGGATGCCTGGGCACCCCACATCGCATCCCCAGTGGCTCCTAGAGACCATCTCCCGGCATGGGAGCTATGGTATGGAGAACTGGACAATCAGCATAGCAGACCTCTGCACAGGATACTACTATGTAACATCTGCTTATGGCTGTTCACTTCCATGGATTGTTATTCAGGAAACCTGAACATCTAGGTTCAATTCAACAGACAAACTCTTCAGGCTTTATCCAAAGTGAAGTATGGTAGTTTATGACCGTAAATTATTTAGGTAATCTTGGGGAAAAGAAACAACTAAGAACAACAGTGATGAATTTCATTTTTCTTTATTTGATACTTAAGAAATAATGTATTATGTTTTAATGAAGATCCAAATATTTGCTGGTAATTTCACAGTGTGGTATTGAAGTAAACAAAAATAATTTGTACAGTGCCTCCTGGAAGAATGGGAACTAAAATGCTATTTTTTATTGTAGCTTAAATGGTTCCTATTAACTTAAGCAACAACAAGAATAATATTGAAGGAAAGCTTTTGCAACATTGTGACCAAAGATTACAAGTCAGACTTTGTGAAAATACATGACTCATAGGAACGTGGGATAAATGATGCCTTTCCAGCCCTAGCAATGCTCAACTTCAAAGCTAAAAGATACTTTATATTTTGGATGTGAAGATGACAGGGCTGTGCATTAGCTTTGTTACCACCTCAGGGAACGGGTTCTCAAAGGTAATAGAGAAATAAGCCTGAAGCATTCCCTATGGGCAAACTATTTGTGTTTCTGGATTCAATACAGTGAATGGACTTTGTGCAGAGTGGAGAAATCAGAAAATCACCGTAGCGTGGAGGCCTGTCTCTTGGAGAGTTAGATTTCTCTGATTATTTTTAAAATATTTTAATTATTAATTGACAGAGACAATGAGAGAGCACAAGGAAGGGGAGCTGCAGAAGAAGAGGGAGAAGCAGGCTCCCTGTCGAGCATGGAGCCCCATGTGGGGCTTGATCCCAGGACCCTGGTATCATGAACTGAGCAGAAGGCAGATACTAAACCATCTGAGCCACCCAGGTGCCCCAATGTCTCTAATTCTTATGTTATGCCTTCTTCAGGAATAATTAGAGAAACTTAGAGTACTTTATCAAATGCTAAGTGTTATTTTAAAAAGAATGTGTGCTTGGTAGAAAATTAGTTAGCAAAGTAGGAAGAACATCAAGTTTGATGGGATCAAGTGAAGGGATTGTCTAGGTTTGAGCTCCATCTCTGCCACAATCAGAGTAACTTTGACAAAATCAACTTCTTCCTCCTCTCCTCTTTAGTTTATTTCACTTGTTGAAAAAAAAAAAAGGTCAATATTGCATTTTACATAGTTTGCTGTAAGAACCAAAGGAGATACTACAGATGAATCATAAATGGTGAGGAGTTAAGCTAAATTAGTTACTGAATTTTTAAAAGTAATTATTTTATTGTGAAATGCTCCAGTATTTGAAATGGTAGGAACTAGATGGGATATATGCATCTAATGACATTTTGTTTAAAATGCTGCTAGTACCCTCAATTTCCTTGTGACAGTGGCCACGCCTACTTTTCACTGGTTCAAATTCAACACTGATAACTTCCATTCTAAATCTAGTGATTTAGGGTACTGATTCTGAATCCAAACTCATGAGTGTGACTCTCATTTCTGACACTTACTATTGAGCTACGTTAATTCATCTTACTTTTTACTGCCTTATGTTTCTTCCTTTTAATGGGGATAATAATAAACGCCACTTACCAATGAAGTTATTTGGTGGATTAAATGACATATTACCT
>JAHRIG010007170.1:0-12227 GCA_020311275.1 Eira barbara
TTCAGTTGTGGTAGTTTATATGTCTCTAGAAATGTATCCATTTCTTCCAGGTTGTCAAATTTGTTGGCGTAGAGTTGCTCATAGTATATTCTTATAATTGTTTGTATTTCTTTGGTGTTGGTTGTGATCTCTCTTCTTTCATTCATGATTTTATTTATTTGGGTCCTTTGTCTTTTCTTTTTGATCAGTATGGCCAGGGGTTTATCAATCTTATTAATTCTTTCAAAGAACCAGCTCCTAGTTTCATTGATTTGTTCTATTGATTTTTAGTTTCTATTTCATTTATTTCTGCTCTGATCTTTATGATTTCTCTTCTCCTGCTGGGTTTAGGCTTTCTTTGTTGTTCTTTCTCCAGCTCCTTTAGGTGTAGGCTTGGTTGTGTATTTGAGACCTTTCCTGTTTCTTGAGAAAGGATTGTACCACTATATATTTTCCTCTCGGGACAGCCTTTGTTGTGTCCCACAGATTTTGAAGCGTTGTGTTTTCATTTTCATTTGTTCCCATGAATTTTTTCAATTCTTCTTTAATTTCCTGGTTGACCCACTCATTGTTTAGAAGGATGCTGTTTAGTCTCCATGTATTTGCGTTCTTTCCAAATTTCCTCTTGTGATTGAGTTCTAGCTTCAGAGCATTGTGGTATGTAAATATGCAGGGAATGATCTCAATCTTTTGATACTGGTTGAGATCTGATTTATGATCCAGGATGTGGTCTATTCTGGAGAATGTTCCATGTGCACTAGAGAAGAAAGTATATTCTGTTGCTTTGGCATGGAATGTTCTGAATATCTGTGATGTCCATCTGGTCCAGTGTCATTTAAGGCCTTTATTTCCTTGTTGATCTTTTGCTTAGATGAGCTGTCCATTTCAGTGAGGGGAGTGTTAAAGTCCCCTGCTATTATTGTATTACTGTCGATGTATTTCTTTGATTTTGTTATTAATTGGTTTATATAGTTGGCTGCTCCCATGTTAGGGGCATAGATATTTAAGATTGTTAGGTCTTGTTGGACAGACCCTTTGAGTATGATATAGTGTCCTTCCTCATCTCTTATTATAGTCTTTGGCTTAAAATCTAATTAATCTGATATAAGGATTGCCACCCCAGCTTTCTTCTGATGTCCATTAGCATGGTACATTGTTTTCCACACGCTCACTGTAAATCTGGAGGTGTCTTCGGGTCTAAAATGAGTTTCTTGTAGGCAGCATATTGATGGTTTTTGTACTTATCCATTCTGATACCCTGTGTCTTTTGATTGGGCATTGAGCCCATTAACATTCAGGGTAACGATTGAGAGATATGAATTTAGTGCCATTGTATTGCCTATAAGGTGACTGTTACTGTATATTGTCTCTGTTTCTTTCTGATCTACTACTTTTAAGGTCTCTCTGTGCTTAGAGGACCCCTTTCAATATTTCCTGTAGAGCTGGTTTGGTGTTTGCAAATTCTTTCAGCTTTTGTTTGTCCTGGAAGCTCTTTATCTCTCCTTCTATTTTCAATGATAGCCTAGCCAGATATAGTATTCTTGGCTGCATGTTTTTGTCATTTGGTGCTCTGAATATATCATGCCAGGTCTTTCTGGCCTGCCAGGTCTCTGTGCATAGGTCTGCTGCCAATCTAATGTTTTTACGCTTGTATGTTACAGACTTCTTTTCCCGGGCTCTTTCAGGATTTTCTCTTTGTCGCTAAGACTTGTAAATTTCACTATCAGGTGATGAGTTGTGGACCTATTTTTATTGATTTTGAGGGGCTTTCTTAGCATCTCCTGTATTTTGATGTTTGTTCCCTTTGCCATAGTAGGGAAATTCTCTCCAATAATTGTCTCCAATATACTTTCTGCTCCTCTTTCTCTTTCTTCTTCTTCTGGAATCCAATTATTCTAATGTTGTGTCATCTTATGGTGTCGCTTATCTCTCGATTTCTCTCCTCGTGGTCCAGTATTTGTTTGTCTCTCTTTTGCTCAGCTTCTTTATTCTCTGTCATTTGGTCTTCTATATCACTAATTCTTTCTTCTGCCTCATTTATCCTAGCAGTGAGAGCTTCCATTTTTTATTGCACTTCATTAATAGCTTTTTCTATTTTGACTTGGTTAGATTTTAGTTCTTTTATTTCTCCAGAAAGGGCTTTTATCTCTCCAGAGAGGGTTTCTCTAATATCTTCTATGCCTTTTTTGAGCCCGGCTAGAACCTTGAGAATCGTCATTCTGAACTCTAGATCTGTCATATTACCAATGTCCGTATTGATTAGGTCCCCAGGCTTCAGTACTGCCTCTTGCTCTCTTTTTTGTGGTGAGTTTTTCTGCCTTGTCATTTTGTCCAGATAAGATTTGCTTTTTCCTGCTGTGGAATTCCGCTGTTCTTGGTGAGTGAAGTTGGTCTTGGCTAGGTTTCTTGTTGATCTTCTGGGGGACGGGCCTGTTGTAGTGATTCTCAAGTGTCTTTGCTGCAGGTGGAATTGCAGTGCCCTTGCCAGGGGCCAGGCTAAGTAATCCCCTCGGGTTTGCTTTCTGAAGGTTTTGTTCCCTGAGCACTTTCTGTAGAGTTCTGGAGGGCGGAATGATGATCGTGGCCTCCCAATCTCTGGCCAGGGGGAGCCGAGAGCTTGGGGTCCCGCTCCTCACTGTACCCTCAGAGAAAAGCACCCAACAGCCCTGGCTCCCTGGCCTGCGGTCGCGCCTGGAGGAAAGCAGTCAATTGCTGGCACTTGGAGAAAAGCACCCGGTCGCTTCCATCTCCATGGCCTCTGGCCACTCTCTGAGCCCACCCAGCCTGCGACCGGCACAAGATAACCCCGGGCTGAGAGCGCACTCCTCGGCTTTGTCGCTGTAGCCAGCTTCCCTGCTCTAATACCTGTGAGCTCTGCAATACTCAGACACCCCCTGTCCTTCTGTGATCCCGCGGGACCTGGGGTTACTCTGACCTCGCATGGGCTTCCCCCCAGCTTAGCCTCTGGAGTGATGTCCTCAGTGGAGCAGATTTTTAAAAGTCCTGATTTTGTGCTCTGTTGCTCCACCGCTTGCCGGGAGCCGGCCCCTCCCCCCATGGCCTGTCTTCCTGTTGCTTTGGATTCACTTCTCCGCAGGTCCTACCTTTCAGAAAGGGATTGATTTTCTGTTTCTAGTATTGTTGCTCTTCTCTTTGATTGCCTGTTGGATTTGTAGGTGATCACAATATTTATATAAGCTATCTAGCTGATCTCCTGCTACCTGATGTCGTCTCAGCCTGCTAGTTCTCCGCCTTCTTGACTCCTGCCCCTCAATACTTCATTTTGCCTTTGCTTCCCTTGCCTTTACGGTATTTCTAGGAAGAAGTTGCTGTGGCTGACGTAGAAGAGGTTGCTGCCTGTGTTCTCCTCTAGGGTTTTGATGGATTCCTGTCTCACATGGAGGTCTTTCATCCATTTTGAGTCTATTTTTGTGTGTGGTGTAAGGAAATGGTCCAGCTTCATTACTCTGCATGTGGCTGTCCAATTTTCCCAACACCATTTGTTGAAGAGGCTGTCTTTTTTTCCATTGGACATTCTTTCCTGATTTGTCGAAGATCAGTTGACCATAGAGTTGAGGGTTCATTTCTGGGCCCTTTATTCTGTTCCATTGATCTATGTGTCTGTTTTTGTGCCAGTACCATACTGTCTTGATGATTACAGCTTTGTAATAGAGCTTGAAGTCTGAAATTGTGATGCTTTCAGTGAAGGTCTTCTTTTTTAAGATTCTTCTGGCTATTCAGGGTCTTTTCTGGTTCCATATAAATTTTAGGATTATGTGTTCTATTTCCTTGAAAACAATTGATGGTATTTTGATAGAGATTGCATTAAATGTGCAGATTGCTGAGTGAAATAAGTCAAGCATAGAGAGTCAGTTATCATATGGTTTCACTTGCTTGTGGAGCATAAGGAATACCACGGAGGACATTGGGAGAAGGAGAGGAGAAATGAGTTGGCAGAAATTGGAGGGGGAGATGAACCATGAGAGACTGTGGACTCTGAGAAACAAACTGAAGGTTTTGGAGAGGAGGGGGTGGGGGGGTTGGGTGAGCCTAATAGTGGGTATTAAAGAGGGCACCTATTGCAGGGAGCACTCGCTATGGTACATAAACAATGAATCTTGGAACACTAAAAAAAAAAATTAAATTAAATTTAAAAATGTATAGATTGCTCTAGGTAGCATAGACATTTTCAAAATATTTGTTCTTCCAATCCAGGAGCATGGAATATTTTTCGATTTCCTTGTGTCTTCCTCAGTTTCTATCATGAGTATGTAATAGTTTTCTGAGTACAGATTCTTTGCCTCTTTGGTTAGGTTTATTCCTAGGTATGTTATGGTTTTGGGTGCAATTGTAAATGGGATCGACTCCTTAATTTCTCTTTCTTCTGTCTTGCTGTTGGTGTATAGAAATGCAACAGATTTCTGTACATTGATTTTATATCCTGAGAGTTTACTGAATTCCTGTATGAGTTCTAGCAGTTTGGGAGTGGAGTCTTTGGGATTTTCCACATAAAGTATCATATCATCTGCAAAGAGTGAGAGTTTGACTTCTTCTTTGCCAATGCAGATGCCTTTTATTTCTTTTTGTTGTCTGATTGCTGAGGCTAGGACTTCTAGGGTTATGTTGAATAGCAATGGTGATAGTGGACAGCCCTGTGTTCCTGACCTTAGGGGAAAAGCTCTCAGTTTTTCCCCATTGAGAATGATATTCGCTGTTAGTATTTCATAGATGCCTTTGAGGATATTGAGTTATGTATCCTCTATCCCTACACTTTGAAGAGTTTTGATCAAGAAAGGATGCTGTACTTTGTCGAAAGCCTTTTCAGCGTCTATTCAGATTATCATATGGTTCTTGGTCTTTTATTAATGTATTGTATCACATTGATTGATCTACAGATGTTGAGCCAAACTTGCAGCTCCAGAATAAATCCCGCTTTGTCATGCTGAATAATCCTTTTAATGTACTGTTGGATCCTATTGGCTAGTATTTTGGCGAGGATATTTGCATCCATGTCCATCATCAGGGATACTGCATCCATGTCCATCATCAGGGATATTGGTCTGTAATTCTCCTTTTTGATGGGACCTTTGTCTGGTTTTGGGATCAAGGTGATGCTGGCCTCATAGAATGAGTTTGGAAGTTTTCCTTCCATTTCTATTTTTTGGAACAGTTTCAGGAGAATAGGAATTCATTCTTCCTTAAAAGTTTGGTAGAATTCCCCTGGGAAGCTGTCTGGCCCTAGGCTCTTGTTTGTTGGGAGATTTTTGATGACTGCTTCCGTCTCCTTACTGGGTTTTCTATTTCTTCCTGGTTCAGTTTTGGTAGTTTATACGTCTCTAGGAATGCATCCATTTCTTCCAGATTGTCAAATTTGCTGGTGTATAGTTGCTCATAATATGTTCTTTACTTATTTGTGTTTCTTTGGTGTTGGTTGTGATCTCTCCTCTTTCACTCATGATTTTATTAATTTGGGTCCTTTCTCCTTTGTTTTTGAGACGTCTGGCCAGGGGCTTATCCATCTTATTAATTCTTTCAAAGAACCAGCTCCTAGTTTCGTTGATCTGTTCTGCTGTTTTTTTTGGTTTCTATTTCATTGATTTCTACTCTGATCTTTATTATTTCTCTTCTGCTAGGTTTAGATTTTCTTTGCTATTCTTTCTCCAGCTCCTTTAGTTGTAGGGTTAGGTTGTGTGCTTGAAATCTTTCTTGTTTCTTGAGGAAGGCTTGCATTCCTTTGTACTTTCCTCACAGGACCTCCTTTGTTGTGTCCCAAAGGTGTTGAACAGTTGTGTTTTCATATTCATTTGTTTCCATGAATTTTTAAAAAATTCTTCTTTAATTTCCTGGTGGACCCATTCATTCTTTAGTAGGATGCTCTTTAGTCTCCATGTGTTTGAGTTCTTTCCAACTTTCCTCTCGTGGCTGAGTTCTGGTTTCAAAGCATTGTGGTCTGAAAATATGCAGGGAATGATCCCAATTTTTTGGTATCGGTTGAGACCTGATTTGTGACCCAGGATGTGATCTATTCTGGAGAATGTTCCATGTGCACTAGAGAAGAACGTGTATTCTGTTGCTTTTGGATGGAATGTTCTGAATATATATGTGATGTCCATCTGGCCCAGTGTGTCATTTAAAGCCTTTATTTCCTTGTTGATCTTTTGCTTGGATGATCAGTCCATTTCGGTGAGGGAAGTGTTAAAGTCACCTACTACTGTTGAATTATTGTCAATGTGTTTCTTTGATTTTGTTATTAATTGGTTTATATAATTGTCTGCTCCCTTGTTAGGGGCATAGATATTCAAAATTATTAGATCTTCTTGTTGGACAGACACTTTAAGTATGAAATAGTTTCCTTCTTCAACTCTTATTATAGTCTTTTGCTTAAAATCTAATTTATCTGATATAAGGATTGCCACCCCACCTTGCTTTCGATGTCCGTTAGCATGGTAAATTGTTTTCCACCCCCTCATTTTAAATCTGGAGGTGTATTTGAATATAAAATGAGTTTCTTGCAGGCAGCATATGGATGGGTTTTGGTTTTTCATCCATTCCGATACCCTACATCTTTTGCTAGGGACATTTAGCCCATTTACATTCAGGGTAACTATTAAAAGATATGAATTTAGTGCCGTTGTATTGCCTATAAGGTGACTGTTACTGTATATTGTGTCTGTTCCTTTCTGGTTTGTTACTTTTAGGCTCTCTCTTTGCTTAGAGGACCCCTTTCAATATTTCCTGTAGAGCTGGTTTGGTGTTTGCTAATTCTTTGAGTTTTTGTTTGTCCTGGAAGCTTTTTACCTTTCCTTCTATTTTCAATGACAGCCTAGCTGGATATAGTATTCTTTGTCTGCATATTTTTCTCATTTATGTCTCTGAATATATCATGCCAGTCCTTTCTGGCCTCTCGAGTCCCTGTGGATAGGTCTGCTCCCAGTCTAGTATTTCTACCATTGTAGGTTACAGACGTCTTGTCCTGAGCTGCTTTCAGGATTTTCTTTTTGTCTCTGAGACTTGTAAGTTTCACTATTAGATGATGGGGTGTTGACCTATTTTTATTGATTTTGAGGGGGATTCTCTGAGCCTCCTGGATTTTGATGTTTGTTTCCTTCCCGAAATTATGGAAATTCTCTGCTATAATTTGCTCCAATATACCTTCTGCCACCCTCTCTCCTTCTTATTCTGGGATCGACTATTCTAATACTGTTTCATCTTATGGTATCACTTATCTCTCAAATTCTCCCCTTGTGAGCCAGTAGTTGTTTATCTCTCTTTTTCTCAGCTTCTTTATTCTCCATCATTTGGTCTTCTGTATCACTAATTGTCTCTTCTGCCTCATTTGTCCTAGTAGTAAGAGCCTCCTTTTTTTTTTAATTGCACCTCATTAATAGCTTTTTGATTTCAACTTGTTTAGATTTTAGTTTCTTCATTTCTCCAGAAAGGGATTTTATTTCTCCTGAAAGGGATTCTCTGGTATCTTCCACGGTTTCTTCAAGCCCAGGTAGCATCTTGATAATCATCATTCTGAACTCTGGTTCTAACATCTTACTACTATCCATATTGATTAGGTCCCTAGCCATTGGTACTGTGTCTTGTTCTGTTTGTTTGAGGTGAGTTTTTCTGCCTTGTCATTTTATCTAGCTAAGAATAGATGAATGAGAGAATGAAATATTAAAATGGTAGGAACTACCCCAGAAAAATATACACTAATCAAATCAGAAGACTCCCAAAACCAGGAGAAGAAAGGAGAAAAAAATATATATGTATATAATTAGAAATAGAAAAAAAATATATATATATATATAATTAGAGCGGTGAATAGAACAGAGCCACACACTTGATTTTGGGTGTATTTTGGTCATTAGAGGAAACTGCCTCCCAAAATTTTAAGGAAGGAAAAACTTATATATATATGCACAAAAATAAGGATAAACACAATGGAGAGATGGAATATGAGTGTAAAGATGAAAATTTAAAAAGATTTTAGAAACAGAAGTATAAGAAGTTGTTTGAAAAAGGAGAGAGCTTGATCAGGCTGGAGACTAGAACAAAGCCATATGCTAGATTTAGGGTATATTTTTACTTGTTAGAAGAAACTGTATCCCAAAATTTTAAAGAAAGAAAAACATATGTATACAAAAAATAAGATTAAATACAATGAAGGGATAGAATATGACTATAACAATGAAAATTTTAAAAGATTTTTAAAAAGGTATTGATAAGATAAAAAAAATTAAGCAAGGTTAAAATGGGAAAGAGGAAAAATTAAAAAATAGAATAAGAAAAACATGAAATTGAGAAAAATTTGTTTCAAAGACTGAAGAATCATGGGAAAAAAGCCATGAATTCTATGGGCTGTATTCCTGTAGCTCTTTAGTTTTGCAGTTCTCATTGATTGGTGAACTTGATCTTCACTGGATGTTCTTGCTGATCTTCTGAGGAAGGGCCTGATGCAGTGATTCTCAAATGTCTTTGCCCGAGGTGGAATTGCACTGCCCTTGCCAGAGGGCAGGCTAAGTAATCTGCTCGGTTTTGCTCTTGTAGCTTTTGTTCCCTGAACACTTTCTGTACAGCTTTGGAGGAGGAGAATGAAGATGGCGGCCTCCTAATCTCCAGCCCCAGAGGAGCCGAGAGCTCAGGGTCCCTCTCCTCAGTGTGCGCTCAGAGAAAAGCAGTCAATCACTCCCGTTTCCCTGGTCTCTGGCCACACTCCGTGCTCACCTGGCCTGTGACCGAGTGTTTCTATCTCTGGCGCCTGACTCCATTTGGAATCTCCAAATGCAGCAGATTCCTGTAGCATGCTCCCCCACCACTCCTGCTGGAGGAGGAAGGTGAGTATCCCTGGATCTGCCACTTGTGGGGTCCCTCCTGGAAGAAGAGTGGCCCAACTGTGCCGCAGATCATGGTTTAAGGTAACTGCAAGCCGAGAGCACACTCCTCAGCTCCATCTCTGCAGCTGGCCTTCTCACTCTGATACCTGAGAGCTCTGCCACACTCAGACACCCCTGGTCTTTTTGTGACGCCAGGGGACCTGAGATGACACTGCCCCAGTGAGGGCTCCAACCCCAGCTTAGCCTCTGAAGCGACGTTTCTCAGTGGAGCAGACTTCTAAAAGTTTTGATTTTGTGCTCTGCTGCTCTACTGATTGCCAGGAGCCGGCCCCTCCCCCCACAGTTTATCTTCCCATTTATTGCCTCGGATTCACTTCTCCGCACATCTTGTCTTCCAGAAAATGGTTGCTTTTCTTTTGATAGAATTGTTGCTATTCTTCTCTTCAATCTCCCGTTGATTTTGTAGGTGTTCAGAATGGTTTGGTAACTATCTAGCTGAATTCCCGGGACCCAACGATATTTAGGTGTCCCAATCCTCTGTAATCTTGCTCCTCCCCCTGTATCTTTTTCTTTTGTTTTTTTTTTTTTTGTTTGTTTTTTGTTTTCTTTTTTGAGTGTGTGCAGAAGCTATTCAGTCAGCCCTCAGTTCTTCAGGAGGAATTGCTCCATATGTATGTATAGTTGCAAATTGTCTGTGGAAGCCGGTGAGTTCAGAGCCTTCGTATGTCACCTTTTTAGACCACTGTATTTTCACTTTCTTGATAATGTTCTTTGATGCACAAAGTTTTTGGCTTTTAATGAAGTCCAGTTATTTTTTTTCTTTTGTTGATTGTACTTTTGGTGTCATGCGTAAGAACAGATTGCTAAATTTAAAGTCACAAGAGTCGAGTTTTGCTAACACTATTTCTTCCCCCATTGAATGGACTAGGCATCCACACTGATAATCAATTAGCCATATATGTATGGATTTATTGCTGGACTCTCATTTTTTCCCATTTATTTATATGCGTGTGTGTGTATATATATATATATATATATATATATATATATATATATATATATTTCTATGCATTACTGCACCATTTCGATTGCTGTAGTTTTGTAAGTTTTGAAATCAGGAAGTATGAGTCCTCCAACTTTGTTCTTTTTCAAGATTGTTTTGGGTATCTGGGCCTATTGTACTTCCATATGAATTTCAGGAGCAGCTTTCCATTTCTTCAAAAAAGCCTATTGGAATGTTGATAGTGATTGCATTGAATCTGTAGATGGCTTTGGGTAGTTCTGACACCTTTTACCAATAATGAGTCTCATAGCCCATGAACATGGGATGCATTTTCATTTATTTGTTACTCTCAGCAATGTTTGGTAGTTTTCAGTGTACAAATCTTTCACCTCTTTCCTTAAATTTATCCCTGGGTATTTTGTTCATTTTGATGTTGTTATAAATGGAATTGCTTTCTTAATTTCCTTTTATTTTATTTTTAAATTATTTTTTATTATGTTATGTTAGTCACCTTACGGTATGTCATTAGTTTTTGATGTAGTGTTCCAAGATTCATTGTTTATATACAACACCCAGTGCTCCACGCAATACATGCCCTACTTAATACCCATCACTGGACCAACCCATCTCCCTACTCCCCTCTCTTCTAAAACCCTCAGTTCGTTTCTCAGAGTCCACAGTCTCTCATGGTTTGTCTCCCTGTCCGATTTTCTCCCCTCCATTTTTCCCTTCCTTCTCCTAATGTCCTCCATATTCCACAAGTAAATGAAACCATATGATAATTGACTTTCTCTGTTTGACTTATTTCACTCAGCATAACCTCCTCTAGTTCCATCCATATTACTCAGCCATCAGAAATGATCCTAACTTTTGCATCAACATGGATGGGACTGGAGGAGATTAATTTCCTTTTAGGTTGTTCATTACAAGTCTATAATGGTACAACTGACATTTGTGTCCTGATTTTGTATTCTGCAACTTTGCTGAATTCACTTGTTGACTGTAGTAGCCTTCTCATGGACTTTATGGGATATAGTATATATATATATATATATATATATATATATATATATATTAGCATGTCATCTGAAAATAGAGATAATTTTATTCCTTCTTTTGAATTTGGATGTTCTTTATCTCTTTTTCTTGTCTATTTAAACTGGCTAGAATTTCCAGTCAACGTTGAATAGTAGTAATGAAAGCAGGCATCCTTGTGTTTTTCTTGTTCATAAGGGAAAGAGTTCAGTCTTTTACCATTGAGTATAATGTTAGCCGTACATTTCTCATAAATGCCCCTTATCATGTTGAAGAAGTTCCATTCTATTCCTAGGTTGTTGAATGTTTTTATCAGACCATCTATTGAGATGGCCATGCATTTTTTTCCCTTCAGTCTACTAATGTGATGAATTACACTGATTTTTATATATCGAACCACACTTGCATTCCCGAGATAAATCTCAGTTGGTCATGGTCTATATTCCTTTTGATGTTGTCTTATTTGGTTACTAGTACTTGTTATTGATGCTATTTTGCATTCTCTTCTCATAAGGAATATTGATCTATAGATTTCTTGTGGTGTCTTTTAAAAATTTTTTTCTTTTTTTTTAAAAATTATTTATTTATTTATTTATTTTTTAACTTCTTTTCAGTGTAACAGTATTCATTGTTTTTGCACCACACCCAGTGCTCCATGCAATCCGTGCCCTCCCCAATACCCACCACCTGGTTCCCCCAACCTCCCACCCCCCGCTCCATCAAAACCCTCAGGTTGTTTTTCAGTGTCCATAGTCTCTCATGATTCTCCTTCCCTTCCAATTTCCCTCAACTGCCTTCTCCTCTCCATCTCCCCATGTCCTCCATGTTATTTGTTATGCTCCACAAATAAGTGAAACCATATGATAATTGGCTCTCTCTGCTTGACTTATATATCACTCAGCATAATCTCTTCCAGTCCCGTCCGTGTTGCTACAAAAGTTGGGTATTCATCCTTTCTTTCTTTTTTTTTTAATTTCACCTTTTATTTTTTTATAAAGTGGCTACTAGAAAATTTAATATTACATATATGGCACAATTAAATTTCTTTTGAAAAATGCTAGTCTATAACCACTGAATACATATTCTTTATAAAGCCTATTTGCATTAACGTGTTTTATAATGGATTTTAATTTGACCTCCATGTATCTTTTTTTCCATAGGAAAAGGTTTTCAAAATCTGGAAGACCCATTTTCTCTCAGAAGCCTCTATTGCTCTTTTACATGATTCCTTTGGGTGGCGGTTTCTGCATAAACTTAAGGTATGATGTTATTTTTTAAACTTAGTTCTTAAGTTGATTTGGGGCACAGTTAATTTTTTAGTAGAGGTGGCACTGGTACAAAAAAATATTTTTCTAGATCTTTTCATAGAACTTGGATTTTTA
>JAHRIG010007183.1:0-17766 GCA_020311275.1 Eira barbara
GTGAAAATGTATCAGTCTCCTAATTTCCTTTTATAGTCAGCCACCAGGTTTAAGGCATAATTTTTATATCACCTTAAATTTTTCCAAATGTAAAAAAAAAAAAAAAATGAATAAATAAATAACAGCATGCAAACCAATACATCTTAAGTTAAAAAAGTAATAATAAATGACTTAAAAATAAGTTTGCAACATAAAGGATCCATGAATGAATACATACATTAACATTTATTAGACAAAATCAAATGTTCTTAATAACTGGAACATTTGCAAAAGTGTTTATCCCTTTGCCTCTAATTTTCTCAAGCAAATGATAGAAGAATTAGAAAGTTTTATTCTTCCCTAAAGTTCTTAAGATCTAGTTTTATTAACATTAAGAAAATCTAAGAGCCTAATGTAAAAAAAAAAAAAAATCTGTGGAGGGAGTGCTTGTAATTGTTAGACCGACAAAATTGTTGGAAATATTAACAATTAAGGGCACCAAGGGCCTTGCTCATGGGAAGTGGATGTAGGAGATTGCTTTAATCATGTGTTAGGGCAGGCTGGTTCTGAAATAATTCTTCAATTAACCAAACATATACCCAGCAGGAAATTGTTGGAACAATAGAGTTTCTCAGGATATGGAAAAAAAGCTATTATGCTAGAAGGCTTACCAGCTCCACTACTTCACCCCAAACCCTGAAAAGACTAACTTATATTTTAAATTGCCTGGATTATTCTAAAGGATCATAGGCTATTACAACTAAAAAGAAGCATTGTGAGTTAATTATTTCTTCTGATTTTTCAACTTTACAAATCTTGTAATGGAATTTGTGTAAGAGAGCAGTAAAAGATATTGCTCCAAGGCCCAAGACATGGCTTTACCCAATTATTTCCTGTTGAAAAAAATCAAAGAATAAGTTGAGAAATTCTAGAAATGAGGGAAGTATAATTTTGGTGGGACATAATATTTATTTTGTTATTTCCAAGAATAGACCATTGAAAAAAGCCTGAAGTAGGCTTTGGGGGTGACTAAGTTTGTCTAAGAGGTGAGCTGAAAGACGTGGAGGAAAGTATGCATCATCTTATAAAGGTGACCTCTCTTTGACAATGCAAATTTAGGGAAAGATCTTGATTTGCATAGTTAATTTGAACAGATAGTAAAAAATCACAAACCACTTCTCTGAAGTCAATCATGAGCTGCCTTGGGCTAATGTCTCTGCTTTTGTTTATGAGGCTGCTTGGCTGTACATATTTATGAGAGGATATAAATTAAAACCACAAGCTCTCTAATGGGCAGTTATAAATGACCTTCTAATTGTCAGCTGAAACCCAATCCATTCTAAATCAGTCATCATCTTCTCTCCTCGAATCTCTGTTACAGAAAGAGATACTTAGAATTGTGAAAAGAATTTTATGACTAAAGTCAAAACTAATGGTTGAATCACTGCTCCTAGTCTATCCTCTGCTGACTTATATAATCCTAATAAAGTAATATTAAGCATAAAATATTGGTCACTGTTACGGGTTGACCTATGCCCTCACAAAAGATATATTGAAGTTCTCACCTGCCCACCCCATACCTGTGGATGTGAAATCGGGTCTTTGCAGTTGAAGCAAGTTGAGATGAGGTCAAGATATGTTCATTAGGGTGGGCCCTACGTCAATATGATTATTCAGTTTGGCTGGTGTCCATATAAGAAGGGGAAATTTGGACACAGAGACAGAGAGTCATAAAGGGAGGGAGATGTAGCCACACACAGGAAGCCTACAGTGTGACAATGACTGCAGAGATTGGAGTTGTTACTTCTGGAGCAGCAAGCCAAGGAATGCCAGATTGCCAGCATACCACCAGAAGCTAGGAAGAGGCCAGGGAGGATTGCAGCCTTGTAGAGAGGGAGTACAGCCTTGCAAACACCTTGAGCTTGGACTAGCTTCCAGAACTGTGAGATAATAAATTTCTCTTATTTTAAGATACCCAGTTGGTGACACCTTGTTACAACAACTCTAGAAAATTAACACAATTACCTACTGTTCTATACACCATGATATATAGTTTTTTGTTTGCATTTATATGCATGTAGTGAAGGGTAGGTTTATTTTAAACAGTTTTTGAAAGTAAAAATTATGGTCAGATTTAATTGATTAAAAGTGTATCAATGAAGTTAAGCAACTTGTCTTATGTCATACAATTAGTAGGGAAAAGGGAGCACAATGCCAGCCTGTTTGTCTCCAAATTCTCTATTTTTCCACTCTTCTAACTACTTCTTAGAGTTGTTTGAAAACTTAAAAAGCTTTTTTATACTTTAATTCCTATGTTTTGGAGTATTACAATTAAATGATAAAATATATACATAACACCTTGCAAAATCTCTGACACATAGTAGGTTCTCACTAATTAATTCTATTTTTGCAATAAATGTCTATTGAGCTCATGTTTTGTTCAAAGCACAGTTTTAGAACCCTGTTCAAGCCAGATTCAGGGCAGCTTAACCTCAAATCACTTCCAAATCACTCTTCCTTTAGTCTTTGCTTTTTCTTTAGTTCAATCATCCTTCAGTGAACTACATATAAATCTCTAGGGAAATAAAGACCAGCAGTTTCTCTCATTGTTCTTCTGCTGCAGCTTAAGAGAAAGAAAAAAAAAAAAAAAAACAACAACAACACACACACCATGGTTGTATATGGTAAACCGTCTAGGACAATCTCTTTCAAATCTGTGTTCTTCTTTCTTGCCAAACGCCAGATTACTTCAACTTCCCTTGTTATCCTTCCCTGTCTGGCAATTCAAAGTTTTCTAGTTGACCCTATAAAGAAATATCCAGCTTCCAAAAATCACTAAGAAGAAAAAAATGCATTTGCTTCCATAGGATGATTTTTGTTGGAAAATAGGTAGAAATGTTTAAAGAAACCAGATAAAAACTTAAGTTTTAAAGCTGAGGTCAAAAGAAGAGACTATACTTTAAACAAAAATATAAGACAAAGTTCTCTGAAGAGGTGATCCCTGAAAGAGTAATCCTAAAGCACAATAATTGGTCCATGTGGTAACTTTAAAAACGAGCAAACAGTGACACGATATCAAGTAAAAGAATATAGCTTTATTGAAAATTGACCACAGAAATGCCACAGGCGACAATCTATAAAATTCCCAATGAATTCAGGGAATGAGGTGGTGGTGGTGATCAGTTTCAGAGCTTCAGTGTGAGTTCCGGTCCTTTTCACTGTACATAGAGCCAGATGGTCAGAGCAGCATCTGAATTTCATTGGACATAGAAAGACCTGAAAGAATTCGCTGTAGGGTGGTATTAGAATTCTGAAGTCCCAAAGCACCAGTCTTTTTCATTTTCAATAAAAGCCAGAAAATTCATATCCTCCATAGCATGATGGGTGGCAGCAGCCATATCTGTGGCCTCCTCAGCCCCACCCTAGGCCTTTGAAGCCACCATAACCACAGCCATAGCCTAGGCCATAGCCATAGCCCAGGCTTCCACATCGACAGCCCAGCCCACCGTAGTAGTTGCCATAGTAGTAGCTCATAGTGTCAGGAGCTGGGGATTAAGTGTTGACCTACCTTGTGTTTATGGCCTGAATGCAGTTGTCTTTCAAAGGCTGTTATTCATTTTATGACATTTTAAGAGAACTTTGGTCTTCATAACTGAAAAAAAAAAAAAGTTCCTCAGAAAGACAATAGAATTTCATACAATTGCCATTTTTGCAGGGTTTTATCTTCAGTGAAACCAGTCTTGTTAAAAAATTTAAAAAAGTTGAATAGAAGTTGAAGATGCCAACTGGAAGTACAAACAATAGGTAAATGGAAGAACCAGAACAATGCAGGTACTTCTGGAAGCCTAGAAATAGAAATGAGGTTCCAACACACACACATCATAGACTGGGACTTTCGGCCCTTCAGATAGAATCACCCACTACAATACATAAGTATCATCGGTCTGATTAACAAGGGGGTAAAATTCATCAAGATAGGACATTTGAAGGAGCAAACATCTACAGCAGAACAAACACCTGTTCAGACTCCTAAATGTAGGACTTACAGATCTACCTATCCAGATATAAAGCAGAGCTTTGGGCATCCAGAAACTAGTATGACACCTTAGCTAACCAATTGCTATGTATTTCTGAAGGCTGTTTGAACTTCTTCAATTGTTGTTTAAGTGAGGCCAAAAAAGCCACTGCAGGAGACAACATCCATAAAGAACACAGATTCCAGTAACACAACAGAGTCCTGTCCTGCGTGGAAACAGTAAAAGACAGCCAGGCTTTGAGTATAACAGTGGAACATGGTGTTATAATGTTGTGTAACAATCCCACTGTGAAGCTGTGAGACTGGGTAAGAGCAGTGGCAGCTGTGTTGATATGCGTTGAGTAAAAAGTGTGAAAAGAACTGCTGGACAGTCTCTCTCCCCTCACGGTTACATAGGATTACAGGTAAGACACCATGGTTAGGAGCTTTTGCAAAGCACAGGGACACAGACAGCAGACATGAGCCTAAACTCACACTCAGTGCTTGTACGTGCAGAACACCTCCCTATGATGGATGGAAGAGACACCATGACCATTTAAAATGGCAGGCAGGGTAAGTTTCATGTAAAGTGAATTTTCATGTATCTCCCATGCACAGTTTGGAATGAGAGCTCTGCACAAAAAATGTATACAAAAGGAGACTCATTACCTAAGTCTCTCCCTTCTCCCCCAAATTAGAATTGCAAATGCAGATGATTCTTAGCAGGTCGGTCTTAGCAAGATGAATTTGAAATTTTATCACATTAACCTAGGTTTGGCTCCTCAATTATTTTAGAGTAGAGAGGCACCAATGGAATGGAACTAAATATCTAGAAGGTAGAGTCAGCAAGAGGACAACGAGTTGGAAGTCCTTCATCACATGCAAGACTGTGTGCAAGACTTCACAGTAGCAGCCAGAGAACCAATGTCTTCCATAGCAACGTGGGTGGTAGCAGCCATATCCATAGCCTCCATAGCCACAACCATAGCCACAGCCATAGCCACAGACCAGGCCGCCATAGTAGTTGCTGTAGTAATAACTCATGGCATCAAGAGTTGAGGATTTAGGCAAGAGCAGAGCATCTGCTTACAGAATATGAACTCTGTTTCCATGGGGTCCTTCTATATACCTTCCATAGTGGGTGTGACAAACCACAAGTGATCATCTTGTGCATTTTACTAATTTGTATGGAAACCATGTCATTAACATTGTGTTAATTTGGGGGAGAAGCCGTTACACCCATCAATTTCAGAATTCCTTTGCTGCTGCTTCCAAATTCTTTAAAGTATGTAATATACATTTAATAATGAAAAAATTTTACTGCTTTATTTACTCTCTATACCAAGCTTCATGAGTTTGCATAGCTTGAAAACCACATGTAACAAAGAAGCTTGCCATGAAATAATAATATCATCCCTCATCAGTCTTAAAGCACAAATGTTTTATTAATGCTCATAATCCCCAGGTAGCAATGAGCAAGATTTAGACTAACATCATCTGGATTTTTGTTTTGGGAGAGAGTCCTAATGTCCAGAGAAATGCTTGGTTTTTGTTTTGTTTTGTTTTAGTGTTTTGACAAGGTTGATTTTGGTATTTGATCACAAATTATATTTTAGCTTAATTCATAGTACTGTAATTCTCACTGGTTTGTATGTTTTTATGTGGTTATATGGTGTTCAGTTTTATATGCATCAACATTTCTTAAGCATGACATATTGGGGCATCTGGGTGGCTCAGTTGGTTTAACATCAGACTTAATTTCGGCTCAGGGTTGGGATATCAAACCTTGCGTTGAGCTCCATGCTGGGCATGGAACCTGCTTAAGATTCTCTCTCTCTCTCTCTCTCCCTCTCCCCTCCTTCCCTGTCCCTCTCCCCCAACCCTGACCCATGCACACACTCTCTCTCTCTCTTAAAAAGAAAAAGTACATGATTAAAAACAGTACTATTTTTCTATAGAACCAATTGTTTTTCATTTCACCTATGTCTATTTTTTCTAAACATAACCTCTCCTAAATTTATAGTTGTGTGATATCTAACACCAGTTGTGTTTTGTTTTGTTTTAGTTTGCTTATTTTTAATATTTTCCTTCGTTTTATTTCAAGCTGTCTTGTTTGGCTCACAGTTGACAATAGCTGTTATAACTTTATCAGCAATTCCACTCTTATCAATGTGTAATAATATATTTGGATTATGTGATGCTTCTTATTTATACTTCATTTCATAAAACTTTTGCTACACTTGCTTTCATTCTGTTTGGCCTTTTATATTTTTGGCTATCTCTTTATTTTTATTTTTTTATTTTTTGTTTAAGTTTTTATTTAAATTCCAGTTAGTTAACATACAATGTAATATTAGTTTCAGGGGTATAGTATAGTGATTCAACACTTAAAACACCCTGTGCACATCATAACAAGTGTACTCCTTAATCCCCATAAGCTACTTACCCCACCCCCTCCCACCTCTCCTCTGATAACTGTCAGTTTGCTGTCTAGAGTTAACAGTGTGTTCCTTGGTTTACCTCTCATTCTCTTTTTTTCCTGGTGCTCATGTTTGGTTTCTTAAATTCCCCATATGACTGAAATCCTGTCTGTCCTTCTCTGACTGACTTACTTTGCTTAGTATAATACTTTCTAGTTCCATCCACATCATTACACATGGTAAGATTTCATTTGTTTTATGGCTAAGTAATATTCCACCATGCATATATACACATATATACATGTAGATACACATATATGTACATATATACCACATCTTCATTTATTCATTCAGTGGACGTTTGGGCTCTTTCTATAATTTGGCTGTTGTTGATAATGCTTCTATAAACATTGGGGTACATGTATCCCTTTGAATCTGTATTTCCGTACACTTTGGGTAAACACCAGAAGTGCAATTGCTGGGTCGTAAGGTGGTTCATTTATAACTTTCTGAGGAACCTCCATACTGTTTTCCAGAGCCGCTGCACCTGTTTACATTCCCACCAACAGAGCAAGAGGGTTCCCCTTTCTCCACATCCTCGCCAGCATCTGTTGTCTCCTGTGTTGTTGATTTTAGCCATTCTGACTAGTGTGAGGTGGTATCTCACTGTGGCTTTGATTTGTACTTCCCTGATGATGAATGATGTTGAGCATCTTTTCATGTGTCTATTGGCCATCTGTATGTCTTCTTGGGAGAAATATGTCTATTCATGTCTTCTGCCCGTTTTTTAAATTGGATTGTACACTTCTGGGGTGTCGAGTTTGATAAGTTCTTTATATATTTTGGATATTAACCCTTTATCAGATATGTCATTTGCGTATGTCTTCTCCCATTCCATAGGTCAACTTTAAATTTTGGTGATAGTTTCCTGCACTGTGCAGAAGCTTTTATCTTGATCAAGTCCCAGTAGCTTATTTTTTGCTATTCTTTCTTTTGACTCAGGAGACATATCTAATAAGAAGTCATAACAGTCAATGTCAAAGAGGTTACTGACTGTATTCTCCTCTTTGATTTTGATGGTTTCCTGCCTCTTACTTAGGTCTTTAATCCATTTTGAATTTATTTTTGTGCATGATGTAAGAGGGTGGTCCAGTTTTATTCTTCTGCATGTCGCCTTCCAGTTTTCCCAACACCATTTGTTGAAGAGATGGTCTTTTTTCCATTGGATATTCTATCCTGCTTTGTCAAAGACTAATTGGCCACATAGTTGTGTGTTCCTTTCTCGATTTTCTACTCTGTTCTATTGATCTATGTGTCTATTTTTGTGCCAGTACCATACTGTTTTGATCACTATAGCTTGTAATAGTACTTGAAATGCAGAACTGTGACACCTCCAGCTTCATTTTTCTTTTTCAAGATTGCTTTGTCTATTCGAGTCTCTGTGGCTCCATAAACATTTTAGGTTTGGTTTTTTTTTTTTTTTTTTCTAGTTCTGTGAAAAATGGTGCCTCGATAGGGATTACATTAAAAATGTAGATTGCTTTGGGTAGTATAGATATTTTAGGAGTATTTGTTCTTCTGATCCATGAGTACAGAATGTCTTTTCATTTCTTTGTGTCCTCTTCAATTTCTTTCATCAGTTTTCAGAGTACAAGTCTTTCACCTCTTTGGTTAGGTTCATTCCTAGGTATCTTATGATTTTTGGTGCAATTGTAAATTGGATTGATTCCTTAATTTCCCTTTCTGTTGCTTCAGTATTGGTGTATAGAGATGCAACAGATTTCTGTATATTGATTTTGTATCCTGGAAATTTACTGAATTCATGTATGAGTTCTAGCAATTTTGGCAGGGGGGGCATCTTCTGGGTTTTCCATATAGAGTATTGTGCCATGGGTAAATAGTGAAATTTTGACTTCTTCTTTGCCAATTTAGATGCCTTTTATTTCTTTTTGTTGTCCATTTGCTATAGCTAGGATTTCCAATATTGTGTTAATTAACAGAGGTGAGAATGGACATCCCTGTCTTGTTCTTGACTGTAGTGAAAAGCTCTCACTTTTTCCCCATTGAAAATGGTATTAGCTGTAGGTTTTTTTGTATATGGTGCTTATTATGTTGAGGTATGTTCACTCTAATCTTACTCTTTTGAGGACTTTTATCATGAATGGATGTTGTACATTGTCAAGTGCTTTTTCTGCATCTATTGAAAGCATCATATGGTTCTTACACTGTTATTAATGTGTATGCCATGTTGATTGATTTGCAAATATTGAGCACTCTTGCAAACCAGGAATAGATCCCACTTGATCAGGGTGAATGACTCTGTTAATGTACTGTTGGATTCAGTTTGTTAGTATTTTATTTAGAAGTTTTACATTCATGGTTCATTAGAGATATTAACCTGTACTTCTCTCTCTCTCTCTTTTTTTAAAAGATTTTATTTATTTATTTGACAGAGAGAGATCACAAGTAGGCAGAGAGGCAGACAGAGAGAGAGAGAGGGAAGCAGGCTCCCTGCTGAGCAGAGAGCCCAATGCGGGACTCGATCCCAGGACCCTGAGATCATGACCTGAGCCGAAGGCAGTGGCTTAACCCACTGAGCCACCCAGGTGCCCCTGTACTTCTCTTTTTTAATGGGACCTTTATCTGGTTTCAGTGTCAGGGTAATTCTGGCCTCATAGAATGAATTTGGAAGTTTTCCTCCTTCGTCCACTTTTCATAATAGTTTGAGAAGACTAGGTATTAACTCTTCTTTAAATGTTTGGTAGAATTCATTTGGCTATCTTTTAAAAATATATGTTCACCTTTTTTATGTGTGAAATTGATGACCACTACCAATACCTTGTGGCAATATACTCCAAATGTTTGAAGTGATTATATTTTTTGCTAGAAGTATTACCTATTAGATAAATAGTACATTTGGAGCAATGAAGTAATGGTGTCTCAGGCAGTGTCACCGAGTCCTGAAGGTCATGTATCTTTAATATATCAAGTAATTGAAAACTGTGGATATCATTTTTGCAAAGAAAATTATATAAAACATTTTAAATACAATCTAAAAAAGGGCATCTGGGGCACCTGGGTGGCTCAGTGGGTTAAGCCTCTGCTTTCGGCTCGGGTCATGATCTTGGGGTCCTGGAATTGAGTCCCGCATCAGGCTCTCTGCTTGGCAGGGAGCCTGCTTCCTCCTCTCTCTCTCTCTCTCTCTGCCTGCCTCTCTTCCTACTTGTGATCTTCGTCTGTCAAATAAATAAATAAATAAATAAATCTTTAAAGAGGGGCATCTAGGTGGTTCCATTGGTTAAGCATCTGCCCCTTACTTTCAGCTCAGGTCACGATCTCAATCAGGGTCCTGAAATTGAGCCCTGTATAGGGTTCCACACTGAATTGGGTGTCTGCTTCCCCCCCTCTACCCTTCCCCCTGACTCATGCACCCTTTCCTTTTCCCAATAAATATGATCTGAAGAGATATATGGACAGCCAGTAGTTCAAGGCACATGAATTTAGATGATTTCATAAGCCAGGCACTTTGGATCCTAGTGCAGGGCACAGTATTTCTTTTCAAATGACAAAAAGCATTAATCTTGCTATTTCTAATTTCCCTTCACTCATAGACCTAGGAAGATAGTCATTCTCCTACATATTTGTTACAAATTTTTGAATTATGTAATTACTTTCAGAAAGGGCTAACTAGATTAACCACTTGAAAACCAAAGTTATGGTTTTAGAAGGGAAATTTATCTCATTTTTTGAAGAAGTTAGTCCTAGAGTCGTATTCTAGTAATGACTACAGTCAACGAGGAAAATGTTGACTAGAAACTAGGCATAGAGTAGAAACAGTTCATCTAGCAGAGTCCAAGTACTCACTGAGAAGAGAGCTATCAAGGCTTTAGGGAGGTTCTTTGGGATGCTGGGGTTATGTTGAGGGAAGAATACAAGTATTCTTCAGGGCAAAAGTGACCTTAATATAAGACTTCAAGTACATCTAGTCACATTAGCATGACCAAATACATTGTGTAATGATTTTATTAAGTTATCCTAGTCTGATATCATTAAACATTCAGTTTATGTAACTCCCTATGTCCTAATCCTTGGCCCGGAGCACAACTTTTTGATTATTATCAGTCCTGCCATTCCTTTCGGGAAGAAATTAAGCTGACAGTATTGGGTTTAAGTCTTTTGGCCATTCTGACAGCCATTTCTCAGGGTACACTAAAAAATTGGCCTCTGATTATGATTTCATTGCCCAAATAAAATAGAGATGATACAGTGATAAAATGGGCTTTGAGTATTTCCATTTCCCTGTAACAGTAATTTGTCTCATAAATTAATAAAATGATCTAATTATAATTTGGATTTCCATGTAGGTTTGCTATAAGGAGAATTTGCAAATCAAAGAAACTAAAGTATTACAGTTCCTGCAACAATTATTTCTTATTGTATATTAATGAGATGGCATTATGTTTTATAGATGATTCACTTGAACATGTTAATGTTAGTCAGCCCCTGAGAAATGAATGTGTTCTCAGTGTACTAACTGAAGCAAACCCTCTAACTGAGCCTAGAAGCTGAAGAGCCAGGTTTTAGGAAGGTATTAACTTATCAGGGCAATTAATGTTTTCCTAGGGACTTCTGAAGATTTTATTCTTTTTTCCTCTCCTCAGGAGATTCTGGATTCTTCTTTCTGTCTTCTGTGAACTAAGAAGTATGTATTATGCAATGAAATTATTTTTGTCAACATGTAACTGGGGCTAAACCCTATAGCCATTGTATTCCATGGTATATATTTACCCAACCCATTTCTTTAAAACACATATTGAGTGATATTCTGGACTACCCTAGATGGACAAGCACAAATACATGATATGACCAGTTCCTGCCATGGCCCTTGTGCACGCCTCAGTGATATACTCAACCACTTGCCTTTCTATGGCAACCACAGATTGCTTTTTCTCCTGTTGTCACAGGTGTCTTCTTTGGTATATGAGTAGGTTAAATATTGTATTTTACATTAGATGTCTTTGCTTAACTCACGAGTTCATTATATCTCCCTTTACCATTTTTAACCCCATAAACTAACCATCAGGACTACCTGACCTTTTGTTTTCTATGTTTGCAATTTCTCCCTTGTATTACTCAGGTGCCTTTTACACTGTAAGACCATCACTCCTATGTCTGTATCTTAGCAGCCTAAACCTAACTGTTCAGCAAATATTGAAATGGTTCACATGTAAACAATAATGTAAAGTAAAACACAAAATACATCAACAATGGGGGGAAGTTATTATTTTTGAGTTTCCTTTAACTCTTTCCTCTGAGACCAAAACCAGATTGATGCAAATTCTGCAGTATTGTAGTATCACAAACAGAATCCTCATATTCTTTAAACAAACAAACAAAACCTATGACAGACAGAGTGACCTTCATAAAATTCTGGTTAACATAGTTAATTGTTGAAGCACAAACTTCCCACTTAAGCACAATGTAGAATTTCTGAATCCCAGGTACTTCTCCAGAAATTTAACCTAGAATTTGGTGGGATGAGATAGTTGCCCGAACTCAGTGAGGCAAACAAAATTTATACAGGATTCTTAAATATTATGCTCCCAATTTTTTATGCAGAGTTTTCTAAAATATACCCTAAGATAAATTCAAAAGGCAGAGTTAAACATCTGGATGATGACATTTTTCTCCAGCCACAATAGGATTACATGTATTGATTTCTTCTTTGTAGTTATGCCATCTGTTATTGTTGAGCACTCTAATAAGAACAAATTTTCTGAAGTTTATTCCTGTAATGACAAGAAAAATAAGACTTGACTTCAAGGAGTGTGGCTCCTCACATGACATTCTACCCACTGTATAAATATCACATTCAACTTTACGTAGTATGAAGTATGAACACTCATAGAAGTATGCTCTCTCAACTCTCGGGACCAGGCCTAGTATCATCTGAGAAGCCGATTGCTTTTATCCTATGGGCATTAAATCCTATAACTAATTTCTGTGCTATCTACCCATATTTTCTGAGCCAAAGACAAGGATCATTCCTAGGGAAAAAAAAAAAAAAAAAGACTTCAAAGTATACAATACACATCATGATCATGATAATTCATCCTAAGGCTAAGACACGAAACAATGGTAAAAGTAAATGCACAAAGATGTCCATTTCAGTGTTTTACAATGATAGTTTTTATACCAAGAAGAACAGGGACACCTGGCTGGTTCAGTCAGTAGAGAATGTGACCCTTGACATTGGGGGCTGTAAGACTGAGCCCCCTGCTGGGTGTACAGACTATTGGAAAAGATAAAATAAAATATTTAAACAACAACAACAAAAAGAACAAAAATGGGAAATAATCTAAATGTACAAAAATAGAAGAGTAGTAAAATAAAGTACATTGACACCATTGAATACTTTGTTATGATTAAAATCATGGTTTATAAGGCATTTTAATACCATGGGAATTCCCTAGTGGTATAATGCTAATTAACAAAAGCCGTACATAAAAATCACTACATGGTTTTAATGATCTGAGTTACATAAAATCTCAAATAAGAATATGGAGATGTGGTTAACAATGTAACTTGCAGGACTGTTGTGAAAACAAAAAGAATATGAGAGTAGAGAAGTTTGTATGGTAGTTCTTACAACATAAGCACTCATTAAGTGTTGGCTTTTATTATTGTACAAAATGTAAACAAATGCTCTTCCTAAAACATGCAGAACACAGACATCATCAGTAAGGTAGGTGCATTTAGAGAACATTTACCTAAAAGTTTTAATTGACAGAGGAAAAAAAAAAAAAAACATTCATTTACCAGTGTAAGGGTAATGTTCTCCAGGACAATCCTCTCAGCTGGATGCATACGCAGTGTGAGAGGATGCTACTTAAGCAGCTGGCAAGAGGAGTCGAAATGGAACATTTACTTAAAAGAATTCAAAAATAGATTGAAGGCACATAACTGGAGACAGAAGCTACCAGCATTCTGGGTTACAAGGCAACATAACTGAGCAGACCAGGGAGTTGCAGCAGACATGAAGGTGTCAAAATTCCTCTGAGGAGACCTTGAAGTCAACTTTCCAACATGAAATAACACAAAATTAGTAAGTCATGATAGCTTTAAATTCATTTATTCTCGTGTTTATTCACTCAAAAAATATATGTTGTACATGCATTGTAAGGTCCTTTTTGAAACTTTGGAGATACTCTAATGGAAAAAAAAAAAATCAAAAGACAAAAGCCCCAGTCCTTATGATGTACACATTCATCTAGGTGAGAATAAATATATCAGATGGTGTTCAATTACATGGAGGAAAACGGGGTACAGAAGGGAGATAGGAAGTGCAACAAAGGAGTTGACATTTTCAGCAGAGTGGTCAGGGAAGGCTCACAGAGAAGGACATTTTGAGACAATTGTTGGAGAAAATGGGGGAGGACACTGTGCTGATGTTTGGAAGAAAGGCACTAGATCAAAGGGGCTTTGAGCACTAGGGCACTGATGAAGAGAGTGTGACTGGCATATTCAGAGAGCACCGCAGTGGGGAAAGCCGCTGGAGGGCAGGGAGAGGTGCCTTTAGAGGCCACTGGAGGATTCTGGCTTTTATTCTGAATTGGGTGAGCAGCCAGTGGAGTATTTAGAAAGGAATACCATGTTCTTATATGATTTATATCCCTTCCTCAAGTCTGCCTGTAGGGGTAAGAAGAGTGCGTAACTTTCCAGGCAGGTCCAGCTCTCCCTGAGGGAAGGCAGCAGTAGGTTCCAGCAGCCTCTAGCGAAGAGACTGTGGAGAGGTAGAAGCAATCAATGAGGCGTTGTGCACAGCAAATGGCAAAGGGATCCAGGGAGATATGTGCGGAACACTAGAAGCATCCACTCTGTGTAGCTTGGACAATGACTCTGGTTATAGTAGCCAGAAATGGTTGGATCGTGGATATGTTATAAAATAGCATTAATATAACATTTTGAGAGATTCTATGTAGACTTCAAGAGAAAGAGAGCAATCAGGGAACTCCAAAACTTTTGGTCTGAAAATATGAATAGGTCATTAACATATATGGGAAAGTTACATCAAATTTTCTTTGGAGTGAAGGAAGAGGAAAACTCTATTTTTAGACATGCTCAACTTAAGATAACTGTGAGATATGTAAAATTCATATAAATAGTCAGCTGTATGAGTCTGGTTTTTAAGTGAGGGATCTGGGCTGGAAAGAAAGAAAGATGTCATGGCCATGTAGATGATGTTTAGCTCTCTTAACATCAATGAGATCACTGCAATAGGATGCTTTGAAAACTCAGTGAGCTGATTCAGATTAATAAGTTCCCCAAAAGATAGGAAGTGAATTCTGTTTGATGAGATTAAGGAAAACTTGTTATGATTGGTTTATGAAAATTAAAAGAAAGTCCTCACTCCTGCTTTTCCTCTCAGACCTGCTTTTGCTCAGGCTCCTGGGAACACTTACCTAATAACTTCTCTGTAATGGCAGCCCAGGGTCTTTTCTTTCCAATTCTATTCCTTCAACTTAGTAAAGAATTATAAATCTTGTAGTTCCCCAGGATTTGGTGAAGAAAGAGAGGGAGGAATTTCCAGCTAACTTGTCATGTAAAACCACCTTTCTCACTAATAACCTTTTGATTTATTACATTGGTTTCCTTGTGTCTATTTATCACTCAATAAGTAATTTATATTTGACTTTCTGAGGTGAGTAACAATTATATGCCCCAAGATCCTCAATAAAGAACGATTAAACTATTTACAGTAAAAACCAAGTTTTATTTTTGCAAAAGAAAACAACAACAACATCATTTAAACTACCTTCTTTGGGATCCCTGAGTGTCTCAGTTGGTTAAAATTTGGACCCTTGGTTTCTGCTCATGTCATGATCTCAGGGTTGTAAGATCAAGCGCCACATTGCCAGGCTCCCTGCTAAGCAGAGAATCTGATTGAAAGATTTTCTCCCGCTGCCCCTCTCCTCACACGTGCTCTATATATCTCTCTCAAATAAATAAATCAATCTTTTTTTAAAAAACAAACCATCTTCTTCATGTGTACCTCTTACTATTAAGAGAAAATGTTCACTCACATAATCACAAAACCACAGATGTAAATAAATATCAATGAGATTAATAAACAAAAGTAAAGTCTTATCTTGATGCCCAAATCAGATGACACTTGATGAAATATAAGACTAATTTTTTTTCTAAATTAGACATTAAAATACAATTATTTCAGTGTATGACAGTTACATAAGAGTAAAAGTTAAATTCTAAATAAAATGGAAGCTACCTATTTTTCCAATTTTCAAAAAATAATTTGCTTAATCTGCGGGATGAGGTTGAAATCCTAAAGTTTTTTGTGTTTAGGTGAGGATTTATTACCAAAATGAACATAAATCAGAAGGCATAAAATAACATACAAGTAAAATCATAGGTTCAGAGATAAATGAATCCAGACGTTTAAGCTACGCTAAAAGATTTTAAGTAGAATCCACAGGACCAGCATGGTCCAAATAGCATGGCTGTCAGCAGGTGCTCCTATACCCACCACAGCTGAAGTCACATGTACATCCAGTTCCACACCTCAGGCCACCATAGCAGCATATGTGTCCCCTGAGAACCAACTACACAAGTCCTCTTATAGTCACTCAGTAGAGGGGATAGAAAGCAAGCACTCTTCACAGTCTAGAGACTAATCTTATGGGGGATGGAAATGTCATTAATATATTTCTTCAGACAAAATAAGGCTTGCATGCTCATTAGAATCAAGGTTACTTTGCTCTCATATCAGATACTTTTATTTGAAAAATGATTACATTGTTGTAAAGCTTTCATTTTCTCCCTACCCCAGTTCATAATAAGACACCTCTCATTCATCAATACCAAATATATAACCCTTTTTCATGTGCCAGACACTGTGCTAAGAATTAGGGCAAGGGAGATACAAGATAGAGTTCCTGACAAGTTGTCTTCAAATCCAGTTACCTCATGTATATAATAAAAGCTGTACCCTGCCTAGCTATGTCCTGAAAATATTAGTTTGCATCTCACCAGGAGTTTCAAAGACAGAAGGACATCAAAAATAGAGTCAACTCTTGGTTGACCCAAATTATTTCAGTGTAAGTTACTTTAATAACATTTTTTTTATCACTCCCCTCACTTGACCCCCAAAATAACTACATGTGACACAGTCCATATGTATTTAAATGTTTGTTTGAACTTAGTTCCTCTTAAATCTTTTGTCATATTGTTCTTGTTTTATCATGGGTTTTCTATGAGACTCTCTTGTATCTAAACTTCTATAGACATTCTTTGAAACAGAACTGTAAATCTATTTCTAGTTTTAATCCTCAGGGAAACCGTGAATCTTTGTGACCCCAGATTATTTTACTCTTTTTCTCACTTCCACATATTACCTTCTATCTCCTCCTTCACCTGTATAATTCTCAAGGACAACACAATTACAGTGGCTGGAGTGGTAGGCATAAAACATTATATAATGCTTATTATTTGACCCCATGCACAACAAAACATAAGGCTGTTAACATTAAAACTTCAATCACTTTTACAAAATAGCAAAACTCATTGTAATCAAAGCAACCTACTTCCTGACAAATTTACTGGATATAAGATAGAGCTTTGATAACTAGTTGGCTGGTTATGAGAGTAATATGCTTCATTTTTACTTCTCCTCATAATCCAAGGTCAAAAAACAAAAACAACCTCATTTACCATAGATGGCACCATTGGAAATTTCATAGAAGAAACAGGCATTGGTGACCTCTAATATTACTGCTGCCTAAATCCTCTCCTATACTCTTCCTGTGTTCAGGAGCTGAGATAACACACAAATAGATAAATAATATGAACGACAAAATCAACATCCGTTACATAGGAAATACAAGGAAACAAAAATGCTTTCTTACAAGCTCCCAGGTAATAAAATACCTTAACACCCAGAAATCTTAAAATGTCTTCAATTTTCTTTGTCTAAGCTACCAAGAACTCTGTATATTCTGGGGCTATGTTTTCTATAACCAATCTCATAGTCAGATGTCATAGAAGGTCCAATGCAACAAAGTTCTACATATCTAAAGAGAGGTCAAGCTCTTCATGAAATAGAAGTGTTATAAAAGAAAAAAATCACATTCTATTTATAGTTTGCAGAAAACAAGTGCCTAAAAACAATATGTGGCCATTAGCTTGGAGTATAGAGCTAGTATTAATGATAAATGCTAATATATCTTGAGCACTTACCACATCCCAGGCACTGCTAGGTCTTTTAGACACATAATTGCATTTAATTCTTAAAACAAAACTCAGGATGTGTATCTTTTTCATTTTATGGAAGATAAG
>JAHRIG010007217.1:0-10529 GCA_020311275.1 Eira barbara
TCTCTATCATGTTTTGAAATCTTGTTCTAGTAAATGAATTATAGTAACTTAACAGGATTTGCCATAAACCAATTGGGTTATTATATTCTAAAAAAGTAGATATGACACACTTACATTAAGTATTTATATTGAATATAAATTCTCAAGGAATCATTTGACATTATAATATACTACAGTGATCATTCTGTCATGGATATCTGTCCATGGTAATTCTTTTTTTTTTTTTTTAATTTATTTATTTGTTAGAGAGAGAGAGCGAGCAAGCACAGGCAGACAGAGTGGTAGGCAGAGGCAGAGGGAGAGGGAGAAGCAGGCTCCCCGCGGAGCAAGGAGCCCGATGTGGGACTCGATCCCAGGATGCCGGGATCATGACCTGAGCCGAAGGCAGCCGCTTAACCAACTGAGCCACCCAGGCGTCCCTGTCCATGGTAATTCTTAATACGGAGTCTCTAGTAAACGTTAATCATCATTAACAAATTATTTTTTAACAGTGTATTCTGTCCACTTCAATTATAGCCACAGATGGGTGAGTTTAGAGAATTCAAAGATGAGTAAGCTATTATTGAACAGACAATATAAATGAATCATGTTTAAAGAAAACAGATTCTGAAGCTGGACTACTGGATTTAAATCAGCGAATCTGCTATTCACTGGTTTTATGACTCGTATAAGTTATTTAACTCTTTGCCCTAGGTTTCTCTGTTGCCTCACTGGCACACAACATGTGCCATGTAAAGATTTCATAAATGCCTAAAAGAGCTTATGGTTTGGCATAGGAAATAAAGCCACTACAAAATTACTTACAGTTATAATTAACAAGCTACAAAAAAGCTTTATAAATCAAGAAAGATTATTAAATACATAGAAAAATGGGGATTCAAAATCGTGTCATGCTTTCTGCCTATGCATAATAGACATGTGATGTAGAATGGATATCAAGACAAAATATATAACTTGGTTTTTAATCATTACACCTAAACACTGTCAGACTGTGGACAATAATTAATCATTATGCTTTTATTTGTAAACTGGGAATAATATCAGTTCTACTTAATACTTTAATATTTATGCATTTTTACATCAAATGTTACATATTTATACATAAACATGATAAAATGCATTTTATTGAGATAAAATTTGTGTATTTTCTTGTGTACTTACCTAGTTACTATATAATATATAGGGTTATAAATTACTTTCCCAAGGTTACACTCTCTTAAATAGCATATTTGAAAGTCAATCTTTTCTGATTCCACATTCAGTGGCTTTCTATGCATTGAGTATCTGATCCAAATGAGATCTTCATAATAAACTGTTCATAACTATAAAATACTGTGACAGAAGAGGTGTAATTATAGGTGTACCTTTAAGGATGGGTAGGATTTTATCAGAGCATTTAGATAAATTATTCTGAAATAGAAAAGAACAGGAAATATACAGCAAGGTGCCTCATAAAATATTCTGGAAAAACAAACAGTTTTCTGGAGGTACCATGATATTGTAAATCTGACTTACATTAGGAGAGTACAGTATTTGACCTGGAAAACTCATTCTTGTCCCACCCTTAACCTTGAAGTTCTGAAGACAAATATATGAACAGAGCAATTAATCAAAAATATAAGCAAAGCAGTATTTGCTTTGATTTTTTTTTCCTAAGAAATTACACACAAGATGCAATACAGAACTAGGTGGGCTAAGATGGACTATGTTGAGCCACCTCTAAGCCTTCATCCTAATCTCCAAATTAAATCATGCCCTCTAACCCAACATAGACTTTCACAGGAAAGGGTCGTTATGGCATAGTTTGGTTCCCTGCCAGTCTGAGTATGCTTAGCATGTCTTGAGGCAGCTCTCAAGTGAACTGTCTGCATTACTGTTTTACCCACCCTATCAAAAGGGGGGAAAAACCCTCATGACTGCAACTTTTATATCATTTAAAATTATTACATGTGAGAAAGTGTGACCAACTCAGTGTCCAAGAAGGATATGAAAACGAGGTACAATCTTGATGGGATTTAAATAGGAAAAATATTAAAAGATGTGTAATGGATAATAACTTTAAAGGAAAAAGTACGGAGGGAATACGGTGAATAAATAAATCGGGAAGAAGGATAAGGAATATATGGCATAAACATAGGGAGATATATAAGGAAATAGTTTTGACTCATCTTTTTTTTTTTTTTTTTTTTTAAAGATTTTATTTATTTATTTGACAGAGAGAGAGAGAGCACAAGCAGGCAGAGAGGCAGGAGGAAGCAGGCTCCCTGCTGAGCAGAGAGCCCGATGCGGGGCTCGATCCCAGGACCCTGAGATCATGACCTGAGCCGAAGGCAGCGGCTTAACCCACTGAGCCACCCAGGCGCCCCTTGACTCATCTTTGAGGGGATTAGTAACAACTGATTAGGGGAAGGCCCTACATCTATTAATCTAGATGTATCTTGAGTTTCTCCTTTACCTCTCTACAAAACCACACACACTACTACCAACAACCTGAAGACATGTACCTACAGAGAACAATACTGGGCAAAGGCCTGCCTTTGGTTATTGTGTTAATTTAGCCCTAAAAACCAAGTCAATTGACAAATAATCCAATCAAGAAATGGGCAGAGGATGTGAACAGACATTTCTGCAAAGAAGACATCCAGATGGCTAACAGACACATGAAAAAGTACTCCACATCACTTGGCATCACGGAAATACAAATCAAAACCACAATGAGATATGACCTCACACCAGTCAGAATGGCTAAAATTAATGAGTCAGGAAATGAAGGATGCTGGTGAGGATGTGGAGAAAGGGGAACCCTCCTACACTGTTGGTGGGAATGCAAGCTGGTGCAACCACTCTGGAAAACAGTGTGGAGGTTCCTCAAAAAGTTGAAAATAGAACTACCCTATGACACAGCAATTGCACTACTGGGTATTTACCCTAAAGATACAAACGTAGTGGTCCAAAGGGGCACGTGCACCCGAATGTTTACAGCAGCAATGTCCACAATAGCCAAACTATGGAAAGAACCTAGATGTCCATCAACAAATGAATGGATAAAGAAGAGGTGGTATATCTATACAATGGAAATCTATGCAGCCATCAAAAGAAATGAAATCTTGCCATTTGTGATGATGTGGATGGAACTAGAGGGTATTATGCTTAGTGAAATAAGTCAATCGGAGAAAGACAACTATCATATGATCTCCCTGATATGAAGAAGTGGAGATGCAATGTGGGGAGTTTGGGGGGTAGAAAAGGCATAAATGAAACAAGATGGGGCTGGAAGGGAGACAAACCATTAGAGACTCTTAATCTCACAAAACGAACTGAGGGTTGCCGGGGGGAAGGGGGTAGGGGAGGATGGTGGGGTTATAGACATTGGGGAGGTTATGTGCTATGGTGAATGCTGTGAAGTGTGTAAACCTGGCGATTCACAGACCTGTACCCCTGGGGCTAATAATACATTATTTGTTTATAAAAAAAATAAAAAAAAAAAACCCTCAATTTCCTTGTAATTTGGCTTCTACCAAGTGGAAGTCTTAATTTGCCCTTGGATGCCAACTAAAGGTCTAGTACAGCAAAGATTTAAAAAGCAACATTTTTAGTTCCTTTTTAATGAGCCCACATCCACTTTCCATTCTGATAGTGATTAAGGATCAGTTCAAGAAAAACAAACACTCTTGGGGAAAGTTGACCTTTGTGAGTCCTAGAGAAGCAAGCAGATTAATCTGACCATTTCCAGCTTCTAGCCTATACTCTGACAGAGAAGAGCCATTTCTGTAGTTTCAGAACTTTAAACCCTTTATTTATCATTGTGAACACAAAAGACCAAATAATATTCCCATGGCCTGGTACTCAGCTATTCTTAGAGGAAAAGGAAAGGTTATATGAACTTTGGTTGCCTGTACAGCCTAACATTAGGAGAGGTAATTCTGCCTCTATCTAGAAATGTAAACAAGTATTATGTGTATGTAAAAACAAGTATTTAACTCTCCATCTTTAGAGTTCTCATGGCAACACCTGAAGAACATAAATATAGGGTACCATTCTATGTCAAGTCTGAAGAAAAGTAAAGAGGAATCAACAATATTCAGTTGCTGAGAGACTAAGTTCACACGACACATTTGGAAGAAAAGTGCAGAAAAGAGTGCCACATTGTTTTGTGCATAGGACCTTCTCACTCACTATCCCCCTTGCTTAAAATATTTTCTCTTTGGAAGACTGATTCCTTTGATCCATAAGGACACAGCTGAAATCTTAGTTAGAAGTTCCTGAAATAATCCTTTTTAGTATCTCCAGCCCCTCAATAACACTTCAAATTACTCAGACCCCGAATAATCTAAGGCCTTAAATCTAAAGTCAAACTGAGCGACCTAATTATAACAAGGCACTTTGAATTTGGGCACCAAAACTGTGGGTGGAAGTTGAAAAAAGCAGATACAATTAGGAATATATTTGTAGAGGATTGCTGTTACTTGAACCTAGCCGGCCTAGCCCCTGAATGTCTGGCCATGCTTAACGGCCATTAAAATGACTCTAACCAAATAATCTGAAAGACCCAATCTACATTTGTCTAAAACAGCCTTAGATAACAGAGTATTTACTTGGTACTGCTGAAACTGTTAAAAACTCAAGACATTCGGAGAAGTAATTTTTCTTCTGAATGGACAAATAACAAGCCAGTTTTCTTGAGGATGCCAAGGCTATCAAAATGATTTCAATTCCCTTCACCATTATACCTTGCCTAGGGTAATTAGGGACACTAAAAATTTAACTTCTATTTTGGCTAAGCTTTCTACCCTTTCTTCCTTATATGATTTTGAGAATAACTGAGGTTATTCATGTCTTATTATATCTTATTCATAAATCCTTTGCATGAAGTCTGTTTATAAAGACTTGGTCATTGGGAGAGAAATGAGGCGGAATACTCTTACTAACCTTATTTCCAGGAATAGAAATTTAATATGTAATGGAAAAAACTGGCTTGATGACTCCCATGGTAGCTATTATTTAACAACTTATTCTTATAATTCTTTTCACAATTTTATTAGATATGCTTGCTGGTTTGATGACACATGTTTAATTCTTTCTACAACCAGACAGGGGCTTCTATATTCATGTTTTTTTTTTTTTTTTTTTTTTTTTTTTTTTTGTTCTCTTCTACATTCATTTCCTAAAATACTACCTGGAATATATCAAAGGAGCTAAATATATGTATGGAATGAATGAACTAAGGAATAAATAATCAGAAGAATATACCAGTTTGTTTCAGAAACACAAAAGATGTTGGCAAAGCTTAGCTTTAATATCATTAGATGAGAAGAAATCTCAGTTGTACTGGGTCTTACCATGATTTTAATTCCTAGCTGCACTTGCTAAGCATAGCATAATATAGAAAGTGACACTACGGTAACTTTTAATGACTATATTCAACCCTCTTAATAAATAGGGTACTATTCTGGGGCACCTGGGTAATAGCCAGTTAAGTGTCCGACTCTTGGTTTTGGCTCAGGTCATGGTCTCAGGGTCATGACATTGAGTCCTGGGATGGGCTCTGCCTCTGTGCAAAGTAGGCTTAGGTTTCTCTTTCCCTCCCCCTAAACCCCCCATGCTCTTTCTCTCTCTCTCTCTCTCTAAAATAAATAAATCTTTAAAAAAAATACACAGGGTACTGTCCTCTGTTGCAACAATATACATGAAAAAGATCATTATAGGCAAAATATTTAAGGCTTTAAATTTTAACCAGGCTGCATCTAGCTCTAACTGTGAAAAAAAGTGTATCCATGGCAACATGCAGACTTTCCCCTTCTCATTTTTTTTTCTGAGCCAGAAAAATTTGAATAGACTCAATCTTTGAAAAACATCCATGTCAACAATCAATACTGAATAAACACAGCCCTCTCTTAGTAAGTATGAACAAACAGAATGATCGCCAGAAAGATAGAAGACTCAGAAGCACTAAATCAAGTAAGTGAACTGATAATACTAAGCAAATATTCCTATGTGGTTTCAACATAATAAAGTTATGGAATAAGTATAAAATATATTTAATAAGATTTGCAAAGAAATGCAAATACAAACCAGAACATGCTCTGTGGTGAAAATATATATAAGTATTTGTCTAAGAGTTCCCCTTTCTTATTTTTCTGGGAAATTTTTTCTTTCACCCTTCAATTATGACAAGAGAGAAAAATCTGTTATTATCTTATAAATACTGACATATCCCCAAATCCCAATCTAGCTCTTCATCCCTGCCTCACTGATAGGTACTGCTATTGCTGATGGACACTTTATTCAAAGAGGTTAAGGCTTCACTCTAGAGAACCCAGCCCATAGGTGCACATTGGTAAGAAGACAGTGCTATGTAGGAATTGTAAAAAATAACAGCTAGCTTTTCCTATGGGCAAACACAGTGTTACTGTATATAAATTATCAAGCAAGGTAAATGGATTTCATTCCTCTTAGGCCTACACAATTTTTTCCAGTGCTGTTGCCTTCTGGCCACAGTTGACTGAACCCATACTGAAACTTAATCCACGGCAGACCACCAAGAGTCTGGCTTTAGTGTATTGGTCTTAGAAACAGGGATGGTGTTTCATTTCACAGACCAAAAAAAAAAAAAAACAAAAAACCAAAAACCCCAAGATGTGAAAAATCAGAATAAAACACAGCTATGAAAGGCGTGGCATATTTGAAAAATAAATTTGTATGATATGAGGTTTTTTAATAGAAATTATTTTCATTACTAAGAAAATTATGTAGAAAAAAGTGACTTAGTAATATAAAAATATCATCTCTCACCCGTCTCGTTGTCATCTTTATTATCATGATATGAATCTACATACCCAATGTAATTCAGCAATTTGTCTCCCTTACAAATGAAGAGGAATATATATTAGCAATCTAACTTAAAGAATACAACACATTCAAACAACATCTTTTTCAGGAAACTAATGGCCTGTAGTTTAATACTTAATTGATTATAATCATAAATCAATTAAAAAATCATATCAGTAGTTGCACAAAATATAACTGATAATTTCAAACATTTATCCCTAATATATTAAACAAACAAAGAAACTACACTTAGGACAAAGCCGCCAGCATATGGAAGAAAAAGACAAACATCTTATCTGTTAATATTTTTTTGTTTTCCATTCAAAGAAGATGCCCAGGCTTTCAAACTGCAGCATGGGTTTTGGGGATGGAGCAGGGAGAATGCAGATAAACTGGTTTAGAGTCAGACTAATGAACTGGATACCCGTGGCTGAAATTCACACTCACTGAGAAGATGACCAGGGATTGCAAGTAGGGGTTGCACCTAATTAAGGGGGTGAACCCAATTAAGGGGTTAAAATCAATTGGCACATTTTAAAATTGAGGAAAGAAAAACAAAATAAATCCAAAGAAAGTGGACAGAATACAATAAGGCTAAAAACTCGAATTAATTAAAAAGACATAGAAACAACCAAGCAAAAAGGCACTTTAAATAACCCAAAAGAATTCTTAAAGTTTTCACAGACTTACGAAGAAACAAGTTTTGGCGAAAATGAGGGAAATGAAGAATGAAATGGGATATTAAACTAGAGCAAACCTGTACTAAATAGCAGATGACTAGTATTCAACATAACTTTGATAAAATTGAAAGTGTCCTTAGAAATAAAAATAGACTAAAACATAAATGGATCAAAATTATAGTATAGGAATTTCCAGCTCTCATCCTCCCTTCAGAAACATAAATTGGAACAACTGTGCATAAAATACCTTCATAGGAGCCAAGGATTCCAGGTGAGAGATTGCAGTACCCGGGAGAAGAGCAGAAATAACAAAGGGCACACTGCGGAGGTTAGGAAAGAAAGATTCACACCCCCTCGCGGCTTCTCCAAGACCTGGCAGGCCCATGCACTCAAGGGAGGACAGTGAAGTGATGACTGTGCGCGGACCCCAAAGCCAGTCGCCCCATTCCCAGGCCCTAGGTGTCTGCCACCTACCAACCCCCTTGCTCACCTGGGTGCCTCCAGCGGCTCCCACAGCGTGGTGGTGACCTGGACACTAGCTTTGTAGCTCTCTCCACGCCTTTCGGCAATGCCGCACAAATGTCCCCCCTGCCACGTGCCTTAGGACACAGGCGTCTCGGACACCAGCTCTCTCTGGGCTCCTGCAAGCCACGCCTGGGCTCTGCTTCGTGTCTGTGGCTCCAGGCGGGTCGCGAGGCAGCAAGTTCCCTACTGGCTTTTGCAAACCCAGGTCTCACAGCTCCAGCTACCCCAGGGGGCTCCTGTGGCCTCAGGTGACTTCCTCAGCTCAGGCTCCCGGAGCGTGCCATGAAGGCAGGCCCAACACTGTATGGGCCCCAGGCAACTTCCTCAGCACCAGGCTCTCTGCGCCTGAGAACCCAGGCCCTAGGCTTTGGTGGCTTCCTCAGGCCCAGGCTCCCGGAGAGCCCCTGAAGGCAGGCCCACAGCTTAGCAGGTCACTAACAGGTTCCAGCGCCCCCAGATGGTCCCTTCATCCTCAGGCCGATTCTTCAGCACCAGGCTCTCACTGAGTTCCTGGAAACCCAGTCACTGGGTCCACTTAAGTGCCTGTGGCTCTCTCAGCTCCTGTGCACCGACGCTCCCACTGGCCTCCCGTGGACCCAGAGTACCAGGCTCACCCTATCTGTCCATAGGGACTGGTTGACATCTGTGGACAGAGAATCTAGGTCCCAGGTCCATCACAACAGACTCTGGTGCCAGGCTCACCTCACTGATCGAGACTCCAGGCTGCTTCTACATGCTGAGCATCAGGCCCATCTACCTGCAGACACAGGCACCAAATCCACCTGCCTTAGGACTCCAACAGCAAGTCCTCCTGTGGATACCACCAGACTCTGGAGGGGCTGACTAGTGAAGGGCTTTGCCTACAAAAGCCAGTCTATAAATAACTGGAAGAAGTACCTACATCCTCCAGTGTGCAGACACCAACACAGTGCCACAAGGATAATGATTATCATGGAAACATGACACCACCAAAGGAAACTAATAAAACTCTAATAATTGTTCATGAAGAAACAGACACCTGTGTACTTCTCAAGAGCTCAGAATAATCCCCTTACAGAAATGCAATAAGCTATTATCCTATAATTTATTATATTTGCTGATGGTAGACAGATTTGATAGATTCAACCATGCTGGTTCTGCCAAACTTTCCTGATACGGTCAACAGAACTCCCATTTGACCCACTGTAGAAGTGAGTCTTCCCATAAGATAGCCCAGATCTGCCCAGAAGATAGCTGGGCTATCTTCTGGTGTTGGATTGGAGATTGGGAAATGCCACCCCTGGGCTGTCGCTTTCTGCAGTGGTGTTCTTCCAGTCCTCAGGTAACTCCATAACAAAATGAACTCACTTTCATAGTACTTTTCACTGTTCTCCTTTGGTTTTCTCTTGTGTTCTTTCCAGGCCTTATAGTTGTATTTAACTGAGGAGATGAATCTTAATTATTTTGTCCTGACCAGAAATATTCAACCACTTCTTTGAGACCTTTCTACTAAAGATTAATGTATAAAATTCTACCTCCTTTTGTAAATATTTTTGCATGCACAACCAGCAAGAAGAGAAGATGTAAACACTGACAACAACAAACAAAAAACATGGATTACTGAGACTTAAATGACCAAAAAAAAAAAAAAAAAAAAAGTTACAGTTTCATCTAAAACAAGAACATCAGGAAACAAATACTGAGAGTTGTTTCTAACTCCATTTTTTAATATTGGTGAAATTCAGAACACGCTTTTCTTTCTTTTGGGAATGATTTGTCAATGACTTATTTTCAGTATCCTTTGGCTAATATTACTATAGGAAGAAAATTTTCTCTCATTAAAGTGTATTTTAGACAAAACTTTTTAAATGAAGAAGTTAGTATCACCAGACTATCACTTGGATTCATAGATATTTGTTCAATAACCATATGGTATATTTTAAGGACTATAAACTATTTATCATTAAACTGCAAAGATATATCAAGTGTTTTAGTTATCTAACTAAGCATGACTACTGAGAGCTCAGTATCACATTTTATTCTCTTTCAGTATTATAGGTACATAGTTTTAAAACTTCCTTAGACTGATATTCAATTGTGTAAGAAGTCCCCATTTACTATGAGATGGACTTATGCTATGCTTTGAAGTCATTTCATAAAGCTTCTTTCTGTAAAGATTCTGTTCTACTGAGCCAAACTTTAAAATTCTTAGAATTTTCCAGGTAGGGGACATATGTCAAATCCATCATTATTTTTATTACAATAGCCAAACTGAGCAATAATTGTGTTTCTTATTTGTTAATCCTCCTTACTGTATGTGCTGGAAATTTGTTATATACTTTATAGCTAAGTTAGAGGGGATTCTAAAATATGAAACACTTACATAAAAATAGGGATGTAAGCTGAATAGAGTCCTTATGAGGGAGACAGAAGCTTGCCCATCAGCTCTTGCTATCCGTATGATAGTACTAAACACTTATAGTAAGTATAGTAACTGAGAGATCAAATCCTAACAAT
>JAHRIG010007221.1:0-10716 GCA_020311275.1 Eira barbara
TTCTTGTGTGCAGAGTTGGCTTAATTTGTTGTTGATTCTCCAGTTCTTTAAGGTATAGAGATAGCTGGTGTATTCTGGACTTTTCTTTCTTTTTTTTTTTTTTTTTGAGGGAGGATTGGATAGCTATGTATTTCCCATTTAGGGGTGCCTTTGCAGTATCCCATAGGTTTTGGACTGAAATTTCTTCATTCTCATTGGTTTCCATGAATTGTTTAAGTTCTTCTTTGATTTACTGGTTGAACTATGCATTCTTACAAAAGGTGTTCTTACCTTCTAGGTGTTTGAATTCCTTCCAACTTTTCCTTGTGGTTGAGCTCCAGTTTCAAAGCATTGTGATCTGAGAATATGCATGGAATAATCTTAATCTTTTGGTATCAGTTGGGCCCTGATTTGTGACCCAGTATGTGGTCTATTTTGGAGAAGGTTCCACGTGCACTTGAGAAGGATGAGTATTCTGTTGTTTTAGCGTGGAATGTTCTGTATATATCCAGGAGGTCCATCTGGTCCAATGTTTCATTCAATGCTCTTGTTTCTTTATTGATTTTCTGCTTGGATAATTTGTCTATTACTGAGAGTGGCATGTAAAGATCTCCTACTCTAAATGTATTATATCAATGTGACTCTTTATCTTCATTAACAGTGATCTTATGTAATTGGTTGCTCCCATATAGGGGGCATAAATATTTAGAGCTGTTAGTTCTTCTTGGTGGATAGGCCCTTTAAGAATGATGTAGTGTCCTTCTGTATCTCTAGCTACAGTCTTTAGTTAAAAATCTAATTTATCTGATGTGAGAATCACTACACCAGCGTTCATTTGAGGTCCATTAGCATGAAAGATGCTTCTCCATCCCTTCACTTTCAGTCTGGATCTATTCATAGGTTCAAAATGGTTCTCTTGTAGACAATGTATGGATGGGTCCTGTCGTTTTATCCAATCTGCAAACCCTGTGTCATTTTATGGGTGCATTTAGGACATTCATGTTGAAAGTATTGAGAGATACGTTTTTACTGATATCATGTTACGTGTGAAGTCTTTGTTTCTATAGATTGTATCCATATATTTCTCTCCAATTATATTCTTAGTTTTTTTTTGTTTTTTTTTTTCCACTTTTAGAGAACCCCCTTATCATTTCCTACAGTGTTGGCTTGGTGGTCACATACTCTTTTCTTTTTTTTTTTTTTTTTTTTTTTATTCCATGAATTTTTTTTTTTTTTAATTTTTTAGACAGACAGAGATCACAAGTAGGCAGAGAGAGAGGTGGGGAAGCAGGATCCCTGCTGAGCAGAGAGCCCAATGTGGGCCTTGAGCCCACGACCCTTGGATCATAACCTGAGCCAAAGGCAGAGGTTATTTGTTTTTTTTGTTTTTGTTTTGTTTTGTTTGTTTTGTTTTCAGCATAACCGAATACATTGTTTTTCACCACTCCCAGTGCTCAATGCAATCTGTGCCCTCCCTAATACCCACCACCTGGTTCCCCCAACATCCCACCCCCCGCCCCTTCAAAACCCTCAGGTTGTTTTTCAGAGTCCATAGTCTCTCGTGGTTCACCTCCCCTTCCAATTTCCCTCAACTCCCTTCTCCTCTCCATCTACCCTTGTCCTCCATGTTATTTGTTATGCTCCACAAATAAGTGAAACCATATGATACTTGACTCTCTCTGCTTGACTTATTTCACTCAGCATAATCTCTTCCAGTCCCGTCCATGTTGCTACAAAAGTTGGGTATTCATCCTTTCTGATGGAGGCATAATACTCCATAGTGTATATGGACCACATCTTCCTTATCCATTCATCCGTCGAAGGGCATCTTGGTTCTTTCCACAGTTTGGCGACCGTGTCCATGGTTGCTAGAAACATTGGGGTACAGATGGCCCTTCTTTTCACTACATCTGTATCTTTGGGGTAAATACCCAGTAGTGCAATTGTGGGGTCATAAAAGCTCTAATTTTAATTTCTTGAAAATCACACTGTTCTCCAAAGTGGCTGCAACAACTTGCATTCCCACTAGCAGTGTAAGAGGGTTCCCCTTTCTCCACATCCTCTCCAACATATGTTGCTTCCTGTCTTGCTAATTTTGGCCATTCTGACTGGTGTAAGGTGATACCTCAATGTTGTTTTAATTTGAATCTCTCTGATGGCTAGTGATGATGAACATTTATTCATGTGTCTGGTATCCATTTGTATGTCTTCATTGGAGAAGTGTCTGTTTATATCTTCTGCCCATTTTTTAATATGATTGTCTGTTTTGTGTATGTTGAGTTTGAGGTGTTCTTTATAGATCCTGGATATCAACCTTTTGTCTGTACTGTCATTTGCAAATATCGTCTCCCATTCCGTGGATTGCCTCTTTGTTTTGTTGACTGTTTCCTTTTCTGTGCAGAAGCTTTTGATCTTGATGAAGTCCCAAAAGTTTATTTTCACTTTGTTTCCTTTGCCTTTGGAGACATATCTTGAAAGAAGTTGTTGTGGCTGATATCGAAGTGGTTGCTGCCTATGTTCTCCTCTAGGATTCTGATGGATTTCTGTCTCACGTTGAGATCTTTTATCCATTTCGAGTTTATCTTTGTGAATGTTGTAAGAGAATGGTCGAGTTTCATTCTTCTACATATAGCTGTCCAGTTTTCCCAGCACCATTTATTGAGGAGACTGTCTTTTTTCCACTGGATATTTTTTCCTGTGTTGTCAAAGATGATTTGACCAAAGAGTTGAGGGTCCATATATGGGCTCTATACTCTGTTCCACTGGTCTATGTGTCTGTCTTTATGCCAGTACCATGCTGTCTTGGTGATCACAGCTTTGTAGGAAAGCTTGAAATCAGGTAACGTGATGCCGCCAGTTTTATTTTTGTTTTTCAACATTTCCTTAACACTTCGGGGTCTCTTCTGATTCCATACAAATTTTTGGATTATTTGCTCCAGCTCTTTGAAAAATACTGGTGGAATTTTTATCAGAATCTCATTAAAAGTATAGATTGCTCTAGGCAGTATAGACATTTTAACAATGTTTATTCTTCCAATCCAAGAGCATGGAATTGTATTCCATCTATTTGTGTCTTCTTCAATTTCTTTCATGAGTGTTCTGTAGTTCCTCGAGTACAGATCCTTAACCTCTTTGGTTAGGTTTATTCCCAGGTATCTTATGGTTCTTGGTGCTATAGTAAATGGAATTGATTCTCTAATTTGCCTTTCTGTATTTTCGTTGTTAGTGTATAAGAAAGCCACTGATTTCTGTACATTGACTTTGTATCCTGCCACGTTACTGAATTGCTATATGAGTTCTAGAAGTTTGGGGGTGGAGTCTTTCGGGTTGTCCATATAAAGAATCATGTCATCTGTGAAGAGAGAGAGTTTGACTTCTTCCTTGCCAATTTGGATACCTTTTATTTCTCTTTGTTGTCTGATTGCTGTTGCTAGGACTTCTAATACTATGTTGAACAAGAGTGGTGAGAGTGGGCATCCTTGTGTTCCTGATCTCAACGGGAAGGCTAAAAGCTTTTTCCCATTGAGGATAATACTTGCTGTGGGTCTTTCATAGATAGATTCTATGAAGTTCAGGAATGTTCCCACTATTCCTATACTTTGAAGCATTTTAATCAGGAAGAGATGTTGGATTTTGTCAAATGCTTTTTCTGCATCAATTGAGAGGACCATATGATTCTTCTCTCTTCTCTTATTGATTTGTTCTATCGCACTGATTGATTTGCAAATGTTGAACCATCCTTGTAACCCAGGGATGAATCCCACCTGGTCATGGTGGATAATCTTTTTAATGTGCTGTTGGATCCTGTTTGCTAGGATCTTGTAGAGAAATTAAGCATCCATATTCATCAGAGATATTGGTCTGAAATTCTCCTTTTTGGTAGGGTCTTTGCATGGTTTGGGGATCAGGGTAATGCTGGCTTCCTAAAAAGAGTCTGGAAGTTTTCCTTCTGCTTCAATGTTTTGAAACAGCTTCAGGAGAATAGGTGTTATTTCTTCTTTGAAAGTTTGATAGAATTCCCCAGGGAATCCATCGGGTCTCAGGCTCTTGTTTTTTGGGAGGCTTTTGATCACTGCTTCAATCTTGTTACTAGATATCAGTCTATTTAGGTTGTCAATTTCTTCCTGGTTCAATTTTGGGAGTTTATAGTTTTCCAGGAATGCATCCATTTCATCTAGGTTTCTTAGCTTATTGGAATATACCTGTTGATAATGACTTCTGATGATTGTTTCTACTTCCTTGGTGTTAGTTGTGATCTCTCCCTTTTCATTCATATTTTATTAATTTGGGCTTTGTCTCTTTTCTTTTGGATTAGTGTGGCCAATGGTTTATTGATCATATTGATTCTTTTTAAAAAAAAAACAGCTTCTAGTTTCATCGATACATTCTACTGTATCTCTGGTTTCTACCTTATTGATCTCTGCTCTAATCTTGATTATTTCCCTTCTTATGTGTGGAGTTGGTTTGATTTGTTGTTGATTCTCCAGTTCTTTAAGGTGTAGAGACAGCTGGTATATTCTGGATTTTTCTATTTTTTTTGAGGGTGGCTTGGATGGCTATGTATTTCCCCCTTTGGAGCGCCTTTGCTGTATCCCATAGGTTTTAGACCGAAGTGTTTTCATTCTCATTGGTTTCCATGAGTTGTTTAAGTTCTTCTTTGATCTCCTGGTTGATCCAATCATTCTTAAGCAAGGTGGTCTTTAGCTTCCAGATGTTTGAGTTCCTTCCGAACTTTTCCTTGTTATTGAGCTCCAGTTTCAAAGCATTATGATCTGAGAATATGCAGGGAATAATCTCAGACTTTTGGTATCGGTTGATTCCCGCTTTGTGACCCAGTATGTGGTCTATTCTGGAGAAGGTTCCATGTGCACTTGAGAAGAATGAGTATTCTGTTGTTTTAGGGTGGAATGTTCTGTATATATCTATGAGGTCCATCTGGTCCAATGTGCTTTTCAGTGCTCGTGTTTCTTTATTTATTTTCTGCTTCAATGGTCTATCTATTTCTGAGAGAGGTGTGTTAATATCTCCTACTATTAATGTATTCATATCAATAGGACTCTTTATCTTGATTAATAGTTTTCCTATGTAATTGGCTGCTCCCATATTGGGGGTGTAGATATTTACAATTGTTACATCATCTCGGTGGATAGTCCCTTTAAGAATTATTTAGTGTCCTTCTGTATCTCTGAGTATAGTCTTTAGTTTAAAATCTAATTTATCTGATATGAGAATCGCTATCCCTGCCTTCTTTGGAGGCCCATTGGCATGAAAGATGCTTCTCCATCCCTTCACTTTCAGTCTGGGTGTATCTTTTGGTTCAAAATGGGTCTTTGTAGACAGCATATGGATGGGTCCTGTCTTTTTATCCAATCTGCAACCCTGTGTCATTTATGGGCGCATTTAGGACATTCACATTGAGAGTGATTATTGATAGATACATTTTTATTGAAATTGTGTTACCTTTGAAGTCTTTCTTTCTCTAGATTGTCTCTATATTCCTGTTCAATGCTATTCCTAGGATTTTTCCTCTTTTATAGAACCCCCCTTAATATTTCCTGTCGTGTCAGCTTGTTGGTTGCATAGTCTTTTTTTTTTTTTAATTTTATTTTTTTTATTTCTTTTCAGTGTAACAGTACTCATTTTTTTTTCACCACACCCAGTGCTCCATGAAACATGCGCCTTCCCAATACCCACCACCTGGCTCCCCCAACCTCCCACCCCCCACCCCTTCAAAACCCTCAGGTTGTTTTTCAGTGTCTATAGTCTCTCATGGTTCTCCTCTCCTTCCAATTTACCTCAACTCCCTTCTCCTCTCCATCCCTTATTTTTAAATGGAGATCTCATTTGTATTACAGTGTTGATTCTAGGATTAGTATTGTTTTTTTTTTTTTTCATTTTAATAAACATATAATGTATTTTTATCCCCAGGGGTACAGGTCTGTGAATCGCCAGGTTTACACATTTCTCAGCACTCATAATAGCACATACCCTCCCAATGTCCATTTCCCCACCACGCTCTCCCGTACCCCCTCCCCCCAGCAACCCTCAGTCTGTTTTTTGAGATTGAGTCTTTTATGGTTTGTCTCCCTCCCAATCCCATCTTTTCATTTTTTCTTTTCCTACCTACCCCCAACCTCCCCGCATTGCATCTCCACTTCCTCATATCAAAGAGATCATATGATATTTGTCTTTCTCTGATTGACTTATTTCGCTAAGCATGATATCCTCTAGTTCCATCCACGTCATCGCAAATGGCAAGATTTCATGTCTTTTGATGGCTGCATAGTATTCCTTTGTGTATATATATACCACATTTTCTTTATCCATTCATCTGTTGATGGACATCTAGGTTCCTTCCACAGTTTGGCTATTGTGGACATTGCTGCTATAAACTTTCGGGTGCACGTGCCCCTTCGGAGCACCACGTTTGTATCTTTAGGATATATACCCAGTAGTGCAATTGCTGGGTCACAGGGTAGCTCTATTTTCAGTTTTTTGAGGAACCTCCACACTGCTTTCCAGAGTGGTTGCACCAGCTTGCATTCCCACCAGCAGTGTAGGAGGGTTCCCCTCTCTCTGCATCCTCACCAGCATCTCTCATTTCTTGACTTGTTAATTTTAGCCACTCTGACTGGTGTGAGGTGGTATCTCACTGTGGTTTTGATTTGTATTTCCCGGATGTTGAGTGATGTGGAGCAGTTTTTCATGTGTCTGTTGGCCATCAGGATGTCTTCTTTGCAAAAATGTCTGTTCATGTCCTCTGCCCATTTCTTGACTGGATTATTTGTATTTTGGGTATTGAGTTCGATAAGCTCTTTATAGATTTTGGATACTAGCCCTTTATCTGATATGTCGTTTGCAAATATCTTCTCCCATTCTGTCAGTTGTCTTTTGGTTTTGTTAACTGTTTCCTTTGCTGTGCAAAAGCTTTTGATCTTGATGAAATCCCAATAGTTCATTTTTGCCCTTGCTTCTGTTGCCTTTGGCGATGTTCCTAGGAAGAAGTTGCTGCGGTTGAGGTCAAAGAGGTTGCTGCCTGCATTCTCCTCAAGGATTTTGATAGATTCCTTGCACACATTGAGGTCCTTCATCCATTTTGAGTCTATTTTTGTGTGTGGTGTAAGGAAATAGTCCAATTTCATTTTTCTGCATGTGGCTGTCCAATTTTCCCAGCACCATTTGTTGAAGAGGCTGTCTTTTTCCCATTGGATATTCTTTCCTGCTTTGTCGAAGATTGGTTGACCATAGAGTTGAGGGTCTATTTCTGGGCTCTCTATTCTGTTACATTGAGCTATATGTCTGTTTTTGTGCCAGTACCATACTGTCTTGATGATGACAGCTTTGTAATAGAGCTTGAAGTCTGGAATTCTGATGCCACCGACTTTGGCTTTCTTTTTCAATATTCCTTTGTCTATTCGAGGTCTTTTCTGGTTCCATATAAATTTTAGGATGATTTGTTCTATTTCTTTAAAAAACATGGATGGGATTTTGATAGGGATTGCATTAAATGTGTAGACTGCTTTAGGTAGAATAGATATTTTCACAATATTTGTTCTTCCAATCCATGAGCATAGAATATTTTTCCATTTCTTTGTGTCTTGCTCAATTTCTTTCATGAGTACTTTATAGTTTTCTGAGTATAGATTCTTTGCCTCTTTGGTTAGATTTATTCCTAGGTATCTTATGATTTGGGGTGAGATTGTAAATGGGACTGACTCCTCAATTTCTCTTTCTTCTGTCTTGTTGTTAGTGTAAAGATATGCGACTGATTTCTGTGCATTGACTTTATATCCTGACACTTTACTGAATTCCTGTATAAGTTCTAGGAATTTTGGGGTGGAGCCTTTTGGGTTTTCCACATATAGTATCATATCATCTGCACAGAGTGATAGTTTGACTTCTTCTTTGACAATTTGGATGCCTTTAATTTCTTTTTGTTGTCTGATTTCTGAGGCTAGGACTTCTAGTACTATGTTGAACAGCAATGGCGATAACGGACATCCCTACCATGTTCCTGACCTTAGTGGAAAAGCTTTCAGTTTTTCTCCATTGAGAATGATATTTGTGGTGGGTTTTTCATAGATGGCTTTGATAATATTGGGGTATGTGCCTTCTATCCCTACACTTTGAAGAGTTTTAATCAGGAAGGGATGCTGCACTTTGTCAAATGCTTTTTCAGCATCTATTGAGAGTATCCTATGGTTCTTATTATTTCTTTTATTAATGTATTGTATCACATTAATGGATTTGCGGATGTTGAACCAACCTTGCAGCCCTGGGATAAATCCCACTTGGTCGTGGTGAATAATACTTTTAATGTACTGTTGGATCCTATTGGCCAGTATTTTGGTGAGGATTTTCGCATCCGTGTTCATAAAGGATATTGGTTTGTAATTCCCTTTTTTGGTGGGATCCTTGTCTGGTTTTGGAATCATGGTGATGCCGGCCTCATAGAATGAGTTTGGAAGTTTTCCTCCCATTTCTATTTTTTGGAACAGTTTCAGGAGAATAGGAATTAATTCTTTAAATGTTTGGTAGAATTCCCCTGGGAAGCCATCTTGTCCTGGACTTTTGTTTGTTTGGAGATTTTTTAGGACTGTTTCAATCTCCTTACTGGTTATGGGTCTGTTCAGGTTATCTATCTCTTCCTGGTTCAGTTGTGGTAGTTTATATGTCTCTAGAAATGTATCCATTTCTTGCAGATTGTCAAATTTGTTGGCGTAGAGTTGCTCATAGTATGTTCTTATAATTGTTTGTATTTCTTTGGTGTTGGATGTGATCTCTCCTCTTTCGTTCATGATTTTATTTATTTGCGTCCTTTCTCTTTTCTTTTTGATCAGTCTGGCCAGGGGTTTGTCAATCTTATTAATTCTTTCAAAGAACCAGCTCCTAGTTTTGTTGATTTGTTCTATTGTTTTTTTAGTTTCTATTTCATTGATTTCTGCTCTGATATTTAGGATTTCTCTTCTCCTGCTGGGTTTAGGCTTTCTTTGTTGTTCTCTCTCCAGCTCCTTTAGGTGTAGGGTTAGGTTGTGTATTTGAGACCTTTCTTGTTTCTTGAGAAAGGCTTGCACCGCTATGTATTTTCCTCTCAGGACTGCCTTTGTTGTGTCCCACAGATTTTGAACCGTTGTGTTTTCATTATCATTTGTTTACATGATTTTTTTTCAATTCTTCTTTAATTTCCTGGTTGACCCATTCATTTTTTAGAAGGATGCTGTTTAGTCTCCATGTATTTGCCTTCTTTCCAAATTTCCTCTTGTGACTGAGTTCTACCTTCAGAGCATTGTGGTCTGAAAATATGCAGGGAATGATCTCAATCTTTTGGTACCGATTGAGACCTGATTTATGACCCAGGATGTGGTCTATTCTGGAGAATGTTCCATGTGCACTAGAGAAGAATGTATATTCTGTTGCTTTGGGATAGAATGTTCTGAATATATCTGTGATGTCCATCTGGTCCAGTGTGTCATTTAAGGCCTTTATTTCCTTGGTGATCTTTTGCTTAGATGATCTGTCCATTACAGTGAGGGGAGAGTTAAAGTCCCCTGCTATTATTGTGTTACTGTCGATGTATTTCTTTGATTTTGTTATTAATTGGTTTATATAGTTGGCTGCTCCCATGTTAGGGGCATAGTTATTTAAGATTGTTAGGTCTTCTTGTTGGACAGACCCTTTGAATATGATATAGTGTCCTTCCTCATCTCTTATTATAGTCTTTGGCTTAAAATCTAATTGATCTAAGGATTGCCACCCCAGCTTTCTTCTGAAGTCCATTAGCATGGTACATTGTTTCCACCCCCACACTTCAAATCTGGAGGTGTCTTCGGGTCTAAAATTAGTTTCTTGTAGGCAGCATATTTATGGGTTTTGTTTTTTTTTTTTATCCATTCTGATACCCTGTGTCTTTTAATTGGGGAATTTAGCCCATTAACATTCAGGGTAACTATTGAGAGATACGAATTTAGTGCCATTGTATTGCCTGTAAGGTGACTATTACTTTATATTGTCTCTGTTTCTTTCTGATCTACTACTTTTAGGGTCTCTCTTTGCTTAGAGAACCCCTTTCAATATTTCCTGTAGAGCTGGTTTGGTGTTTGCAAATTCTTTCAGCTTGTGTTTGTCCTGGAAACTCTTTATGTCTCCTTCTATTTTCAATGATAGCCTAGCCGGATATAGTATTCTTGGCTGCATGTTTTTCTCGTTTAGTGCTCTGAATATATCATACCAGTTCTTTCTGGCCTGCCAGGTCTCTGTGGATAGGTCCGCTGCCAATCTAATGTTTTTACCCTTGTATGTTACAGATTTCTTTTCTCGGGCTGCTTTCAGGATTTTCTCTTTGTCGCTAAGACTTGTAAATTTTACTATCAGATGACGAGGTGTGGACCTATTTTTATTGATTTTGAGGGGCGTTCTTAGCATCTCCTGGATTTTGATGTTTGTTCCCTTTGCCATAGTAGGGAAATTCTCTCCAATAATTGTCTCCAATATACCTTCTGCTCCCCTCTCTCTTTCTTCTTCTTCTGGAATCCCAATGATTCTAATGTTGTGTCGTCTTATGGTGTCGCTTATCTCTCGAATTCTCTCCTCGTGGTCCAGTATTTGTTTGTCTCTCTTTTGCTCAGCTTCTTTATTCTCTGTCATTTTATCTTCAATGTCACTAATTCTTTCTTCTGCCTCATTTATCCTAGCAGTGAGAGCTTCCATTTTTGATTGCACCTCATTAATAGCTTTTTT
>JAHRIG010007234.1:0-12422 GCA_020311275.1 Eira barbara
CTAAGACTTGTAAATTTTACTATCAGGTGACGAGGTGCGGACCTATTTTTATTGATTTTGAGGGGCGTTCTTAGCATCTCCTGGATTTTGATGTTTGTTCCCTTTGCCATAGTAGGGAAATTCTCTCCAATAATTGTCTCCAATATACCTTCTGCTCCCCTCTCTCTTTCTTCTTCTTCTGGAATCCCAATTATTCTAATGTTGTGTCGTCTTATGGTGTCGCTTATCCCTCGAATTCTCTCCTCGTGGTCCAGTATTTGTTTGTCTCTCTTTTGCTCAGCTTCTTTATTCTCTGTCATTTGGTCTTCTATGTCACTAATTCTTTCTTCTGCCTCATTTATCCTAGCAGTGAGAGCTTCCATTTTTGATTGCACCTCATTAATAGCTTTTTTGATTTCAACTTGATTAGATTTTAGTTCTTTTATTTCTCCAGAAAGGGCTTTTATCTCTTCGGAGAGGGTTTCTCTAATATCTTCTATGCCTTTTTCGAGCCCATCTAGAACCTTGAGAATAGTCATTCTGAAGTCTAGATTGTCATGTTACCAATGTCCATATTGATTAGGTCTCCAGCCTTCGGTACTGCCTCTTGTTCTTTTTTTTGAGGTGAGTTTTTCCGTCTTGTCATTTTGTCCAGATAGGATTTGCTTTCTCCTGCTGTGGAATTCCGCTGTTCTTGGTGAGCGAAGTTGGTCTTGGCTGGGTTTCTTGTTGATCTTCTGGGGGAGGGGCCTGTTGTAGTGATTGTCAAGTGTCTTTGCCGCAGGCGGAATTGCACCGCCCTTGCCAGGGGCCGGGCTAAGTAATCCGCTCGGGTTCGCTTTCGGGAGCTTTTGTTCCCTGAGCACTTTCCGTAGAGTTCTGGAGGATGGGAATGAAGATGGCGGCCTCCCAATCTCTCAGCCCGGAGGAGCCGAGAGCCTGGGGTTCCACTCCTCAGTGCGCCCTCAGTGAAAAGTGCCCGACCGCCCCGCCTCCCTGGACTGCCATCGCGCCGGTAGAAAAGCAGTCAATTGCTGGCACTTGGAGAAAAGCGCCCGGTCGCTTCCATCTCGTGGCCTCCAGCCACGGTCCGAGGCCACCCAGCCTGCGACCGGCACAAGGTAACCCCGGGCTGAGAGCTCACTCCTCGGCTTTGTCGCTGTAGCCGGCCTCCCCGCTCTAATACCTGCGAGCTCTGCGGCCCTCAGACACCCCCGGTCCTTCTATGACCCCACGGGACCTGGGGTTACTCTGACCCTGCCTGGGTTTCCCCCGGTTTAGCCTCTGGAGCGATGTCTCCCAGTGGAGCAGACTTTTAAAAGTCCCAATGTTGTGCTCCGTTGCTCCGCCGCTTGCCAGGAGCCGGCCCCTCCCCCCGGGGTCTATCTTCCCGTCGCTTTGGATTCAGTTCTCCGCAGGTCCTACCTTTCAGAAAGTGATTGATTTTCTGTTTCTAGAATTGTTGTTCTTCTTCTCTTCGATTTCCCGTTGGATTTGTAGGTGTTCACAATGGTTTGATAAGCTATCGAGCTGATCTCCTGCTACCCGCTGTCGTCTCAGCCTGCTACTTCTCCACCATCTTGACCTTATACAGTGATTCTTGCAAAAATGTGAAAAAATTAATTAGAATATGAGAATTTAAAATGTTGAGAAATGAAGTTGGAGATTTTGATAAAGTAGTCAGGAAAAGAAGGCTCTCTCTGAGAAGTCTTATGGAAAAGACCCACATTTACCCTTCCATGTGTATTCAGAGATCTTATGTTTGTAAATATTACAGTCACTTACCACCCATCTAAATTGTTTATTTAAAGTGAATAAATCTAAGACAGGTGCAGTTCTTCTCTGATTTCTCTACCCCTGTGTTTCTCTAACCTCTCTCCTGTCATATTTCAGAATGAGCCACACCAGTTTTATTAAAATGTAATTCTATGCATGGACCACCTTTCTCTGCAACTAAGAACTGCTAAAATTTTATTGTAACATTTGTTATAAGAATTCGCACCACTTCTTATTAAACCACTAGATGGAAATCTCCAAATTAAATTTTTGTTGTTCATGTTTTTAAACTTCATACTTTTAATTAATTCCTTCCATGCTTTATTGTGATCTTCTCTGACATTTTCTTACTGGTAGGATCTGAAAGCAGTTTACCTTCTGAGCAGTTTACAGCAGTGTGCTTAAGAGTTTCCTGATCTGATATCCTTGTTATATATGACACCTATTTATTTGCAAAGAGGCATGAGTGGTTCATTATCCATGAAATAATAAATGAAATGTATTTATAGGCTGTCATGCTGTACCCCATACTGAAGTACTCACTCTTATTAACTCACTATATTCTACATTATTTCCCATTAAAAGCTTATGATCTAAACTAATTCCTTAAGCCACAAGGGAGAATTAAGCTCAAAACTTTACATATGGAATGTGTACTACATAAAATACAGTGACCAAAAAAATGCCAAAGTCTTTTTTTTTAAGATTTTATTTATTTAACAGAGAGAGAGAAATCACAAGTAGGCAGAGAGGGAGAGCTGAGAGAGAGGGGGAAGCAGTCTTCTTGCTGAGCAGAGAGCCTGATGTGGGGCTCGATCCCAGGACCCTGAGATCATGACCTGAGCTGAAGGCAGAGGCTAAACCCACTGAGCCACCCAGGTGCCCCAAAATGCCAAAGTCTTAACACTCTCTCACTTTATCAGAAGCTCCGGCTCTGGTGTAACTGGTGAATGATTGTCTGGGAGATTCATAGTCACTGTTATATGGATTATGAATTACTGTTATATTTAATGAAAATAAACTGTGATTTCTATGAAAGTAAATATATGCTGAAATACTGGAAATACTTTCTCCCCAGGTCGGAATCCCTAGAATCTGTGAGTGCTACCTAATATCGATATGGGTGGGGGCGGGGCGGGGGGAAGGCCTTGCTGATGTGGTTATGTTAAGGCTAAAGGGATTATCCGGGATTATCCAGATGGGTCCTAAATGCAATCACAAGTGTCTTTATAACAGGTAGCCAGAGGGAGATTTGAAGTAGAAAAGAAAGCAAAGTGACCATGGAGACAAGAGATTGGATTTAATAAGGATGACTGCAATGAACAGAAGCTAAAAGATGTAAGGAATGAATTTTGCTCAAGAGCCTCTGGAGGGAAAACTGCCTTGCTAACACCTTGATTTTAATTCCTTAAGATTCATTTTTTATTTTGGCCTCCAAAATCATGAGAGGAAAAGTGTATTGCTTTATGCCCCCAAGTTTTTGGTTATTTATTATAATAGTTACAGGAAACTAATACTAATCGATATATACTAACTAGTACCAACTAATAGATATGTACTAAGAATCAAAGTTGAAAAAAAATGTTTTAAATTAAGAGTGGTGATAGGATAACACATTTCCTTTTTTTCCACCTGTGGGTTAAGGTTTCAGTACACGAATAACTTTATAAGCTACATTTTTATGTTTATCTATTACTAGGTTATTTTGTAATTAAAAACAACCTACTTTGGCAGTCTGCCTTGAATGATGCATGTGTATTAATAATGTTATAAAATATTGATTTTTAATTGATCCAGTTTCTTTTCCTGGGGTCCCTGAGAAGACTAATTTATGCAGAGAGCTGTTTTTAAATTATGTATTAAATTTTAAAACATACTTTAAATGTAGTTGAAACTAATATAAGAATGCAAATATATTATTTAACACTAAAATATTATTGATCTTAATGCGTTTAAAGAATGGATCAGATTTTTCTTTCTTTTTAAAGATGGTATATGGTGAAAACACTTCCATAAACACATCACACTATTTTATACCTGGAAATGTCCCTAGTCTTTTTAAAAAAGTCTTTCATTATTCAAACTAGGAATCTGCAACCTAGAGAAAATGTATAGTTTATTTTATTGATGTGCTATAGGAAAAAAATAATGCAAAAAATTATAATAGAATCATATTGTACCTTGACAGACATTATAGTTTTTTTTGTTTTTGTTTTTGTTTTTGTTTTTTTTTCCCATTTTAATAAACATATAGTGTATTTTTATCCCCAGGGGTACAGGTATGTGAATCTCCAGGTTTACACATTTCACAGCACTCATGATAGCACATACCCTCCCCAATGTCCATTTCCCCACCACCCTCTCCCGTCCCCCCTCCCCCCAGCAACCCTCAGTCTGTTTTTTGAGATTGAGTCTTTTATGGTTTGTCTCCCTCCCAATCCCATTTTTCATTTTTTCTTTTCCTACCTCCCCCCAACCCCCCCGCATTGCATCTCCACTTCCTCATATCAAAAAGATCATATGATAGTTGTCTTTCTCCGATTGACTTATTTTGCTAAGCATAATACCCTCTAGTTCCATCCACGTCGTCGCAAATGGAAACATTTATTGTCTTTTGATGGCTGCATAGTATTCCATTGTGTATATATACCACATCTTCTTGATCCATTCATCTGTTGATGGACATCTAGGCTCTTTCCACAGTTTGGCTATTGTGGACATTGCTGCTATAAACATTCGGGTGCACGTGCCCCTTCGGAGCACCACGTTTGTATCTTTAGGATATATACCCAGTAGTGCAATCGCTGGGTCATTGGGTAGCTCTATTTTCAGTTTTTTGAGGAACCTCCACACTGTTTTCCAGAGTGGTTGCACCAGCTTGCATTCCCACCAGCAGTGTAGGAGGGTTCCCCTCTCTCCGCATCCTCGCCAGCATCTGTCATTTCTTGACTTGTTAATTTTAGCCATTCTGACTGGTGTGAGGTGGTATCTCATTGTGGTTTTGATTTGTATTTCCCTGATGCCGAGTGATGTGGAGCATTTTTTCATGTGTCTGTTGGCCATCTGGATGTCTTCTTTGCAGAAATGTGTGTTCATGTCCTTTGCCCATTTCTTGACTGGATTATTTTTTCTTTGGGTATTGAGTTTGCTAAGCTCTTTATATATTTAAATACTAGCCCTTTCTCTGATATGTCGTTTGCAAATATCTTCTCCCATTCTGTCAGTTGTCTTTTGGTTTTGTTAACTGTTTCCTTTGCTGTGCAAAAGCTTTTGATCTTGATGAAATCCCAATAGTTCATTTTTGCCCTTGCTTCTGTTGCCTTTGGCGATGTTCCTAGGAAGAAGTGGCTGCGGTTGAGGTCAAAGAGGTTGCTGCCTGCATTCTCCTCAAGGATTTTGATGGATTCCTTTCTCACATTCAGGTCCTTCATCCATTTTGAGTCTATTTTCGTGTGTGGTGTAAGGAAATAGTCCAATTTCATTTTTCTGCATGTGGCTGTCCAATTTTCCCAGCACCATTTGTTGAAGAGGCTGTCTTTTTTCCATTGGATATTCTTTCCTGCTTTGTCGAAGATTAGTTGACCATAGAGTTGAGGGTCTATTTCTGGGCTCTCTACTCTGTTCCATTGGTCTATGTGTCTGTTTTTGTGCCAGTACCATACTGTCTTGATGATGACAGCTTTGTAATAGAGCTTGAAGTCTGGAATTGTGATGCCCCTGGCTTTGGCTTTCTTGTTCAATATTCCTTTGGCTATTCGAGGTCTTTTCTTTTTCCATATAAATTTTAGGATTATTTGTTCTATTTCTTTAAAAAAAAATGGATGGGATTTTGATAGGGATTGCATTAAATGTGTAGATTGCTTTAGGTAGAATAGACATCTTCACAATATTTGTTCTTCCAATCCATGAGCATGGAATATTTTTCCATTTCTTTGTGTCTTCCTCAATTTCTTTCATGAGTACTTTATAGTTTTCTGGGTATAGATTCTTTGCCTCTTTGGTTAGATTTATTCCTAGGTATCTTATGGTTTTGGGTGCGATTGTAAATGGGACTGACTCCTCACTTTCTCTTTCTTCTGTCTTGTTGTTAGTGTAAGGAAATGCGACTGATTTCTGTGCATTGACTTTATATCCTGACACTTTACTGAATTCCTGTATAAGTTCTAGCAGTTTTGGGGTGGAGCCTTTTGGGTTTTCCACATATAGTATCATATCATCTGCAAAGAGTGATAGTTTGACTTATTCATTACCAATTTGGATGCCTTTAATTTCTTTTTGTTGTCTGATTGCTGAGGCTAGGACTTCTAGTACTATGTTGAACAGCAGTGGTGATAATGGACATCCCTGCCGTGTTCCTGACCTTAGCGGAAAAGCTTTCAGTTTTTCTCCATTGAGAATTATATTTGCAGTGTGTTTTTCATAGATGGCTTTGATAATATTGAGGTATGTGCCTTCTATCCCTACACTTTGAAGAGTTTTCATCAGGAAGGGATGCTGCACTTTGTCTAATGCTTTTTCAGCATCTATTGAGAGTATCATATGGTTCTTATTCTTTCTTTTATTAATGTATTGTATCACGTTGATGGATTTGCGGATGTTGAACCAACCTTGCAGCTCTGGGATAAATCCCTCTTGGTCGTGGTGAATAATCCTTTTAATGCACTGTTGGATCCTATTGGCCAGTATTTTGGTGAGAATTTTTGCATCTGTGTTCATCAAGGATATGGGTCTGTAATTCTCTTTTTTGGTGGGATCCTTGTCTAGTTTCAGGATCAAGGTGATGCTGGCCTCATAGAATGAGTTTGGAAGTTTTCCTTCCATTTCTATTTTTTGGAACAGTTTCAGGAGAATAGGAATTAATTCTTCTTTAAATGTTTGGTAGAATTCCCCTGGGAAGCCATCTGGTCCTGGACTTTTGTTTGTTTGGAGATTTTTGATGACTGTTTCAATCTCCTTACTGGTTATGGTTCTGTTCAGGTTATCTATTTCTTCCTGGTTCAGTTGTGGTAGTTTATATGTCTCTAGAAATGTATCCATTTCTTGCAGATTGTCAAATTTGTTGGCGTAGAGTTGCTCATAGTATGTTCCTATAATTGTTTGTATTTCTTTGGTGTTGGTTGTGATCTCTCCTCTTTCATTCATGATTTTATTTATTTGCGTCCTTTCTCTTTTCTTTTTGATCAGTCTGGCCAGGGGTTTGTCAATCTCATTAATTCTTTCAAAGAACCACCTCCTAGTTTTGTTGATTTGTTCTATTGTTTCTTTAGTTTCTCTTTCATTGATTTCTGCTCTGATCTTTATGATTTCTCTTCTCCTGCTGGGTTTAGGCTTTCTTTATTGTTCTCTCTCCAGCTCCTTTAGGTGTAGGGTTAGGTTGTGTATTTGAGACATTTCTTGTTTCTTCAGAAAGGCTTGCACCGCTATGTATTTTCCTCTCAGGACTGCCTTTGTTGTGTCCCACAGATTTTGAACCGTTGTGTTTTCATTATCATTTGTTTCCATGATTTTTTTCAATTCTTCTTTAATTTCCTGGTTGACCCATTCATTTTATAGAAGGATGCTGTTTAGTCTCCATGTATTTGCGTTCTTTCCAAATTTCCTTTTGTGATTGAGTTCTAGCTTCAGAGCATTGTGGTCTGAAAATATGCAGGGAATGATCTCAATCTTTTGGTACCGATTGAGACCTGATTTATGACCCAGGATGTGGTCTATTCTGGAGAATGTTCCATGTGCACTCGAGAAGAATGTATATTCTGTTGCTTTGGGATGGAATGTTCTGAATATATCTGTGACGTCCATCTGGTCCAGTGTGTCATTTAAGGCCTTTATTTCCTTGTTCATCTTTTGCTTAGATGATCTGTCCATTTCAGTGAGGGGAGTGTTAAAGTCCCTACTATTATTGTATTACTGGCGATGTATTTCTTTGATTTTGTTATTAATTGGTTTATATAGTTGGCTGCTCCCATGTTAGGAGCATAGATATTGAAGATTGTTAGGTCTTCTTGTTGGACAGACCCTTTGAGTATGATATAGTGTCCTTCCTCATCTCTTATTATAGTCTTTGGCTTAAAATCTAATTGATCTGATCTAAGGATTGCCACCCCAGCTTTCTTCTGATGTCCATTAGCATGGTACATTGTTTTCCACCCCCCTCACTTTAAATCTGGAGGTGTCTTCGGGTCTAAAATGAGTTTCTTGTAGGCAGCATATGGATGGGTTTTGTTTTTTTATCCATTCTGATACCCTGTGTCTTTTGATTGGGGCATTTAGCCCATTAACATTCAGGGTAACTATTGAGAGATATTCACTTAGTGCCATCGTATTGCCTGTAAGGTGACTGTTACTGTATATTGTCTCTGTTTCTTTCTGATCTACTACTTTTAGGGTCTCTCTTTGCTTAGAGGACCCCTTTCAATATTTCCTGTAGAGCTGGTTTGGTGTTTGCAAATTCTTTCAGCTTGTGTTTATCCTGGAAGCTCTTTATCTCTCCTTCTATTTTCAATGATAGCCTAGCCAGATATAGTATTCTTGGCTGCATGTTTTTCTCGTTTAGTGCTCTGAATAGATCATGCCAGTTCTTTCTGGCCTGCCAGGTCTCTGTGGATAGGTCCGCTGCCAATCTAATGTTTTTAACCTTGTATGTTACAGACTTCTTTTCCCGGGCTGCTTTCAGGATTTTCTCTTTGTCGCTAAGACTTGTAAATTTTACTATCAGGTGACGAGGTGCGGACCTATTTTTATTGATTTTGAGGGGCGTTCTTAGCATCTCCTGGATTTTGATGTTTGTTCCCTTTGCCATAGTAGGGAAATTCTCTCCAATAATTGTCTCCAATATACCTTCTGCTCCCCTCTCTCTTTCTTCTTCTTCTGGAATCCCAATTATTCTAATGTTGTGTCGTCTTATGGTGTCGCTTATCCCTCGAATTCTCTCCTCGTGGTCCAGTATTTGTTTGTCTCTCTTTTGCTCAGCTTCTTTATTCTCTGTCATTTGGTCTTCTATGTCACTAATTCTTTCTTCTGCCTCATTTATCCTAGCAGTGAGAGCTTCCATTTTTGATTGCACCTCATTAATAGCTTTTTTGATTTCAACTTGATTAGATTTTAGTTCTTTTATTTCTCCAGAAAGGGCTTTTATCTCTTCGGAGAGGGTTTCTCTAATATCTTCTATGCCTTTTTCGAGCCCATCTAGAACCTTGAGAATAGTCATTCTGAAGTCTAGATTGTCATGTTACCAATGTCCATATTGATTAGGTCTCCAGCCTTCGGTACTGCCTCTTGTTCTTTTTTTTGAGGTGAGTTTTTCCGTCTTGTCATTTTGTCCAGATAGGATTTGCTTTCTCCTGCTGTGGAATTCCGCTGTTCTTGGTGAGCGAAGTTGGTCTTGGCTGGGTTTCTTGTTGATCTTCTGGGGGAGGGGCCTGTTGTAGTGATTGTCAAGTGTCTTTGCCGCAGGCGGAATTGCACCGCCCTTGCCAGGGGCCGGGCTAAGTAATCCGCTCGGGTTCGCTTTCGGGAGCTTTTGTTCCCTGAGCACTTTCCGTAGAGTTCTGGAGGATGGGAATGAAGATGGCGGCCTCCCAATCTCTCAGCCCGGAGGAGCCGAGAGCCTGGGGTTCCACTCCTCAGTGCGCCCTCAGTGAAAAGTGCCCGACCGCCCCGCCTCCCTGGACTGCCATCGCGCCGGTAGAAAAGCAGTCAATTGCTGGCACTTGGAGAAAAGCGCCCGGTCGCTTCCATCTCGTGGCCTCCAGCCACGGTCCGAGGCCACCCAGCCTGCGACCGGCACAAGGTAACCCCGGGCTGAGAGCTCACTCCTCGGCTTTGTCGCTGTAGCCGGCCTCCCCGCTCTAATACCTGCGAGCTCTGCGGCCCTCAGACACCCCCGGTCCTTCTATGACCCCACGGGACCTGGGGTTACTCTGACCCTGCCTGGGTTTCCCCCGGTTTAGCCTCTGGAGCGATGTCTCCCAGTGGAGCAGACTTTTAAAAGTCCCAATGTTGTGCTCCGTTGCTCCGCCGCTTGCCAGGAGCCGGCCCCTCCCCCCGGGGTCTATCTTCCCGTCGCTTTGGATTCAGTTCTCCGCAGGTCCTACCTTTCAGAAAGTGATTGATTTTCTGTTTCTAGAATTGTTGTTCTTCTTCTCTTCGATTTCCCGTTGGATTTGTAGGTGTTCACAATGGTTTGATAAGCTATCGAGCTGATCTCCTGCTACCCGCTGTCGTCTCAGCCTGCTACTTCTCCACCATCTTGACCTTATACAGTGATTCTTGCAAAAATGTGAAAAAATTAATTAGAATATGAGAATTTAAAATGTTGAGAAATGAAGTTGGAGATTTTGATAAAGTAGTCAGGAAAAGAAGGCTCTCTCTGAGAAGTCTTATGGAAAAGACCCACATTTACCCTTCCATGTGTATTCAGAGATCTTATGTTTGTAAATATTACAGTCACTTACCACCCATCTAAATTGTTTATTTAAAGTGAATAAATCTAAGACAGGTGCAGTTCTTCTCTGATTTCTCTACCCCTGTGTTTCTCTAACCTCTCTCCTGTCATATTTCAGAATGAGCCACACCAGTTTTATTAAAATGTAATTCTATGCATGGACCACCTTTCTCTGCAACTAAGAACTGCTAAAATTTTATTGTAACATTTGTTATAAGAATTCGCACCACTTCTTATTAAACCACTAGATGGAAATCTCCAAATTAAATTTTTGTTGTTCATGTTTTTAAACTTCATACTTTTAATTAATTCCTTCCATGCTTTATTGTGATCTTCTCTGACATTTTCTTACTGGTAGGATCTGAAAGCAGTTTACCTTCTGAGCAGTTTACAGCAGTGTGCTTAAGAGTTTCCTGATCTGATATCCTTGTTATATATGACACCTATTTATTTGCAAAGAGGCATGAGTGGTTCATTATCCATGAAATAATAAATGAAATGTATTTATAGGCTGTCATGCTGTACCCCATACTGAAGTACTCACTCTTATTAACTCACTATATTCTACATTATTTCCCATTAAAAGCTTATGATCTAAACTAATTCCTTAAGCCACAAGGGAGAATTAAGCTCAAAACTTTACATATGGAATGTGTACTACATAAAATACAGTGACCAAAAAAATGCCAAAGTCTTTTTTTTTAAGATTTTATTTATTTAACAGAGAGAGAGAAATCACAAGTAGGCAGAGAGGGAGAGCTGAGAGAGAGGGGGAAGCAGTCTTCTTGCTGAGCAGAGAGCCTGATGTGGGGCTCGATCCCAGGACCCTGAGATCATGACCTGAGCTGAAGGCAGAGGCTAAACCCACTGAGCCACCCAGGTGCCCCAAAATGCCAAAGTCTTAACACTCTCTCACTTTATCAGAAGCTCCGGCTCTGGTGTAACTGGTGAATGATTGTCTGGGAGATTCATAGTCACTGTTATATGGATTATGAATTACTGTTATATTTAATGAAAATAAACTGTGATTTCTATGAAAGTAAATATATGCTGAAATACTGGAAATACTTTCTCCCCAGGTCGGAATCCCTAGAATCTGTGAGTGCTACCTAATATCGATATGGGTGGGGGCGGGGCGGGGGGAAGGCCTTGCTGATGTGGTTATGTTAAGGCTAAAGGGATTATCCGGGATTATCCAGATGGGTCCTAAATGCAATCACAAGTGTCTTTATAACAGGTAGCCAGAGGGAGATTTGAAGTAGAAAAGAAAGCAAAGTGACCATGGAGACAAGAGATTGGATTTAATAAGGATGACTGCAATGAACAGAAGCTAAAAGATGTAAGGAATGAATTTTGCTCAAGAGCCTCTGGAGGGAAAACTGCCTTGCTAACACCTTGATTTTAATTCCTTAAGATTCATTTTTTATTTTGGCCTCCAAAATCATGAGAGGAAAAGTGTATTGCTTTATGCCCCCAAGTTTTTGGTTATTTATTATAATAGTTACAGGAAACTAATACTAATCGATATATACTAACTAGTACCAACTAATAGATATGTACTAAGAATCAAAGTTGAAAAAAAATGTTTTAAATTAAGAGTGGTGATAGGATAACACATTTCCTTTTTTTCCACCTGTGGGTTAAGGTTTCAGTACACGAATAACTTTATAAGCTACATTTTTATGTTTATCTATTACTAGGTTATTTTGTAATTAAAAACAACCTACTTTGGCAGTCTGCCTTGAATGATGCATGTGTATTAATAATGTTATAAAATATTGATTTTTAATTGATCCAGTTTCTTTTCCTGGGGTCCCTGAGAAGACTAATTTATGCAGAGAGCTGTTTTTAAATTATGTATTAAATTTTAAAACATACTTTAAATGTAGTTGAAACTAATATAAGAATGCAAATATATTATTTAACACTAAAATATTATTGATCTTAATGCGTTTAAAGAATGGATCAGATTTTTCTTTCTTTTTAAAGATGGTATATGGTGAAAACACTTCCATAAACACATCACACTATTTTATACCTGGAAATGTCCCTAGTCTTTTTAAAAAAGTCTTTCATTATTCAAACTAGGAATCTGCAACCTAGAGAAAATGTATAGTTTATTTTATTGATGTGCTATAGGAAAAAAATAATGCAAAAAATTATAATAGAATCATATTGTACCTTGACAGACATTATAGTTTTTTTTGTTTTTGTTTTTGTTTTT
>JAHRIG010007235.1:0-11449 GCA_020311275.1 Eira barbara
TATATATATATATATATATACACACACACACACAATCATTTATATATGTTCAGTTCTTATGTTCAGTTCTTAGCTTTTGGAGTACACACCCTATTCTTTTCCAGAGGGGCTGCAACAACCCGCTTGCCCACCAACAGTGTAGGAGGGTTCGGTTTTTCCTTTTTAATATTTCATTTATTTATTTGACAGAGATCACAAGTAGGCATAGAGGCAGACAGAGAGGGGGGCAAGCAGGCTCCCCGCTGAGCAGAGCGCCAATGCAGGGCTCGATCCCAGGACCCTGGGAACATGACCTGAGCTGAAGGCTGTGGCTTTACCCACTGAGCCACCCAGGTGCCCCCGAGGTTTCCATGTTAAGCAGAACATTCTCTGCCAGCAATTTCCTAAGGAGGAAATGTAAAATCTGTGGGGTAACCTGACTCACTGAGCTTCAGGCAAGCAGCCACAGAAATTCACCCCAGGGTTCCTGAGGCCAAGTCTCTTGAAGCCACCAGAATGCCTTTTTACAGGGAAATTCCCAGAGACTCTCTTTCTGACTTCACCACCCATGAAACTGCAGAGAAAATAGAGCATGTCCAGCCATATATAGCCGTTTGAGTGAACCTAGGAAGACAAGCATCCCTTTGAAATTCTCCAAGCCTCCTTGGAATCATTTTGAAATTTCCCTCGGCCCTATTGGAACTCTTTGGATGCAAAGACGAATCCATTAGGATCCATCACCTTGGACAAAGGAGAAGCCATCAACCAAGTCTCTATCTGACCACAAATAGCCACCTCACTCTAGATGCCGGCCACAGCCTAGGCCCAGTGGAATAAACACTGTTAGATGAAGGAATATTTTCTATGTTCAAAACGCACACCAAGTCAATCTCATTTCCCTTTTGAAACCAAGGGATTGCCTAGGAAAGAGATGTTCCAAATACCTTTTTAAGCCCGAAATAAACAGAGAAAATGAGATCCCTGCCAGGTGCTCCCTGCAGAGAATCTCAGGAATTCTGGAACCCACACTAGACATTTCATTGCTGGTTCAGTGTGCCTCTTGTGAGCTCCACTGGAGAAGAGAGAAAAGCCCAGGAGGTTTGGGGTGAAAGAGAAGTTTTACCTCCCATCCTGGCATGGATGTGACATTGTGCCCCACGGGCCTGCGTTTTCTCTGAACATTGACATCCTGGGAAAGCTGCCTGACTGACTCAGACGCTGATTTCCAAACTTCAGGTCTCATGGAGCCAGAGTGAAGAAGGGTTGTCAGGTGCGGATAAGCAGGTACCTCCCACCTAAAGCCTGCACACCTGCTCTGATTCCTGGGAGAAGGAGAGACGCATGCTTGTTTCTTCAGTGGTCACTCACTTCCTTCTAAAGCCGACCAATGCCCTTGTACTTTTTGAAGAAATGAACATGTTCTTCCTAACACTGAACTCCTCGGCTCCAAAAGCACCATGTTTGGGTTTGGTTTCCCCCGGCTCCAGAGCCCAAGTGGGCAGACACTCCTGAACCATCCTGACAGCAGATTACCAACAAACCTGGGGGAACAGGGCACAATGCTGAGTGGGGGCCCAGCTCCAGGGTTTCTTATGACCACTCTTAAGCTTGGAGAATCAGAGACTATACAGCTCACCATTCCATCCTGTAGAAACAAGCTGTAGTGTCTCACGATTCAGGGTCTCTCATCCAGCACCTCCCCACTGCCCTCAGAGCCAGCAGGCTGCAAGGACTCCTCTTCCAGTCGGCTACCCATGGCAGCTCGCCACTGCCTCCAGTGGTGGCAAGCAGCATTGCCATGACTTCCAGGGTCTCTTGCACCATGGCTCACCACTCCCTCCAGTGCCGTGAACTGGCACTGCCGGGCCATCCACAACTCCTAATGCAGCTCCCAAACCCTCCACAGGTCTAAAGCCACACTGGCACTGTCCCTCGAGATTGGTGACCTCTGGGCCACACCCCAGTAACCCACCTGACGCCCAGGAGGAAACTGTACCATTTGAAGCTGCGCAGAACCCTCAGAATGGAAAAAACCTACATGCCTCCCTGAGGACACCCCCAACTTCGACGGTCCCCGCAGTCACAAACTCACAGCCTGATGTGCTTCCTGACCCCCATGTTCGACTCGGCCCCTGGGGTTCCAGCCTCAGCACCAGGAGGTAGGGCCTGGATACCCCTAAGCCCTAACCAAACCCTAGGTTGTATTTTCAGGCTTCCGTGCCCAGAGACATGGCCAACAATCCCTCCAGAGTGGGAAGCCCTGAGCCCCAACCAAGGACTCTGCCTACCATCCAGGAGAAAACCATTCCCTTTGGAGCAACCCAGAACCCTCAGACCGGGAAAAACCCACATGCATTCCAGAGGCCAGCCTCACCTCTGATGGCCCACATGGCAACAAAACCCAGAGACTGACATACGGCTTGACCACCGTCCTTGACTCAGCCCATGGGGGATTCCACCTCAGCAATGGCAGATTGGGCCTGCCATGCCCCTAGGCCCTACTCTAATCCTACGTTGGCTTTTCAGGCTTCTGTCCCCAGAGACCTGGCCCCCAAGCCCTCCAGATTGGGGACACCTGAGCCAGCACTCTGGCTGCCACCCAGGAAGGAACTGTGCCATTAGGAGCTGCACAAAACCCACAGAGCAGGAGAAACCTGCATGCCCCACTAAAGCCACCCCCACCATTGGTGCCCCCCCAGCCATGATGCCGGATTCTGCCATGCCGCCAGACACACCCTCAACTCAACACTGAGGGGAGCCCACCTCAGCGCTGTCAGATTGGGCCTGCCATGCCCCTAGGCCCTAAGCCTAACCCTAGGTAAAGTGTACAGGCTTCTGTGCCCAGAGGGCTGGCTCCCAACCCCGTCAGATTGGGGATGCATGAGACTCACGCCAGAACACTGCCAGCTTCCTTGGGTGAAATTGTGCCATTTGGAGCTGCACAGAAAACTCAGAGTGGGAGAAAACTGTATGACCCTGGGTCACCCCCAGCATTCGCGCACCCGCTAGACACAAACCAGAATTCCAATACATTGCCTGACACCCACACTCAACTAGGCACCAGGGAGCCAGTCTCAGCACCGGCAGATCGACCGTGCCATGTCCCTAGGCCCTAACCCTAACCCTAGTTTGGGTTTTCAGGCTTCCATCCCAAGAGGCCAGGCCCCCAAGCCGCCTGGATTAAGGATCCCTGAGCGAGAACCCAGGACTCCACCCACCACACAAGAGGAAACCTTGCAGTATGGAGCTGCTCCAAACCCTCAGAGGAGGAGAAAACTTCATGCCCCCTAAAGCCACTCCCACCATCAGCAGACCCCCTGGCCATACAGTCGGATTCTGCCTGGCACCAGATGCATGCCTTCAACTCAGCCTGGAGGGGAGCCTGTCTTAACGCCGGCGGACCGGGTTTGTACTGCCCCTAGGCCCTAACCCTTACGCTAGTTTGGGTTCAGGCTTCTATTCTGAGGGGCTTGGCTCCCAAGCCCCCCGGACTAAGGACCTCTGAGTGACACTGCAGGACTCCACCAGCCATGCAGTATGAAACCATACCATTTGGAGCTGCTCTGAGCCCTTGGAGGGGGAGAAAGCTGCATGCCCCCCTTAATCCACCCCAAATATTGCGGTCCCCCTGGCCATAAAGCCGAATTCTGCCACACCGCTGGATGTGCACCTTCAACGAAGCCCTGAGGGGAGACTGCTTCAGTGCTGGGAGATCGGTCATGCTATGCCCCTAGGCCCTAACCTTAACCCTAGTTCGGGTTTTCAGGCTTCCATTCTGAGGGGCCTGGTCAATAAGCCCCCTGAATTATGGACCCCTGAGCCACACCCCATGACTCCGCCTGCCTCCCAAGGGGAAACCATGCCATTTGAAGCTGCACAAAACCCTCAGAGCGGGAGAAACCTGCATGCCCCCATTGAGGTCACCCCTACCTTTGGTGCCCCACCAGGCTGTAAACAGGAAGGCTGATGCTCAGCCCCAGAACCCCTCCCCCAACTCTGAACCTAGAGACCTCCCCAGCATGGGGGCCTGATGCGTGTTCCTGGATGGCCATGACACACACCTAGTGAGAAGTGCTCTGGACTGCGTGCACCAGCGCTGCCCGAATTACCGACAAACTCTGGCCAATTCTCATTAATTTTCTGCCCAGAAATCTCATGAGAACTGGCTGGAAGGCCCCTGGCAAACTCGCTCCCGAAGGCTCAGGTACATGGGGCTGCTGCCTGGTCCTGGCTCAGGGTGCCGAGTGGTCATGGCCCAAACCCTGGGAGAAAGTCATCTATGAGTAAGGCATACACAAGACCAAAGCCTCCTCCTACACAGCACCCAGTAGTGCCCATCTGGCACTTGCAAATCAGGACTGCCATGCCCCTAGGCCCTGGCCCTAATCCTCAGTTGGTTTCTCAGTCTTCCATTACCAGGGCCCTTTCCCTAGAGCCCTCAGATTGGGGACCCCTCATCCACATCCCATGACTCTGCCTGATACCTAGGAGGAAACTGTGCTGTTCAGAGCTACACAAAATCCTCAGAGTGGGAGAAACCTGCATGCCACCCCTGAGGTAAGCCCCACCTTCGGCTCCCCACCAGATCACAAGCACAGAGGCTGATGCTCAGCCAGAACACCTACCTCAACTCTGCCCCCGGAAAGCTCTCTTGCACAGGGGCCCTCGTGGGTGCCTGGCCCATGTTCCCAGATGCCCAGGAAAAGCACCTGGCAAGAAAGCACTCAAGACCACAGGTGCCAGCGTGGCCTGAATTGCCACCCAACACCAGACCATTCTCACGAGCTTTCTGCCCAAATCGATATCTATTTGGGCTTAAAGCTCATGAGAATTGGCTGGAAAACCCCTGGTGACCTCGCTACCAGCAGCGTGGGTCCACAAGGCCACCACCTGGCCCTGGCCCGGGGTCTGGTCGCGGCCAGAACCGTGCAAGAAAGCCCTCTATGACCCAGGCACACACGAGGTCAATGCCTCCCACTACTCAGCCCCGTGGGGTGTCCAAACCGGCGCTGGGGGATCAGACCTGCCATGCCCCTCGCCCCTCACCCTAACACTTGTTCGGGTTTTCACGTTTCTGTTCCCGGGGGCCTGTCCCTCAAGTCCCCAGACAGGGGGCCCCTGAACCACACCCCATTACTCCGCCTGCCACCCAGACAGAAACCATGCCATTTGAAGCTGCAAACAACCCTCAGAGCGGGAGAAAAGGGCATGCCCCCCATGAGGCCATCCATATCCGGATCAACACTGGGCCAGAAACACAGAGGTTGATGCCCAGTTGCATCTGCTGCTTAACTCTGCCCCTGGAAATCTCCCTGCACCCGGGCCCTCAGAGGAGACACGTGAGCCCAGCTCATGTTCCCAGATGGCCATGTCCCACAGCTAGTGAGAAACTGTTGTAGACTGCGGGTGCCAGTGCAGCCCAAATTGCCACCCAATGCCAGTAAATTCTTATGAGCTTTCTGCACAAATCAGTATCAATTTGGGCAGAAAGCTTTTGAGAACTTGCTTCCTGCAGTGCATGTCTGCAGGGACTCTGCCTGGACCTAGCCTGTGATCCCGAGTGGTCGAGTCCCCAACCCTGCAAGAAAGCCCTCTAAGATCCAGGCGCATGCGAGGCCAATGCCTCCTGCTACTCAGCCCCATGGGATGCCCAACCAAGCACTGGAAGATCTGGCGTGCCATTCCCCTAGGCCGTGGAACTAACTCTGTTGGGTTTTCAGACTTCTGTCCCCAGGGCCATGTACCTCGAGTCCCCCAGACAGGGGACCCCTGAGCCACACTCCATGACTCTGCCTGCCACCAAGGAGAAAACCATGCCTTCAGAGCTGTGCAAAACCCTCAGAGCGGGAGAAACCTGCATACCCACACTGAGGCCAGCCACACCTTTGGCACCCCACCAGGCTGCAAACTTGGCGGCTGAAGCTCAGCAGGAACTCGTCCTTCAACTGTACCCTGGGAAAGCTCCCCTGTGCATGTTCCCCCATGGGAGCTGCCTGGGCCCGACCCATGTTCTCTGATGGCCGTGACATGCACCTACTGGAAAAGCGCTCTAGATCACAGGAGCCTGTGCAGCCTGAATTGCTGCCCAATACCAGCCAATTCTCACAACCCTTCTGTCCAAATTGATATTGATTTGGGCAGGAAGCTCATGAGAATTGGCCGGAAAACCCCTGGTGAACTTGCTTCCTGTGGCGTATGGCTGCAGGGCCTCCACTTGGGCCCAGCCTAGGGTCCCGAGTTGTCTCGGCATGAACCCGGTGAGAAAATGCTCTATAAAGCAGGTGAACATGAAGCCGATTCCTCCTGCTATTCAGCCCCATGGGTTGCCTGCACCAAAACTGGCAGATTTGACCTGCCATGCCCATAGGCCCTGGCTGTAACTCTCTGTTGGGTTTTCAGGCTTCCAGTCCCAGAGGCCTTTCCCCCAAGCCCTCCAGATGGTTGACACCAAAGACACACCCCAGGAGTCCACCTGCCACCAAGGAGGAAACAATGCCATCCGCACCTTTACAGAATCCTCAGAATGGAGCAAATCTGCATGCTTCCCTGAAGCCATGCCCACATCGGCGCTCCCCTGCCCTAACCAAAAAACCCAGAGCCTGATGTGCCAATGGGCCCCCATCCTCAACTCAGCCACCCAGGATCCTGCCACAGTACCAGCAGATCAGTCCTGCCATGACCCTAGGCCCTAACCCTAACCTCAGGTTGGCTTTTCAGGCTTCTGTCCCCAGATACCTGGCTCCCAAGCACTCCAGATTGGGAACCCCAGAGCTGCACTCCAGGACTTCACTGCCAAAATGGAGGAAACAGTACTGTTTTGAGCTGCAGAAAACCCTCAGATGGGGAGAAACATTCATATCCGCCTGAGGCCACTCCCACCTTCAGCACCCAAATGGGTCACTACACGGAGCCTCATTCTCAGCCTGAGGCTCTCCCTCAACTCTACCCTCGGAAATCTTCCATCAGCTGGGGCCCTCAGGGGAGCCGTGTGGGACCAGTCCAAGTTCCTGGATGGTCGCAACATGCACCTAGGGAGAAAGCCCTCTAAACAGCGGGTGTGAGTGCATCCCAATTTGCCGCCCAATGCCGGCCAATTCTCATGAGCTTCTTGCCCAACTCGATATCCATTTGGGCATAAAGCTCATGAGAACTGGCCAGAAAGTCGCCCAGTGAAACGGCTTCTGGCGGCACGGACTTGCAGGGCAGCCACCTGGGCCTGGCCCATGATCTCAAGTGGTCTCGGCCCAAACCCCATGAGAAAGTAGTCTAAGACCCAGGTGCAAACATGGCCAAACACTCACTCTACTCAGCCCCCTGGAGTGCCTGTCTCAGCGATTTCAGTTCAGGCCTGCCATGCCCCCAGACCCTAACCCTAATGCTAGGTTGGGTTTTCAGGCTTCCACCTGCAAGGGCCTATCCCCCAAGCCCTCCAGATTGGGGACACCAGAGCCATACCCCCGGAATCCACCTGCTACCCAGATGGAAACTGTGCCATTGGAGCTGCGCCCAACCCTCAGAGAAGGAGAAACCTGCATGACTCCCTGAGGCCACATCCACCCTCGGTAGCCCCCATGGTCACCAACCCAGAGACTGAGGCACTGCATGATGCCCTCTCTCAACTCAGCCCACCAGGGAGCCCACCTCAGCACCAGCAGATCTGGCCTGCCATGCCCTTAGGCCCTAACCCTAAACGTAGTTTGGGTTTTCAGGATTCCACACTAAAGGCCCGGCCCCAAAGCCCCCCAGGTTAAGGACCCCTGAGTAACACCCCAGAATTCAGCCCGCAATGACGTTGCAAACCAGACCATTCGGAGCTGTGCCGAACTCTCAGAGTTGGAGAAACCTGCAAGCCCTCGTAAAGCCAACACCACCTTCGGTGGCCCCCCAGCCACAAAAACGGACTCTGACGCGATGACTGACAAATCCTCAACTTGGCCCTGAGCAGAGCATGCCTCTGAAATGGCATATCAGGCCCGCCATGAACCTAGGCCCTAAGCCTATACCTAGGTGAGGTGTACAGGCTACCATGCCCAGAGGCCTGGCCCGCAGCCCAGCCAGATTGGGGACCCCTGAGACTCACACCAGAATTCTGCCTCCCACTGAGGGCACAACTCTGCTACTTGGAGCTGCACAGAATCTGCAGAATGGGACAAACTTGTATGACCGCCTGAGGCCACCCCAACTTCTGTGGAACCCCTGGACACAAACCTGGAATCTGATGCACCTCCAGACATGTGCCCTCAATTCAGCCCACTAGGGAACCTGGCTCAGCACCAACAGATTGAACCTGCCATGCCCCTAGGCCCTAACCCTAATCCTGGTTTTGGTATTCAGGCTTCCATCCCAAAAGACCTGGCCCCCAAAGCAGCTCATTAAGGACCCCTGAGTGATACCCCAGGATTCAGCCTCCCGTGTGGTAGGAAGCTGTGCCATTTGAAGCTTCACAGAACCCTCAGAGAGAGAAAACTGCATACCCCACTAAAGACACACCCCCTCCATCTGCAGCCCCTCTGGCCACAAACTGGGATTCTGAGGCACCGCCTGACATATGCCCTCAACTCAGCCCCAAGGGGATCATGCCTCAGTGCTGGCAGATCGAGTCTGTCATGTCCCTAGGTCCTAACCCTAACCCTAGGTTGGGTGTACAGGCTTCTGCACCAAGAGGCCTGGTCCTTAAGTCCACCAGATTGAGGATGCCTGATACTCATGCTGGGACTCTATCTGCCACGTGGGGCACAGCTGTGCTGGTTGGAGCTGCGCTGAACCCTCAGAGCTAGAGAAACTTCCATGCACCCCTGAATTCACCCCCAGGTTATGCAAATGCCTGGACACAAAACCAGAGGCTAATGCGCTGTCTGACACCCAACCTCAACTCAGCGCACCAGGGCTCCTGCCTCAGCGCTGTCATATCAGGTCTACCATGCCCCTAGACCTTAACCCTATTCCTAATTTGGGTTTTCAGGCTTCCATTCCAAGAGGCCTGATCCCAAGCCTCCAAGATTAAGGACCCCTGAGTGACACACCAGGACTCTTCCCACCATGCAGGAGGAAACCATGCTGTTTGGAGCTGTGCCAAATCCTCAGAGTGGGAGAAACCTGCATGCACCCCCCCCCCGAGGCCATCCCACACCTTCTGCGCACCATTGGGCATCAAATGCGGAGGCTGACACTCAGCCTGCCTACCACCCAGGAGGAAACCGTGCCATGTGCAGCTGAGTAGAACACTACAGTGCGAGAAACTGCATGCCTACCTGAGCACACCCCCCTCCTTCAGCGGACCCCTGGCCACAAACCTGGACCCTGTCGTACCACCTGAACCCTGCCCTATATTCAGCCCCCTGGGATCCCTTTTCATTGTCAGCATATTGGGTCTGCCATGCTCCTGGCCCTAACCTTAACCCTAGGTTGTGTTTTCAGTCTTCATCTCCAGAGGCTGGTCCCCCAATTCCTCCATATTTGGCCCTGAGCCACAACCCAGGACTCCGTCTGCTACCCAGGAGGAAACCGTTCTGTTTGGAGCTGAACAGAACGCTCAGAATGGGAGAAACCTGCATGTCCCCTGAAGTCACCCCCACATTTGGCAGGCCCCCAGGCACAAACCCAGAGCGTAATGCACCACCTGACCCTGGCCCTCAACTCAGGGCCCCAAACATCCCACCTCAGCACCGGTAGATCAGGCCAGCCATGCCCCTGTGCTCTATCCCAAGCCCTAGGTTGTGTTTTCAGTCTTCTGTCCTCTGAGGATCAACACCAAAGCCCCACTGATGGGTTACACCTGAACTATACCAGAATATTTCGTGGCCCCCTGAGGCTATCCCCCTTTCAGCAACCCCCTGTACACTACCTGGATCCTAACCCTCACACTGACCCACGTCCTCAACTCTGCTCCCAGGTCGCTCCTCTAAGGATGGCAGAAAGCGCCTGACCGGGCCCTCAGCCATAACCTAAACATAGGTGCATTTTATGTCTTTTGTCCCCAAAATACAGGTACCAAAGCCCCACATATGTGGGACCCCTGAGAAATGCCAGAGGACTCTGCCTTCTACCCAGAAGGAAACAGTAGAATTGGAACTCTGCCAAGGACTCAGAGCAGAAGAAATCTGCCTTTCCCTTCTATGGCCACCATCTTCTGTAGCCCCGTGGACACCAACCCGGAGCCTGACTCAGCCTGACCCATGTTCTCCACTCAGTCCCCTTGAGAGCTCTGCAGAGCATCAGCAGATCAGGCCTGTCATGTTCCTGGGACCTAACCCTAACCCTAGGTTGGGTTTTCAGGCTTCTGTCCCCAGAGGACTGGTGTCCAAGTCCCACGGATGGGGACACGTGAGCAATATCTGAGATTTCTGCGTGCCACCCAGAAGGAAACCATACCATTTGGACCTCTGCAACGGATTCTGAGCAGGAGAAATATGCCATGTTCCACTGAGTTCACGCAGAGTTAGCAGCTCCGTGGACACAAACCTGAACCTGACACTCACTCTATCCATCACTCTGTACTCAGCCCTCTGGATAGCTTGCCACACCAAACGTCAGATTGGGCCTGCCATGCTCCTAACCCCTAACTGAAGCTTAGTTTGTGTTCTGAGCATTCCATTCCTAGGGGCCTGGCCCCCGGCCCCAGGGACTGGTGTCACCGTAGCCATACCACAGGACTCAGCTTAACACACAGGAGCAAAGCGTGCCATGTAGACCTCTAGAAAGCATTCAAAGCAAGAGAAAATGCCTGCCCATCTGAGCCTATGCCAGCAAAACCCCAATTTCAGTGGCCTCTAGGCCACAAACCCTGTGCCTGACCTGAACAGGAACACTAATCCTTAATTCCAACCTCTAGGAACCACATACACTGTCAGCTGTTTGGGCCTGCAATGCCCCCTGACCCTAACTCTATCCCTAAGTTGGGTTCTCAGGTATCCATCCCTTAAGGGTGGTATCCAAAGCCCCAGGATTTGGGAATGCCTGAGCAATACCAGAGGACTCAGTCTCCCACCCAGAAGGAAATCTGTCCATAATGGACTCCAAAAAGTATATAGGTCAGTAGAAATCTGAAGCCCCATCTGTTTCCATCCCAGGGAACTCCCACTTTCAAGGGCTCATGGATTGAAACCCTGAGCCGGACACTCACCCTAACCCATGCCCTCAACTCAGCTCTCCTGGACGCTCACCACACGATTGGCAGTTCAGACCTTCCATGCTCCTAGGTCCTAACCATAACCCTATTTGGAGTTCTGAGAGTTCCATCTGTAGAGGCCTGGCTCCCAAGCTCCAGTTATTAGGAACACTTCAGCACAACCAGAGGATCAGCCTGCCACAAAAAAGGAAACACCCCTGTCTAGTCCAGACTGGATTCAGAGCATGAGAAATATGAATGCACACCTGAGACCATGTCAGTGAACCTACACTTTCATCCACCCTCTGAACACAATCCTGAGCTTGACACACACCCTAAAACTCCATTTTAACTCAGACCTTG
>JAHRIG010007236.1:0-21854 GCA_020311275.1 Eira barbara
AAAAAAAAAATACAGCATCTCAATAAAACTAGGAGCTGGTTCTTTGAAACAAATAATAAGATTTAAATAAACATCAAAAAGAGGAGAGAAAGGAACCAAATAACATTAGAGAGGAGAAAAAGCAAACAAAACCACAGAAATGAAAGTATAAGAGCATATTATGGGGGTACCTGTGTGGCTCAATCAGTTAAACAATCTAGCTCTTGGTTTTGGCTCAGGTCATGACCTCAGGGTCCTGAGCTCAAGCCCTGTGTCAGTCTTCATGCTCAGCAGGGACTCTGCTTGGGACTCTTCCTTTCCTTCTGCCTCTCTCTCTCTCTCTCTCTCTCTCACCATCCCCTTCTATCTCTCTCTCTAATAAATAAATAAATCTTTTTTTAAAAAAGAATATTATGAAAACGTGTATGCCAACAAATTGGACAACCTGTAAGAAATGGATACATTTGTAGAAACATAAAATGCCAAAATGGAAACATCAAGAAGTAGAAGACTGGAATAGACTGGTAACCAGGAAATGAATTGAGTCCTTAATAAAAAATCTTCTGAAAAACAAAAGTCAAGGAACAGATACCTTCCAAGGGAATTCTGACAAATTTTTAATGATGAGTTAATACCTGTTCTTCTCAAACTGCTCCCCCCAAAAAAGAAAAAAAAAAAAAAAAAGTAAAACGTTCAAATCATTTTATGAGGCCAGCATCACCCTGCTACCAAAACCATATAGATTCCACTAAAATATAGAAATATAGGCCAATATCCCTGATGAACATGGTTTCAAATATTCTCAATACAACACCAACAAACTGAATCCAATAGTACATTAAATGAATCATTCACCACAATCGAGTAGTATTTATTCCTAGTTGCAATTGTGGTTCAATATGTGCCTGGTAATGGTTTTTAAGGAGGGCATGGATTGCATGGAACACTGGGTATAACACCCCAACAATGAATCATGGAACACTACATCAAAAACTAATGATGTACTTTATGGCGATTACTAGAATATAATAAAAACAGAAAACAAAAAGGAAAAAGCATGTGCAAATCAAACAACATGATACATCACATCATTAATAAAATAAGAGATAAGAACCATATAATCATTTCAATAGATGCATAAAAGCATTTGACAAAATTTAACAGTCACTCATGATAAAAAACCCTCAATAAAGGAGGGTTAGAGAAAAATAACTCAACATAAAAAAGCAGTATATGAAAAACATATAACTAATATTACTTTCAATTGGGGAAATCCTGAAAGCATTTCCTCTATGGTACAGAACAAGACAGAGATAGTCTCATCAGTTTTATTTAACATGGTACTGGAAGTCCCATTCACAGAAAGTAGACAAAAAAAAAAAAAAAATATATATATATATATATATATATATATATATATATATATATAATCTCCAAATTGGCAAGGATAAATTCAAACATTCACTACTTGCAGGTGACATGCTACTCTATAGAGAATACCCAAAAGACTCCATCGAAATACTGTTAGAGCTAATAAACTAACTCAGTAAAGTCCAAATATACAAAATTAACATACAGAAATCTGTTGGATTTCTGTACACCAATAATGAAAAAACAGGAAGAGAAAGCAAAGAATCAGTCCCCCTGCCCACTTCATCACCACCAACCATCAGTTTGTTTCCTAGAGTTAATTACCCAGAGTTAATCACCCAGAGTTAATCATTGTAGGTACACCCATAATGTGGAATACAACTCAGCAGTAAAAAGAATGGACTCGATGCCAAGCAAGAAATAGGATAAATCTCCAGAGAAAAAGCAAGACAAAATGCTGTATACAATATGAATCTATTTGTATATTGTCCTCACAGTGACAAAATTGTGAAAGTAAAGAACAGATTAGTGGGTGCCAACAGTCGATTATGAGGAGAGGAGGCACCGGAAGGAAATGGGGTGTTTATAAAAGGACAACACGAGGAAACCTTTTGATTATGGAACTGTTCTGTATTTTGACTGTGGTGTTGGGTACACTAATATATGTATAAAACTTCATAGAACTAAACATACACACAAACACAAGTAAATACATATAACTGGGGAAACCTGATCGAGGTCAGTGGAATGTAACAATGCTAATATCCTATTTGTAATATTTTACTATAGTTTTGGAAGATACTATTATTGAAAGAAACTGAGTAAAGTGTCAAAAAAAAAAAAAAAAGAATCATTCCCATTTACAATTGTACCAAAAGCAATAAGATACCTAGGAATAAACTTAACCAAAAGAGTGAAAGACATATACTCTGAGAATAATTAAACCTGGATTGAAAAAATTAAGGAGTTTACAAAGAAATGGAAAGACATTGCATTCCTTTGGACTGGAAGAAGAATTATTGTTAAAATATCTATACTAGTCAAAGCAACCTAAATTTTTAATGCAATTCCTATGAAAATAGCAATAAATACCAACAGATTTTTCACAAAACAACAAATGATCGTAAAATTTATATGGAACCACAAAAGACCGATTATAATCAAAGCAATCTTTAAAAAGAAAGGCAAAGGTGAAACCACAATTCTGAACTTCAGGTGATTTTCCAAAGCTGTGCTGATCAAAACAGTATAGTCCAGACACAGAAATAGACACAATGATTAACAGAGCATAATAGAAAACCCTGAAATGAACCCACAACTCTATCATCAATTAATCTTCAACAAAGCAGGAAAGAATATCCAATGGAGGGGGGACAGTGTCTTCAATAAGTGGTGATGGGAAAACTGGAGAGCAACATACATCCTTTAATTTTATGAATCCTTTGACTTTTTTTTTTTTTTACAGACATAGTTATTTTTACTGCCTTTTTTTTTTCCTTTATATACTCTCACCTTTTATTTGTCTTTTCCACTCAAAGAATCCCTTTTAATATTACCCGTAGGGCTGCTTAATTGTCATGAACTGGTTAGTTTTTGTTTGAGTGAGATATTATTTATCTCTCCTTCAATTCGGTATTATAGCCTTTCTGGATAAGTATTCTTGGGTTCAGATGTTTTGTTTTAAGCACTTTGAGTATATAATGCCACTATGTTTTTGCTTGAAAGTTTTCTGCTGAAAAACGTGCTGATGGACTTATAAGGTTTCTCTTGCACATAACTATCTCTTTTCTTGCTGAATTTTTTTTTTCTTTATCAGAACTTTTTGCCATTTTAATTGCTATGTGTCTTGGTTTAAACTTCCTTGGGATAGTTCTTTTGAGTGATCTCTGTGCCTCCTGAATCTGGGTATGTTTTATTTTCCATATTTGATAAGACTTCAGCTATTATTTCTCCAAATATGTTTTCTGCCTCCTTTTTTTTTCCCCCTCTATCTTCTTCTGGGATCCAAATAGTATGAATGTTATTACATTGATGGAGTCACTGAGTTTTCTAAGATGACCCTTAATATGCATATTTGTTTTCCTCTCATTTACTCAGCTTTATTACTCTCCATTCGGTCTTCTATGACATCAGTCTGTTCCTCTACTTCTTTTAGCCTACTATTTACTCCATCAAGTCTATTTTAATTCCATTTATTGTTGTCTCCATTTCTTATTGGTTCTTTTTTATCTCTTTTTTAAGGGTCTCACTGATATCCTCCACTCTTTTCTCAAGTCCAATGAGTACCTTTATGATCACTACTTTAATTTCTCTATCAGGCATGTTACTTATATCCATTTCACTATGTCTCTTGCTGTGACTTTGTCTTGTTCTTTCATTTGGGACATATTTTTCAATTTCCTCATCTTGTATAACTCTCTGTGTCTGTTTCTGTGTGTTAAGAAATAGAGCTATATGTCTTGATCTTGAAGGTAATAGCCTAAAGAAACAGTGTTCTTGTAGTGCTTTAAAGTGTGGTGTCCCCTCTTCCCTAGGGTCTGGTACTTCAGAGAGTGTCTCCTAAGTATGATGCATAGGCATTTCTGTTGAACCCTGTCCTCTTTTTTCCTTCAGCCCATTTGTCTGGAGAGTCTGTATTTGCCTGTTGTCTCTAGTTTTGGGTTTCTGGGTGGGTGAGGCACATCTTAACAAATGTGAGGTGATTTCCTTGCAAAATGGGACCTACTACTGCACCTGAAACTGAAGTCATACAAAATGAGATATTGGTGGGTTTGCATCATTCTTCTGAGTTAGGGGGCTTCCATTGCAGGAGTGATGCAAGTATAACTGGGGAGTGCAAATCTGTGGAAGCCAGGGGTGGGGGGTTTTGAGGCGTGGATTAAGGAACCAGTGCCCTGCTGGTTCCTACAGGTGGTCATGTGTTTATGCTGAGGGGTGGGACAGGGAAAATGGAGCATGAATGCTCCTTTGTTCCTTCTAAGGTCTCGTTATGATCCCTAATTCTCTAGGCCACACTTTGAGATTAATAAATCCCTCTCCTTTCCATTGGAAACCAGCATTTTTCAAACTACTTCTTCCATGTTGTATCTCTGTTGGCAATTTATCTTGCTGCCTTTTTAAGGGTGGGAATTTCACTTCTCAATGTCCTCTGGGCTCTCCCAGGGCAAAGCCTGTTGATTTTTAAAACTGCATGCTTTAAGTCTGGCTTGTATTAAGTACTCATGGAATTCATCCCTATCACTTTTTAATTTTTTTAAAGATTTATTTATTTATTTGTTTGATAGAGAGAGAGAGAGAGAGAGAGAGCGAGCAAGCACAGGGAAACAGAGTGGCAGGCAGAGGCAGAGGGAGAAGCAGGCAAGGAGCACGATGTGGGACTCGATCCCAGGACACTGGGATCATGACCTGAGCCAAAGGCAGCTCCTCTGATTGAGCCACCCAGGCATACCCATCACTATCATTTTCAAAGACAAATATTATGGGGATTCATTTTCCCTTTGCAGGATAACTGATATGATAATACGATTTTCATTCTTCTCTGTTCCCAAACTGCTTACTGACCATGGTGGACCATGGTCCATTTCACTTCTCAATGGTATCTTTGTCCCTCCTACCTTTTTCAATAACACCTCTTTTGTACCTTTAGTTTTGGAGTTTATTCTGCCAGTGTATACATGTAGTGACTAACCATGTTGGTCATGGTGTTATTGGCCACTGACAGGAGATATAGCACAGTTTAAATACTCAAGCATCCACAAGTGCCTGTTCTACACTGATACAGTTTTCTGTGATTATCCCTGCATAACTGACCACCTAGATCTGCACATACAAAGGCAGGCTAAGAAGTGTTGTTTGTGAGACTTGTGCTCTGTGAATAGCCTTGGAAGTTTGGTCATTTAAAATATATTATGTGGCTTCCAGGTCAGAACTGGCCCTTCTGGTCTTGACACCAAGAACTTTAAATCTTTCCTTTCATCCCCTTTTGCTCCAAGCTGGGCTGGCCCCCCAAGAATGGAATCCAGGAGCAGGGAGGAAAACACACCTATCCCAGACTCCTTGAAAATTCAGAAACATGAAAACATGGAAAGGAATATCACTCCAAATGCAATAAGCAAACAAATGTTTAACTTCAAACACAATCATTTGCCCTATAGATATGATCCGTTAAGGGATGGTCAGTTTCAAGTCTGACCTGAGGTGAGGATACTCTGCCAAGGCCTCTCAATTGGAACTCCACCCTCACTGTTTCCATGGGGCTTCAACAGCTAATGAGGTTGATATGTTTAGTACTTGATTTGATGCAATTTTGCTCTATTCTCATTTTTGCTATTACCTTCATCTGTGTGTGCATTCCTTACATTCCTCTCCTCTTCTGTTTTTTATAAGTTTCTGTGATAATAAAGTTTTCTTTTTGAAACAAAAAATATGGCTTTTGAGAATATTTTCCCAGAACACCTTGCAGCTACTATATTGAGGAGAGTGACTAGCATGGAACTAGCTTAATTTGGAGAGTATTCACACTGTCAGGGGTTCCAAAGGAACTGTCTCACACTAGCCTGGTGATCTTTTGGCCCAGGAGGCATTAAATGATAAGTGAATCATATTGGACTCCCCGCCTTTGGTTAGGTTAACAGCATGAAACAGGATGGCAGGATGATTAAAAAAAAAATCATCAGAAATGGGATGTGGAAACAAAATAAAAATTACACAGTCTTGGAGGGTAAACACTATAGGATTGCCAGAGACTAACAAAAGTGGGTATTTTAGGAGCATAATAATTGATATGTAGTCTATGAAGGCCTGGGAGCAAGAATTAAGCAAGATGAAAGCATGGAACAAGAATCTCATCCATTGTGTGAACCATTTACTTGATAGTTATTTTATGAGTGTCTCTTTAAGAAAATGTTTATGACACTTAACAAGATCAGCCATTGTAGAGTGGTAGTAAAGATGAAGTTTCCAAAATATATTCTGGAGAACCCACTATTGAGGTAAAGTGGACACTCTAAAAAAAAGTAATAATTTTGATAATAAAATTCTTAACCATAAAAAATAATAATTTTGATAATAAAATTTTTACCATAAAAAGTAATAATTTTGATAATAAAATTCTTTTTTTAATGAATTATTTCTTTTCAGCATAACAGTATTCATTGTTTTTCACCACACCCAGTGCTCCATGCAATCCATGCCCTCCCTAGTACCCACCACCAGGTTCCCCCAACCTCCCACCCCCTGCCCCTTCAAAACCCTCAGGTTGTTTTTCAGAGTCCATAGTCTCTCATGGTTCACCTCCCCTTCCAATTTCCCTCAACTCCCTTCCCCTCTCCATCTACCCTTGTCCTCCATATTGTTTGTTATGCTTCACAAATAAGTGAAACCATATGATACTTGACTCTCTCTGCTTGACTTATTTCACTCAGCATAATCTCTTCCAGTCCTGTCCATGTCGCTGCAAAAGTTGGGTATTCATCCTTTCTGATGGAGGCACAATACTCCATGGTGTATATTTACCCCAAGGATACAGATGTAGTGAAAATAAGGGCCATCTGTACCCCAGTGTTTATAGCAGCAATGGCCACGGTCACCAAACTGTGGAAAGAACCAAGATGCCCTTCAATGGATGAATGGATAATAAAATTCTTAACCATAAAAAATGTAATAATTTTGATAATAGAATACTTAACCATAAAAAAAAGAAAAAAAAGTGGACACCCTGGTCAGAAGCATGGTAATCTAAATGAAAGGAGAATAAATTTAGTGAGGTGATATATTACTTCTTTTAAAGAGTAATTCTGACTGAAGTTTGCCAAAAGGAGTTCTCTGTATCTATGACTGTTATGGTGTATCTTGAAGCCCCAACAGAAGAGGGCAGTTAATGAATGGTATGACTTTCAGTCAGCAATCTGAGTATGGTTAGTTTCCCTGGGGAATATGTATTCTTCTAGGTAACCTCCATTGTTTGGTTGGGAGCAGAAAATGTAATAATCTATCACAGGTTTGGCTGCTGCCAAGCAAAGGATTCCCTTTACTTGAGCCCAAGTTGCTAAGGTATTAGTTCCTCAATAACCTGAGGCTGTGTGGACTCATTCTGTTAGCTGGTAGGAATGGTCAGTACCTTTAGGAAACTGCAACAGCAGACTGTATGGCTTAATGAGGCAGTCTGTAATACTGTTGAAAATTATTTCTGGTGCAGAGCAGTTAGTACGTGCAAAAACATTGGTAAAATAACAGTAGTTGGGTCTCTACTAATTCCTCCCAAAGCCTGATGTCCCAGATGGGTTTGCCTTGTCTGAGATTGTACCTTAGTCATTAACTGGACCCAAATGCAAATTTGTTAGCAATAGCCCAAATGTCTATGAAAATGTCAATCTGAAAAACCTCCTTTCATAGCCTCCTTAACAGTTATGTAAACAGATTAAAATTCCACCAATTTGGTTGACATACAATAGTAGTGCTGCCATAGGTGAAGAACATCAACACCCCATCAATGTCAGACAGCTGGTCCTGAGAGTGTCCCCAGATAGCCAAATGATAGAATAGGAATTTCACTGTCCCTTCCTTAAGAGTCTCAGGTGAAGGGCTGAGCATGGGGAAAACCATACACTCCTGTAATTTGGAAAGGCCTTTGATATCAGTGTTATCTCTCTCTTGAAGGTGCTATTTCAATTTTACTCAGAAATTGGCAGAAGTCATGAAAAGATTTTTCTGGGAGTCATCTCAAGAAGAGGGTGTTATAAGAACTTGGATACAGAGTGGTACTAGGTGGAGGCTGAATAAGGCCTCAGTTTCTAAAACAGCACAATCAGATCCTAAAAGAAGGCACTCAAGGGTAATATGTTGGACTACCACTGCCACAGGTGCTTAGTCCTTAACCCCATAGGAAACCAGGTAGACACATTTGGATAAGACATTCTACGAGGCACAGTCAGATGTGCCCAAGAAATAAACTCAGAATGCGGGGCCAGGAAGAACTAAAGATGAGGCTTGCTGGACTATCTGATGAGCAGCTTTGAAAGCACGGTACTGGGTTTCGCTGCAATGGAAGGTGGCAGACATTCCTGTGACTGCATATATAGGGCAAATAATTTATGAGACATATGTTACCTCCAGAACATGAAAGACCTAATGTGTATTTTTCTTATCTGAATGCAGTGGATGGTTTAATGGTAAGTAGTTGATGCTTTACAACTGGGAGAATTTCTTGGCCCATAAAGTACCAGATGATGCCCTGAAACTTGACAGATATTATTAGGGTTTGTATCATTTCTTTCTTTTTATATTTTCTATTCTTTTCTTTCTTTCTTTCTTTCTTTCTTTCTTTCTTTCTTTCTTTCTTTCTTTCTTTCTTTCTCTTTCTTTCTTTCTTTCTTTCTTTCTTTCTTTCTTTCTTTCTTTCCTTCTTTCTTTTTTTTTCTTTCTTTCTTCCTTATGAAACTGGACCTTTTTTGGAGCAATCGCCCAACAACATTGGAGCAGGTGCTCTGTGAGCATGGGCTAATCAGTCTGTAACACTTCCTCAGAAGGATGCCTGAGCATAATGTTGCTAGTATAATGCCTTAAAATACAATTTTCTGATTGTAAGGTATTTGAATCCTGGTAGCATAGATTATGTGCAATTACAGGGCTGTTTAAATATTTCACTTAGAGCCACATAAATGTATACTGAGCCTCTTCAAAAGTGAAAGCAAATTAGACCCGAGATTCCCCTATCATGGGAAAAGAACAGAACATATTAGTGATGTCAATGACTACAAAGAATGCTCTTTGAACCCACTGTATATCTTCAATCTGTTCTATAATACTAAGAATTGGAGCCTAAATTAAGAGAACCTCAACAATGAAGTTTTCATAGTTAATGCTGAGGTGCCATTTTTCATAGCTAAATTAAGTACCAGTTCAAGAAGCTGTTTAAAAGGGGTATGGTGGGATTACTGACTCCCTTCTCAAACATATTGCTAGTGACAGGATGGAGGCCTCTGCTTTCCTCTTTAGGTCAGTACTGGGAGTGTTTACCAGCTTTAACAGAGGAAATGTCACCAGCATTTATTTGGCAATTCCCACTCTAAAGGTCAAGAATTTGGGTTTTTCATGTGGTCTAGCATTATGCTAATACACCCATGTTTTTAATAAGAAAATAGAGTGGGGGGATAATGAGAAGGTGTTTGAGGTATATCATTCCAATACTTATATCTGAATGGGTTTGTAAAACCTTGATTGTTTTACCAGCAATACCGTATAGGGCATAGAAGGATTTAGAGGTATTGTCTGGAATGACTGTGACTTAGGACTTGGTATCTAATAGGACCAAACTGTATGCACATTTTTATTGTTCCACTCTACCACCAAAGAGTCATAGTAACAATTGTCTTCGGCAAATAGGACAAACTCCAGGGAGTTGCAAATTTCCTAGGGATTTAGGTAGCTGTCATTTGTGAAGGTGTTGGAAGAGCGCAAATAAAATATCAGAGGCTCAGCCGAGGGGTCAGAAAACAGGTGAATGGCAGGAGAAAAAATGGCAGAAGAAAGCCATAGCTGGGAGAATAATTGCTTCAAGGCCTGGAGTTTAGAGACTGGCTGTTTAGGAATTAAGTGGTCAGAAACCTCCAGTTTACATAACTTTCTGTAGAGGTTTGTCTGTGTATTCCCATAAGGGGAAACATTAAATTGGATGTTTTTTGAGGAGATAATGGAGAGGTCTTTTTTACTTGATAGAAATTTGTTCAGGGAACTTACTTCTGGACCAGTGGAAGTAGAGGGGCATGAATTTGAAATATCAGGATGTCTGGGTAAGAATCTCCTTCATGTCTCACAATCACATTAATGCTATCCAGTGTCTTTTGAATGGTTTTGGCTGTCCCAATTAAATGTAGTAACTGTCCTTTAATTATGGTGAGCACCCTTTAAAATGAATTCCTTGGACTCAGGGTCAAATGGGGCATTTTCAGGGTTGGAAATGAAAAGAGGACATTTGGGTTACTATGGTCATAAGAATGATAAGTTGATTGGACTATGCCAGTTTTGTGCACCAGCAGGAGTTGGACTTAATATAATGTTTTCCATTTACTGTGAGCTTTAGCAGTGAACCCTGTGATAGAAGATTTGACATGGTACCTTTCAGTAAATATTACAGTGAGGAGAGAGAGGGTCTTGGTACAAATATCAGATGCTCTGGGAATATTTGATTTCCCTTTTACCTCTCTATCCTCACTAGAGTACTCCGTAACAGCTGTTTCCTTAGTGTCAGGTGTATTTCATGAGGCATGTTTCTTGGTTCTACACCATTCAAGGAAATCCAAAGTGGGGTGTGGGGGGGTCAGAATCTGTAGTATCTCAGAGGAAGTCGACTAATAGCCTAGGTGGATCTTTGAGATGTCCATGGATTTTAGGGTTTTTAGGCATGCAACTCAGCTGATGGATTTTAGCATCCATGAATAGCAATTCAAAGTCCACTCCAAAACCTGCAATAACCCTTCTCTTTCCTGCTACAGAAACTTTAAGAAAGGCTTGCATTTCAGTTAAGCTGTAGCATCCAATCTCAGTTTCTATCTCTTTGATTTTTTTCTTGTTAAATTTACATTACATATTATTGGCAGAAAAATTTGGGGATGACATTATTGTGAAGCCTCTTTAGAAATAACTGCTTATCTTCCCAAGGTACAAATTGACCTTACCAAGGCCTACCTCCATTAGCATAACCTGCATATAGTGTTTGGGTAAAGTCCCTAGGCTTCTTGAATACAAACCAGAACCTCTTTTCATGCAATTATGCCATGGCAGTGAGCAATGACCAAGAAGTTTCCACAGGGATTTTGGATTTTTCAAAGAGTTATTGTACCTCCTCACGATGCTTAGGAGACAAATACAAGCACAAGATGTTCAGGATATGTATATTTGTCCATTATTAATCTTTTTAGCAACATCATGCCAGGAATTAGACCCATGTTATCCCATTGGATCAGGGACTAAAGACTGACAGCAGCAAGTGAGGTGTTAATATAGAAACCTCAGGTCTTTGATGTATTTTTTCTGTTAATACTAGTAATGATTTCCTATTGTAAGACTATTTCAGTAATTTTTGTTAGGGCTCAGAATCCCAGAACCACTGACCAACTCAGTAATTGCAATTGGAGGTTTTCATCTTTCTTACCCACTGGAATATCCTTTCTTTGTGCCTTCAGTCTAGTGCATCTCCTTCTGACAAGATCCTTGAGATCCAGTTCACCCTCTTTAATTCTCCTTGGAATCAAAGCATGGAGCACACATGAAAACCACCTGAGGACAAGCAAAATAAACTCCACAACTGAAAATAGAGAAGAGGCCACAACAAGGAAAATAGGAAGAGAAGACGTGCTGTTTAGGAGTGAAAAGGACCTTGACTGTCCACAGTTGGGAGGCAGAGAAGGGTGTGTTAAAGGGCAATAAATGGTCTAACACACTGTGGAGCCAACTCAGGGAAGAGGATGTCAATTTCACCTTTTGTTTTGAAAGTAAGATGGGCTGAAATTCATTAGCAATTAGAACCAGTAGGACTTAAAGTGTAGACTTTTAAAAACCAGCAGGCTCATCACCATGAGAGCCCAGAAAGCTTTAGGAAAAGAGTTTCCATCCTTGATGAGAGAGTACAACAAATAGTCAGGAGCTAGTCTTTCAAAAAAGCTGACCTCTAACTAGACTCATAAAAGAAAGGACTCAAGTAAACAAAATAACAAAAAAAGAGAGGACAAATAACAACTAACATCATAGATATACAAACAATTGTAAAATCATATGAGAAACTATATGTCAGCACATTTGACAACCTAGAAGAAATGGATAAATTCCTATTGCCGTATAACCTACAAAAACTGAAACAGAAAGAAGTACAAAATTTGAACAGACCAATTACCAGTGAGAAGCTTGAATCAGGAAAAAAAAAAAACAAACAAAACAAAACAAAACAAAAAACCTCCTAAGGTTGGGGGGGTGACAAAAACCTCCCCAAAAATGGAAGTCCAAGACAAGATGGCTTCAGAAGTGAATTGAACTAAATATTTAAAGAAGTGTTAATACCTACTGTTCTCCAAGTAGTCCAAAAAAAGAAGAGGAAGGAAAACTAACTTCTTTCTATGAGGCCACTATCACTGTGATAACAAAACTAGATAAAGAGACTACAAACAAAAAAGAGAGAGACACAGCCTTGTCTCTGATGAACACAGATGCAAAAATCTTCAACAAAATATTAGCAAACAAAATCTGACAATACATTAAAAAATAATTAACCATGATCGAGTAGGATTTATTCCTGGGATGCAAGTATTGTTCAATATTTACAAACCAATCAACATGACACATCTCATCAGTAAGAGAAGTGATAAAAACCATATGATCATTTCAATAGATGTAGAAAAGGGATTTAGGAAAGTACAACATTCATTCATAATAAAAATTCTCCATGGGCGCCTGGGTGGCTCAGTGGGTTAAGCCTCTGCCTTCGGCTCAGGTCATGGTCTCAGGGTCCTGGGATCGAGGCCTGCATCGGACTCCTGCTCAGCAGTGAGCCTGCTTTCTCCTCTCTCTCTCTCTGCCTGCCTCTCTGCCTACCTGTGACCTCTGTCTGTCAAATAAATAAATAAAAAAATCTTTAAAAAAAAAAAATTCTCCACAAAGTAGGTTTCAGAGGGAGCTTACCTAAACATGATAAAGGCCATTGATTAAAAAAATATAATAATAATGAACATCACACTCAATTGGGAAAAACAGAGCTTTCCCTCTAAGTTAGGAATCAGACAAGGATATCCTCTCTCACCACTTTTATTCAAGTGGTGAGTAGAAGACCTTGTCACAGCAATTAAACAACCGAAAAGAATAAAAGTGGTAAGGATGAAGCAAAATTTTCACCATTTGCAGATGGCATGACATTACATATAAAAAAAACACTAAGAAGTCCCCAAAAAACTACTAGAATTAGTAAATGAATTCAGAAAAATCACAAGATACAAAAATCATCATTCCCAAATGTGTTGCATTTATATACCTAAATAATGAAGGAACAGAAAGAGAAATTAAATAATCAATCCCATTTATAATTTCACCAAGTAAAATAAGATACCGAGGAATAGGGGATACTTGGGGAAGATAGCAGAGTAGGAGGACCTTAAACGCACCTCATTCCATGTTTCCAACTAGGTATTGTATCCAAATGAATAAACTGGAAAGTGATCCAAAGACTGGCAGAACAAATTCCACAGTGAAATGTAGAGAAGCAGCAGCATCTGAGAGATTAGGAAGGAGAGAAGTGGTGGTTGGAAGTTGCCCCTGGGAGGAAGAGAGGGGACTGGGGGTATAGAAAGAGGAAAGAATGAGAGCACCCACAAGGGTAAAATGATTTTTCACAATGTCAGGCGTTGAAAACCAGGGGGGCTGAATTCCACGAGTTTGTATAACCTGGGGATTTGGAGCCTGGAGTTATAGAAGTCAGTTGATTCAGCACTGGTTAAGCTGGCAGGGTGAGAGAAAGGTAAGTCTCTGCCCTTTAAGAAATCTGCAGAAAGGCAATATAGCATCCACAGTTGGCACAACACATGAGGCAAACTGAAGAGAGATCTGTTGAGAAGGACTTCAGAACATGTTGGGGGACTTCTCCAGGATCAAAGAAACTGGCAGTCACCAATTTTTCTCTCCAAACTCCCAGCATAAACACTGAGCCAGCCATCTGTGGGAGGTGGCATGGCAGCACAGATACTTGCTACATAACCTGTCTCACCCACAAGTTCTCCAGGGGAATTACCATTCTAAGCCTGTTGGCCTTGGCACTGAGCTTAGCCTTTTTTTCTTTCTTTTTTTTTTTTTTTTTCCTGCACCTATCCCACCCATCCACTTCCATGCACCACAACCCTTATGGTCATTGTGCTTTGAGAGATCTAGCCTAGGACTAGTGACACAACACAATTTTTGTTAACACAGTTTGTGCCCTACCTAGCTAGCATGAGCACAGACACCATATACGCCCAGCCACCACCACGATCACAGAAGCTACACACCATGCCAGCAGCAGAGCACACAGATGCCAAACATCCCTAGACACCTGCACAGCTGTGCACTGAACTCTCAGATGCTGCCACTACACTGCTGTTGTACTTTGTGGGCTCCTGGCTAAGTCTTGTGACTCAGTGCAAATGATGTTATCACCACTGTTTCACCCCTGAGCCCTCCTGCATTTATGCATTCTTGGAACCCATTTGCCTAATTCTCACTTACATCACAGAGAACAAGCACAACCTGTAGAGGCAGAAAGTAAGTGAAGATGACAGGATGGAAGGGAAAAGCTACCCAGACAAAATAACAAGATACAAGCAACACATATAGGGGGCTCCTCTATAGAGAGAGGCTCTGGCAAAAGGGCACACTGTACTATAGGGCACTACAGGAAATCTTCTTCAGGAGCACCAGGGTGACTCAGTCTGTTAACCATCTGTCTTTGGCTCAGGTCTGGATGAAAGCCAGGGTCCTGGGATTGATCCCCAAATTGGGCTTCCCGCTTAGTGGGGAGCCTGATTCTCTCTCTCCTGCTCTTGCTACCCCTGCTTGTGCTTGCTTTCTGTCAAATAAATAAATAAAATATTTTAAACAGGAGGAACTCTCTCATAAGGTCACTTTTCTTCTTCTTCTCCTCCTTCTTTTTAGAGAAAGAGACAGCATGCAAATGGGGGGAGGGACAAGAGGAGAAGGAGAGAGATAATATTTTTCTATCCCTTAAAATATTTTATTTATTTATTAGAGATAGAGATGGATAGAGTACTAATAGGGGGATGGGAAGAAGGAGAAGCAGACTCCCTGCTTAACAGAGAGATTGATGCAGGGCTCCATCCAAGGATCCTGAGATCATGACATGAACCAAAGGCAGATGATTAATTGACTGAGCCACACAGGTGCCCCAGGAGAGAGAGAATCTTAATCAGGTTATATGCCCAGCACAGAGCCCAATATGGGGCTTGATATCATGACCCTGAGATCATGAACTGAGCTGAGATCAAGATGGATTCTTAACCAACTGAGTCACCCAGGTCCCTGTAAAGACACTATTTTTAATACCAGAAAATGTAGCTGGCTTTCCTATCACAAAGGAATGGGGCACAGAGAGGTCAACAAAATGAGGACATAAACTTTTGTCCTAAATAAAAGAATATGGCAAAATCACAGCAGAAGATCTAACTGAAAGAGAAATAAGTAGTATAACTGAATGATAATTTTGTTTAGTGATCATAAATATACTCATTGAACTTAAGACAAAGGTGGAAGGCATCTTTGAGAACCTTTACAGAGATAAAATGAACATATCACAAATAAAGAACTCAGTAAGTACAATTACAAATAAAAATAGATGAAATAAGTAGTAGATTGCAAAAAGCAGAGTAATGTGTCAGTGTCCTTGAGGATAGAGTACTAGATAGCAATAAAACTGAAAATATGAGGGACAAATAAACACTAGATAATGGGAATATACTTAAAGAACTCAGGGAATCCATCAAGTATAATAACATTCACTTTGTAGGGACACCAGAAGAGAAGAGAGAGAAAGGGAGCAGGAAAATATTTTTTTTTAAGAAATAATAGATAAACACTTCCCAAATCTGGGGAGGAAAACAGTTCCAAATTCAGTAGCCAAAGAGATCCCAAACAAATTCAACTCAAAGAGCTTCACACAAGGACTCACAAATTAAAATAACAAAACTACTTATAAAGAAACAATTTAAAGGTGGCAAGATGAAAGAATACAGTTATAAACAAAGATATAGATGTAGTGAAAAGAAGGGCCATCTGTACCCCAATGTTTATAGCAGCAATGGCCATAGTCGCCAAACTGTGGAAAGAATGAAGATGCTGTTCAATGGATGAATGGATAAGGAAGATGTGGTCCATATACACTATGGAGTATTATGCCTCCATCAGAAAGGATGAATACCCAACTTTTGTAGCAACATAAATGGGACTGGAAGAGATTATGATGAGTGAAATAAGTCAAGCAGAGAGAGTCAATTATCATATAGTTTCGCTTATTTGTGGAGCATAACAAATAACAAGGAGGACATAGGGAGATGGAGAGGAGAAGGAGATGAGGGAAATTGGAAAGGGAGATGAACCATGAGAGACCCTGGACTCTGAAAAACAATCTGAGTGTTTTGAAGGGGCAGAGGTGGGAGGTTGGGGGAGCCAGGTGGTGGGTATTATGGAGGTCACGTATGGCATGGAGCACTGGGTGTGGTGCATAAACAACAAATTTTGTTACGCTGAAAAGAAATCAATTTAAAAAAAAAAAGTAACCCCATAAAGCTATCAACTGATTTTTGATCAAAAACTCTGCAGGCCATAAGTGAGTGTCATGATATAAACAAAAAGCTAAAAGGAAAAATCTGAAGCCAAGAATACTTTATGAAGCAAGCCTGCTATTCAGAATAGGAGGAGAGATAAAGAGTTTTCAACCAAATCAGGCCTACAAGAAATACTAATGAGGACAATTTGATTAGGAAAGAGAGAACAAAAGTGGCAGTATAAATTAGGAAACACAAAAATGTAAAAAATGAATATTTCTGTAAAAATCATTCAAAGGATGTATTAAATGAAAGGATTTTAAAAAATAATACCAAATATCTGAAATCTGTAAGAGAGAGGAGAAAAGAATTATTTCAAAATTAAGCAAATAATAGAATAAGAATAAGAAGAAAAAGCAGCAGCGACCATCAGTTTAATGTAGATGGGTGTACAGAGGATGTTATATATAAACCAAATGATAACCACAAATTAAAAAAAAAAAATAGATATGTAAAAAGCAACAAGTAAGAAATTTAAGGGTATTACTAAAGAAAATCAATGGAAGAACAAGAGAAGAAGCAAAATCAATTGGAAGAGCAAGAGAAGAAAGGATCAGAAAAACACTGCAAAACAAACAAAAATCAAGTAATAAAATGACAATCGATACGGATTTTTCAATGATTATATCACACATAACTGGACGAAATGCTCTAATCAAAACCCATAGGATGATAGAGTGGTTAAAAAAAATAAAGAGCCATTCATTTGCTGCCTACAAGAGATTTATTTTATATCTAAAAACATCTGAAGATTGAAAGTGTGGGGATGGAGAAACACATATCATGCAAATAGAGGTCAAAAGAAAGCCAAAGTCATAGAACTCTAATATTGACCAGAGTAGATTTTAAAACAATGACCATAACAAAAAACAAAGAAGGGCACTATATGATAATAAAGGGAATAGTCCAACAATAATTTACAATTAAAAATAAGTTATAGTAATTGTAAATATTTGTGCATCCAATATGGGAGTACCCAAATACATAAAACACTTAATAACAAACATAAAATATATAATCAATATTAAAACAATAGTAATAGGAAACTTTAACCCCTCATTTATATCAATGGGCATATCATCTAAACAGAAAATCAACAAGATAACAGTGTCTTTTAATGATATACTGGATCAGATGGTTATAACAGATATAACCAGAATGTTCCATCCAAAAACAGCAGAATATGCATTCTTTTCAATACATGTGGAACACTTTTCAGAATAAGTCACATACTAGGACACAAAACAAGACTTAACAAATTAAAAAAGATTGAAGTCAAGTGTGCCTGGGAGGCTTACTCAGTTAAGCATCTCCCTTTGATTCAGTTCATGATCCCAGGGTCCTGGGATTGAGCCCCACATTGGACTTCTTGCTCATCAAGGAGTCTGCTTCTCCTCTGCCCTCCCCTGCTTATGCTATCTCTTTCTCTCTCTCTAATAAATAAGGAAAATATTTTAAATAAATTGAAGTCATACTATGCATCCCTTCCAACCACAATACTATGAAACTAGAAATTGACCACAAGAAAAAAATCTGAAAAGAGCACGAACACATGGAGGGTAAACAACATGCCACTAAAGAAAGCAGGAAATAAAAGCAGGAAAATAAAAGAAGCAGGAAATAAAAGAAGAAATAAAAAAGCACGTGAAAAGGATGAAAATGAAGACACCATCATCCTAAACCTTTGGAAAGCAGCAAAAGCAGCTCTAGGATAAAAGTTTATAGTAATACAAGCCTACCTGCAGGAGTAAGAAAAATTTCAAAGAAACAACTTAACCTTATGCCTAAGGGAGCTAGAAAAAGAACAGCAAAACAACAAAGGAATAGAAAAAAGAAGAAACAAAGAAACATAATTAATAAAGATTAGAGCATAAATATCAACAACAAAAAGTCTATAATAAAGATTAGAGCATTAAAAAAATACAGCTACTCCTACCCCAAAAAGAACAGATTAAATCAGGAGCTGATTTTTTAAAAGGTCAAGCAAAATTGATAAAACTCTAGCCAGTCTCATCCAAAAATAGACAAATAGGGGCGCCTGGGTGGCTCAGTGGGTTAAAGCCTCTGCCTTCGGCTCAGGTCATGATGCCAGGGTCCTGGGATCGAGCCCCACATCTGGCTCTCTGCTCAGCAGGAAGCCTGCTTCCTCCTCTCTCTCTGACTGTCTCTCTGCCTACTTGTGATCTCTCTCTGTCAAATAAATAAATAAATAAAATCTTAAAAAAAATAGACAAATAAATCATTAATTAATAAAAATAAAGAAAAAAGAAAAGAAAGCTAAAGGACTAAAATTGACAACATTACAAAATGAAAGAGAAGATATAACTAACAACTCCACAGAAGTACAAAGAACTGTAAGAGAATGAAAAACTATACATCAACAGATTGGCCAAGCTAGATGAAATAGATAAATTTCTAAACATATATAAACTATGAAAACTGAATCAGCAAGAAATAGAAAATACGAAAAGAAAAATTACCAATAAGAATGAATTAATAAAAACAAACAAACAAACAAACAAACACTCCCAACAAACAAAAGTCCAGGAAAAAAAGAGCTTCACAGGCAAATTTTATCAAACTTTTTTTAAATTTAATTTTATTGTTTCATTGTTCCAAGATTCAATGTTTATGTACCACAACCAGTGATCCATGTGATAGGTGCGCTCCTTAATGACTACCAGGCTCACTTAACTCCCCACTCCCCTCCCTTCCAAAACACTCAGTGTGTTTCTCAGAGTCCACAGTCTCTCATGGTTCATCTCCACCTCCAATTTCCCCCAATTCACTTTTCCTTTCCTTCTCCTAATGCCCGCCATGTTATTCCTTGTGCTCCACAAGTAAGTGAAACTGCATGATAATTGACTCTCTCTGCTTGACTTATTTCACTGAATATAATCTCTTCCACTCCTGTCCATGTTGATACAAAAGTTGAGTATTCATCCTTTCTGATGGAGACATCATATTCCATTGTATATATGGGCCATATTTCTTTATCCATTCATTTGTTGAAGGGCATCTTGGCTCAAACATTTTAAGAATTAATATCTATTTTTCTTAAACTATTCCAAGAAATAGAAGAGGATGGAAAATTTGTGAACTCATCCCATGAAGCCAGTATCACCCTGATTACAAAAGCAGATAAAGACATTATGAAAAAGGAGAACTACTGCACAATGTCTTGAATAAAAATAGAGACAAAAATCCTCAACAAAATACTAGGAAACAATATGTTACAATCCAACCATACATTAAAAATTCATTCATGTAGTATTTATTCCTGGGATAAAAAGTCAGTTCAATATTTCCAAATCAATCAACGTGTTACATTACATCAATGAGAGAAATGATTAAAAAATAGGATAATTTTAGTAGACATGGAAAAAAATTGACAAATTTCAACAATTTTCATAATAAAAGACCTCAAAAAAGTACGTTTAGAGGGAACATTCCTCAACATGATAAAGGCCATCAATGAAAACATTACAGTGAACATTACACTCCATTGGGAAAAATCTGAGAGCCTTTTTCTCTAAGTCAGGAATAAGACAAGAATGTTCATTCTCATCACTTTCATTCAACATTGTAGTGGAATTCCTAGCCACAGCAATTAGATAACAAAAAGTAATAAAACCATATGAATTGGTAAGGAAGAAGTGAAACTTTCACTATTTGAGGATGACATGATGCTATATATAGAAAACACAAGAGACTCAACCAAAAAACTAAAAACTGATAAAGGAATTCAGTTAAAATAGCAATACACAAAATCAATCCACAAAAATGTGTTGCATTTCTATATAGCAATAATGAAGCAGCAGAGAGAAATTCAGAAAAAAATACCATTTACAACTGTACAAAAAATAATAACACACCTAGAAATATATTTAAGGAAATGAAAGATCTGTATTTTGAAACTATAAAACATTCATGAACGAAGTTTAAGATGACACAAAGATATGGAAAGCAAATCCATGTTTACGATATTGAAGGATGAATATTGTTAAAATATCTACACTACACAAAACAATCTACACATTTAAAGCAACCCCTCTTAATATATCAACAGCATTTTTCACTGAACTAGAACAAAGAATTCTAAAATTTATACAGAATAGCCAAAAAAATCTTGAAAAAGCAAAGCAAAGTGGAGGTGTGAAAATTCCAGACTTCAAGTTATAATACAAAGTTGCAGTAATAAAAATAGTTTGGCAGTGGCACAAAAATAGGCTAATACATCAATAGAATAGAGTAGAAAATCCACATATATACTCAAAATTATTTGGTCAATTAATTGTTAACAGAAAAGGAGCACATATCCAATGGGGAAAAAAAAAAAGTCTCTTGAACAAATGGTATTGAGAAAACTGAGCAGTTACATTCTAAAGAATGAAACCAGACCACTTTCTTACACCATAAACAAAATAAATTTAAAATGGCTTAAAGAGCTAAATATGAGACCTGAAACCACAAAAGTCCTAGTAGAGATCAGAGGTAGTAATATCTCTTACATTTGTCACAGCAAAATTTGTCTGTTTGTCCCCTGAGTCAAGGTAAATAAGCAAAAATAAACTATGGGACTGCATGAAAATAAAAACTTCTGCAGAGTGAAGGAGACAATCAAGAAATCTAAAAGGAAACCTATGTCATGGGAGAGGATATTTTCAAATAACATATCTGATAAGGGTTAGAATCCAAAATACATAAAGAACTTGTGTATCTCAACACCCAGGGAAGAAAAAAATCCAATAAAAATTGGACAGAAGACATGAACAGCCATTTCTCCCAGAAGATTCCCAGATGGCCAATAGAAACATGAAAAGATGCTCAACATCTCTCATCATCAGTGAAATGCAAATCAAAACCACAATGAGATATCACCCCATACTTGACAGAATGCCTAAAATCAACAACATAAGAAACAACAGGTGTTGGCAAGGATATGGTGTAAATGGAACTCTCTTAAACTGTTCGTGCTATTATAAACAGGTGCAACCTCTGTTAAAAACAGTATGGAGGTTCCTCAAAAAGTAAAAAATAGGGCTACCCTGTGATCTAGCAATGGCACTATTGGATGATTTACCCCAAAGATATAAAAACACAAATTCAAAGAGCTACATACACCCTTATGTTTATTGCAACATTATTTACAAT
>JAHRIG010007285.1:0-10968 GCA_020311275.1 Eira barbara
TTTCAAAGAGCTGGAGCAAATAATCCTAAAATTTGTATGGAATCAGAGGAGACCCCGAATTGCTAAGAAAATGTTGAAAAACAAAAATAAAACTGGCGGCATCACGTTACCTGATTTCAAGCTTTACTACAAAGCTGTGATCACCAAGACAGCATGGTACTGACATAAAAGCAGACACATAGACCAGTGGAACAGAGTAGAGAGCCCAGATATGGACCCTCAACTCTATGGTCAAATAATCTTCGACAAAGCAGGAAAAAATATCCTGTGGAAAAAGGACAGTCTCTTCAATAAATGGTGCTGGGAAAACTGGACAGCTATATGTAGAAGAATGAAACTCGACCATTCGTATTCAATGATAAACTCGAAATGGATTAAAGACCTCAGTGTGAGACAGGAATCCATCAGAATCCTCGAGGAGAACATAGGCAGTAACCTCTTTGATATTAGACACAGCAACTTCTTTCAAACTATGTCTCCAAAGGCAAAGGAAACAAAAGCGAAAATGAACTTTTGGGACTTCATCATGATCAAAAGCTTCTGCACAGCAAAGGAAACAGTCAACCCATGGAATGGGAGAAGATATTTGCAAATGACAGTACAGACAAAAGGCTGATATCCAGGATCTATAAAGAACTCCTCAAACTCAACACACACAAAACAGACAATCATATTAAAAAATGGGCAGAAGATATGAACAGACGCTTCTCCAATGAAGACATACAAATGGCTATCAGACACATGAAAAAAATGTTCATCATCACTAGGCATCAGGGAGATTCAAATCAAAACCACATTGAGATACCACCTTACACCAGTTAGAATGGTCAAAATTAGCAAGACAGGAAACAACGTGTGTTGGAGAGGATGTGGAGAAAGTGGAACCCTCTTACACTGTTGGTGGGAATGCAAGTTGGTGCAGCCACTTTGGAGAACAGTGTGGAGATTCCTCAAGAAGTTAAAAATAGAGCTTCCCTATGACCCTGCAATTGCACTACTGGGTATTTACCCCAAAGATACAGATGGAGTGAAAAGAAGGGCCATCTGTACCCCGATGTTTATAGCAACAATGGCCACGGTCGCCAAACTGTGGAAAGAACCAAGATGCCCTTCAACGGATGAATGGATAAGGAAGATGTGGTCCATATACACTATGGAGTATAATGCCTCCATCAGAAAGGATGAATACCCAATTTTTGTAGCAACATGGACGGGACTGGAAGAGATTATGCTGAGTGAAATAAGTAAAGCAGAGAGAGTCAAGTATCATATGGTTTTAGTTATTTGTGGCGCATAACAAATAACATGGAGGACATGGGGAGATGGAGAAGAGAAGGGAGTTGAGGGAAATTGGAAGGGGAGGTGAACCATGAGACACTATGGGCTATGAAAAACAACCTCAGGGTTTTGAAGGGGCAGGGTGTGGGAGGTTGGGGGAACCAGGTGGTGGGTATTAGGGAGGGCACAGATTGCATGGAGCACTGGGCGTGGGGCAAAAACAATGAATTCTGTTATGCTGAAATGAAAAAAAAAAAAAAAAGGAGGCCCTGTGTTGTGAAGAGCACTGGGTGTTACATAGAACTAATGAATCGTTGAACACTACATCAAAAACTGTGGATGTACTATATGCTCCTTAACTGAACATAATTTAAAAAAAAAATTACCTCCTTGAAATTTTCACAACGATAGTCTTCATAAGAATTCTTGAGAAAACTGTTAGAACATTTACATATCAAAGGCACAGAAAAAGAATGCAAGCTTCTCCAAGAAGTTTTGTTCCCTTGAAGGCCATAATTTTTACAATACTTACAAGCCTTTCAAAATAAATAGGGGAGGTCTGTGGTTTGGTAAAAATGATTGGTGGACTTCGAATTGTTTCTGGAGCCATATTGCTGGTCCTGTAAAGACCAGATTGCCAAATAAGAACAATTTTTTAAAAGATTTTATTTATTTATTTGGCAGACAGAGATCACAAGCAGGCAGAGAGGCAGGCGGGATGTGGGGGGTGGCGGGGGGAGGAAGCAGTCTCCCCGCTGAGCAGGGATCCTGACTCGGGGCTCGATCCCAGGACTCTGGGATTATGACCTGAGCCGAATACAGAGGCTTTAACCAACTGAGCCACGCAGGTGCCCCAGAACAATTGTTTTTAATTCCTCAAAGAACTGGGGTGCCACCTAAGTGATGTCAAGGACTGACACACCCACCCACCTAAGTTGGTCTATTTCTCTTTCCCTCAGTGTACACTTAGCTTAGGAAAGAAGACCTAAATATGTTCCTATCAGGTTCTGAATACCAGTTTCAAATTTAGTCAAACCTCTAATCATAAAGTTATTAAATCCTTTCAAATATCTTGTCAGGTTTCAGACGGACAGTAAATATTTCTGGCAGTTTGTTGCAGAATTTTTCTCTGCTTTTTCTCCATCAGTTCCCACAGTTCTTGGTCATGCCAATTTGAAGAATGAAGAGGTAGACCAGACAGAGTGGTAGGCAGCAAAGCAAGGTTTATTGAGCTACAGCAAAATGATAGTACAAAGCTCCCAAGGAGGCAGGGGACCCAAAGGGTTTGCCACCAGAGTTTCTAAGTCTAGAGGTATTTATGGGCTTGTTGGTGGGCTGTTTTAATCTGATTAACCCTCCCTTCACCTGTCATCCAATCATGTTTTGTCATATGAGAAAGGGTGGAGGGCTCCTTCCAGAGCAGTGTAAAATCCTTTTAAGGGTGGTTTCCCTTTAGGATGGGGCCCTTGTCGTTCCTGCCTGCCTTCCAATTATCCTTCATCAGTATTAACCTTACAGAACCAAGAGACATCCTCAAAGAGGGTACAAAAGATCTATCTTCACAAGATCTAGACATACTTCCAAAGATAGCCAAAGACAAAACCCACAATCTATATGCCCCAAGCAGGCAGAAACCCAGGACAAGTTCTTAGAATATAAAATCAGACAAGCAAGAAGCCAATAGCTATCCTTGGGAGAGAAGATCAATAACCAATTGGTCTGGATTTGGAAAGGAAAGGCCAATGTGAAATTTTATTTTCTTCTCTTGATGGGGCTCAGGAGGTAATCTACTTACAAAAATGTTTGAGGATCCTCCATGGGTTGAAAAAAGTTCTTTAACTAAAGCCCTTAGTTTGGTCTTTGACCAAGGAGTAAAATATACCTGAAAAGGTATGCCTGTAGCTTCAGGTGGTCTTTTATTTTTTTAATATTTTATTTATTTATTTGACACACAGAGAGAGATCACAAGTAGGCAGAGAGGCAAGGGGAAGCAGGCTCCCCGCTGAGCAGAGAGCCCAAGGCAGGGCTCGATCCCAGGACCCTGAGTCGAGCCCTGAGCTGAAGGCAGAGGCTTAACCCACTGAGCCACCCAGGCGCCCCAGGTGGTCTTATTTTAAAGGATAACTTTTTAATAGTCTCTTCAGGGTGGAAAAGCAACTCAGAATATTCAAAGGAAGGTAGAGGGGAACAGTAGGGATTACTTCTTATAGTATTATAGTCTTTCATTTCCAGTGCCTTTTCTCGTTTTCATTAACCTTCTGCAATGAATCTTTTAATGAAGCCATTTTGGAATTTTGAAACCTTTCAGAGGCTTCTGCATGACAATTAAGTGATATCCCCTTCTGTTTAATTTGGGAAAGCTTACTTTCAAGTGTACTTCTTAAATGATCATATCTAGTTGGAACATTCCTCATAATGGCCACTGTAATTCCAGGTTGTGTTTAGTAAGACTTTGCCATTTTTGTAACTAATATATAACCTCCAGGACCAGTCTTTATACATAAAAGAGACAGGTGTGCCAAAAGGTGGCACACTCAACTCTTTGGATATAAAGAAGCCCCCCCCCCTTTTTTAAAGCTAGGCTTTTGGGTTTCTCAGAGACAAACTAACATCTGAGAGGGATATGCTGTGGGGATTGGAATTGTGGGCTGTTTTACACTCAGTGCGTGGAAATTGTCTTGAGGATGGCAGGAAACCCAATCTGGCCAGTTATATGATCAATTTATCCTACCATGGGAATGCTCCTGAGGTGGCAAGTGCTCTAACAGCCTTTAAATTCTTGATACTTCCCATCAATTTTTGCAGTTTTCTGGCTTTTGAGATCCCTATTAGCAACAGACTTTACTGGACCCAGTCCAGCTTGAGTCAAACCCAGACCTAATTTGATTTTTAAATAAGACCCAGTCTGACTCCAGCCTGTAACCACCACCAAGTCCTGTAGAACTTTGGACTGGGGGAGAAACAACTGAATCAACAGATCTCAACAAATGGGAATGTGAACAGATTCCAAACAAATGGGAAATTGCAGCTGCCACTGGCAGGTCCAATATGGAATCTGGGGCTCTGGAGACAAAACCAAGGGCTGGGGTTTCCAATCAAATGGGATACTGACTGGAAATCCAATTAAATCAGGAGCTTGATGCAAAGACAGCAGAGCTTAGAACCAAGAGAACTGACTCATGACCCTCAGAAATAGTGAGAAAGACAGTGAATTCAAAAGGTTGACAGGATGCCATAACTGTGTTTCTCATTGTCTCCAAATGCCATCAGAACAGATGCCTGTTGCTGCCCCCAATCTGCTGAACAAAAAAAATTTCAACTGAGTAAATTTGAACAACTAATTAGCTTTATTAAACAATTTCTGAGTCGGGCAGCATCCAATCTAGCAAATAAAAGGCAGCTCTCATGAGCCATATAAAATGGAAGGATTTGATAAGCAGAAATTAGACAGGGCAATTGCACTACCGGATATTTACCCCAAAGATACAGATGTAGTGAAAAGAAGGGCCATATGTATCCCAATGTTCATAGCAGCAATGGCCACAGTCACCAAACTGTGGAAAAAGCCAAGATGCCCTTCGACAGATGAATGGATAAAGAAGATATGATCCATATATACAATGGAATATTATGCAGCCATGAGAAAAGATGAATACCCAACTTTTGTATCAACATGGATGGAACTGGAAGAGATTATGCTGAGTGAAATAAGTCAAGAAGAAAGAGTCAATTATCATACGGTTTCACTTACTTGTGGAGCATAAGGAATAACACAGAGAACACTGGGAGATGGAGAGGAGAAGTGAGTTGGGGGAAATTGGAGGGGGAGATGAACCATGAGAGACTGTAGACTCTGAGAAACAAACTGAGGGTTTTGGAGGGGAGGGGGATTGAGGGATGGGTGAGTCTGGTGGTGGATATTAAGGAGGGCACATATTGCATGGAGCATTGGGTGTGGTACATAAACAATGAATCTTGGAACACTGAAAAAATAAAATGAAATAAAATAAGTATAAAATTTAAAAAAAAGAAATTAGGCAGGGCAAGGAGGTTATTAACAAAAGAAAAGAAAATTGTTTCAGGCAAGGTCATCTTTCTGTAAGGGAAAACAGGGAGCCTTATCACACTGATGACCTCACTAATGCTCATCAGGAAATTCCACTGATTGGTTTAAAATTCCACTCCTGGGAAAGGCTGAAAATTCTACTTCTGGGAGAAGCTGAAACTGCAATTGGGTTAGATGGTAAGTCTTGGTGGGACTTAGCACAAGTGACTCTGTTTGGAACTTGTTCTTTCTTTTCGATACTGTAAATAGTTATTATTTACTATGTGCTAGTTATTATCTACTAAATGGGGATACACAGTTGTCTACTTGGATACAGCAGCAGTAAGACAGAGTTGCCTGCTCTTGTAGGATTAGTTTTGTGGGGGAGATGGTCAATAACCAAGTAAACAAATAAATTAAACTGAAATAAAGATACCCAACACACCAACATAAAAACAAGACAGAGTCTAGGTAAAGTCAACAATTACAAAGCTGCTGAGATAGAATGGGGCATGGGGTTCCTAAGGATAGGGACAAAGGAGAAAAAAAAGAAAAAGTAAAAGGCAGCCAAACATACAGTTAATTTTCTATTACAGTCACAAAGTTACATTCCTAATCATATTGAATAACTCAAATGAATACATTAGGCTCAAAAATGCCTTTATTTTAATGTTTTCTTGTTAGAATTTTTCACCTTTTGAAGGCTCACAGTATAGAGATATTAAGTCCTTCTTGAATTCAAAGGATTAGAGTTACAATTGCTTCTTGTGCTGTGCTCTATGGTTGAAGGTCTGACTCTGTACCAGCTACGGAACATATTGAAAGCTTGCATTCCTTTTATTTTGAAGTAAAGTTGATGATGCTATATTAGTTTCAGGTATACAACATAGTGATTCCACAAGTTTCTATGTTATGCTGTGCTCATCACAAGTGTAGCTGTGATCTGTCACCATACACTAATACAACACCATTGACTATATTCCCTATTCTGTACCTTTTATCCCCATGACTTACTAGTGGGGCTCCTGGGTGGTTCAGTAGGTTCAGCATCTGCTTTGTCTCAGGTCATGATCCCAGGATCCTGGAATGAGCCCCACATCTGGCTCCCTGCTCAGCAGGCAGCCTGCTTCTCCCTTCCTCTCTGACCCTCCCCCTGGCTCGTGCTCTCATGCTCTCTCACAAATAAATAAACAAAATAAAAATCTTTGGAAGGGGAGGAGAACCATGAGAGACTATGGACACTGAAAAATGACCTGAGGGTTTTGAAGGGACGGGGAGTGGGAGGTTGGGGGAACCAGGTGGTGGGTATTGGGGAGGGCACGTATTGCATGGAGCACTGGGTGTGGTGCAAAAACAATGAATACTGTTAACTGAAAAGAAATAAAAATAAATAAATAATAAAAATCTTTGGGGGGAAAAACTTCTTAGAAACTGCAAAATAACTAATTGGCTTAAATACTGAAGAAGGCTTCTTCTAAATGGTCTCGTTCTAAGTAAAATAATCTTTGCTGTTTTTATCAGTGGCCTTTTCGGTTTTTTGGTATAATTTGCCATTTAAAAACCTTTTCAGCATCAAGAACCACTTCCATTACCTATTCATAGCCTCAATTCAGGTACCAGAGCCCCCCCCTTTTTAAAGGAGACAGATGTTTATTGAATACGCCACAAAGGGGCAGAGGGCAGGACAGCAAGGGAGAGACTGTCTGCCCTTCAGCCCCTTTTTAAGTTGACTGTAGGAAAGGGCTTGCTGAAATAGAAAGAACACTGTATTTGAAGGCAGACATTTGCTCACAGATTTATGCATTTGATTTATAAGTATTATTTATATTTTATATTGAGATTTATAAATATTAATTTTTATTAATAGAGCATTTATCAAATTTATAAATGTGAATATTTATAAATTTGCTGTGTGTCAGGATCGGAGGTAGATACAACAGTGATGAAAATGGACATGCTCTGCCTTCACAGAGTTTTCGGTCCATCCCAGACCCCTTACATTCTTCTGCTTTGGTAACTTTGAACAAGTCACTTCCTCTCTCAAAGCCTGGATTTCCTCATTTGTAAGATGGGCAATAAGGACAGAGGTTGTAAGGATTACAGAGAGCACAGGTTTAGTCCAAAGCCTGGCATACAGTGGTTACTCTGTAGATTTCGATGAGGACATCCTAGCCAAAAGGTCATGGTTCAGATATTTGTTCATTCATGAGTTCAAATAGTGGCAAATACCAAGGTTTCAGGAAGTCTGGGTATTAGTTCATAGAGAAAACACTTTGGTCCTAGTGAACAAATGAGGTCATTTCAAGTCATTGATTATTTTATTGTTTCATTTGTTACACTTATTGGACAGCTGTATTAATTTGTTAGCTGGAGCAAGTATCTCTTCAGTTTGTAATGCCTGTCAGTAGATGATCATTTTAATTCCATAAGGTTGCCAATCACAAACTTACATTTCCTAGAACAGGGCTTGCCCCAGTTATAATTTTTTTTAATTTTAATAAACATATAATGTATTTTTATCCCCAGGGGTACAGGTCTGTAAATCGCTAGGTTTACATATTTCACAGCACTCATCATAGCACATACCCTCCCCAATGTCCATATCCCCACCACCCTCTCCCGTCCCCCCTCCCCCCAGCAACCCTCAGTCTGTTTTTTGAGATTGAGTCTTTTATGATTTGTCTCCCTCCCAATCCCATCTTTTCATTTTTTCTTTTCCTAGCTCTGCCCAACCACCCCACATTGCAATTCCACTTCCTCATATCAAAGAGATCATATGATAGTTGTCTTTCTCTGATTGACTTATTTCGCTAAGCATAAAACCCTCTAGTTCCATCCACGTCGTTGCAAATGGCAAGATTTCATGTCTTTTGATGGCTGCATAGTATTCCATTGTGTATATATACCACGTCTTCTTTATCCATTCATCTGTTGATGGACATTTAGGTTCTTTCCACAGTTTGGCTATTGTGGACTGCTATAAACATTCGGGTGCACGTGCCCCTTCAGAGCACCACGTTTGTATCTTTAGGATATATACCCAGTAGTGCAATTGTTGGGTCATAGGGTAGGTCTATTTTCAGTTTTTTGAGGAACCTCCACACTGTTTTCCAGAGTGGTTGCACCAGCTTGCATTCCCACCAGCAGTGTAGGAGGGTTCCCCTCTCTCCACATCCTCGCCAGCATCTGTCATTTCTTGACTTCTTAATTTTAGCCATTCTGACTGGTGCAAGGTGGTATCTCATTGTGGTTTTGATTTGTATTTCCCTGATGCTGAGTGATGTGGAGCACTTTTTCATGTGTCTGTTGGCCATCTGGATGTCTTCTTTGCAGAAATGTCTGTTCATGTCCTCTGCCCATTTCTTGATTGGATTATTTGTTCCTTGGGTGTTGAGTTTGATAAGCTCTTTATAGATTTTGGATACTAGCCCTTTATCTGATATGTCATTTGCAAATATCTTCTCCCATTCTGTCAGTTGTCTTTTGGTTTTGTTACCTGTTTCCTTTGTTGTGCAAAAGCTTTTGATCTTGATGAAATCCCAATAGTTCATTTTTGCCCTTGCTTCTGTTGCCTTTGGCGATGTTCCTAGGAAGAAGTTGCTGCGGTTGAAGTCAAAGAGGTTGCTGCCTGCATTCTCCTCAAGGATTTTGATGGATTCCTTTGTCACATTGAGGTCCTTCATCCATTTTGAGTCTATTTTCGTGTGTGGAGTAAGGAAATAGTCCAATTTCATTTTTCTGCATATGGCTGTCCAATTTTCCCAGCACCATTTGTTGAAGAGGCTGTCTTTTTTCCATTGGATATTCTTTCCTGCTTTGTCGAAGATTAGTTGACCATAGAGTTGAGGGTCTATTTCTGGGCTCTCTATTTTGTTCCATTGATCTATTTGTCTGTTTTTGTGCCAGTACCATACTGTCTTGATGATGACAGCTTTGTAATAGAGCTTGAAGTCTGGAATTGTGATGCCACCGACTTTGGCTTTCTCTTTCAATCTTCCTTTCGCTATTCGAGGTCTTTTCTGGTTCCATATAAATTTTAGGATTATTTGTTCTATTTCTTTAAAAAAAAGTGGATGGGATTTTGATAGGGATTGCATTAAATGTGTAGATTGCTTTAGGTAGAATAGACATTTTCACAATATTTGTTCTTCCAATCCAGGAGCATGGAATATTTTTCCATTTCTTTGTGTCTTCCTCAATTTCTTTCATGAGTACTTTATAGTTTTCTGAGTATAGATTCTTTGCCTCTTTGGTTAGATTTATTCCTAGGTATCTTATGGTTTTGGGTGCGATTGTAAATGGGACTGACTCCTCAATTTCTCTTTCTTCTGTCTTGTTGTTAGTGTAAAGAAATGCGACTGATTTCTGTGCATTGACTTTATATCCTGACACTTTACTGAATTCCTGTACAAGTTCTAGCAGTTTTGGAGTGGAGCCTTTTGGGTTTTCCACATACAGTATCATATCATCTGCAAAGAGTGATAGTTTGACTTCTTCTTTGCCAATTTGGATGCCTTTAATTTCTTTCTGTTGTTTGATTGCTGAGGCTAGGACTTCTAGTACAATGTTGAACAGCAGTGGCGATAACGGACATCCCTGCCGTGTTCCTGACCTTAGCGGAAAAGCTTTCAGTTTTTCTCCATTGAGAATATTTGCAGTGGGTTTTTCATAGATGGCTTTGATAATATTGAGGTATGTGCCTTCTATCCCTACACTTTGAAGAGTTTTAATCAGGAAGGGATGCGGCACTTTGTCAAATGCTTTTTCAGCATCTATCGAGAGTATCATATGGTTCTTATTCTTTCTTTTATTAATGTATTGTATCACGTTGATGGATTTGCGGATGTTGAACCAACCTTGCAGCCCTGGAATAAATCCCACTTGGTCATGGTGAATAATCCTTTTAATGTACTGTTGGATCCTATTGGCCAGTATTTTGGTGAGAATTTTTGCATCTGTGTTCATCAAGGATATTGGTCTGTAATTCTCTTTTTTGGTGGGATCCTTGTCTGGTTTTGGGATCAAGGTGATGCTGGCCTCATAAAATGAGTTTGGAAGTTTTTCTTCCATTTCTATTTTTTGGAACAGTTTCAGGAGAATATGAATTAATTCTTCTTTAAATGTTTGGTAGAATTCCCCTGGGAAGCCATCTGGTCCTGGATTTTTGTTTGTTTGGAGATTTTTGATGACTGTTTCAATCTCCTTACTGGTTATGGGTCTGTTAGGTTATCTATTTCTTCCTGGTTCAGTTGTGGTAGTTTATATGTCTCTAGAAATGTATCCATTTCTTGCAGATTGTCAAATTTGTTGGCGTAGAGTTGCTCATAGTATGTTCTTATAATTGTTTGTATTTCTTGGGTGTTGGTTGTGATCTCTCCTCTTTCATTCATGATTTTATTTATTTGCGTCCTTTCTCTTTTCTTTTTGATAAGTCTGGCCAGGGGTTTCTCAATCTTATTAATTCTTTCAAAGAACCAGCTCCTAGTTTTGTTGATTTGTTCTATTGTTTTTTTAGTTTCTATTTCATTGATTTCTGCTCTGATATTTATGATTTCTCTTCTCCTGCTGGGTTTAGGCTTTCTTTGTTGTTCTCTCTCCAGCTCCTTTAGGTGTAGGGTTAGGTTGTGTATTTGAGACCTTTCTTG
>JAHRIG010007324.1:0-21243 GCA_020311275.1 Eira barbara
CGAGGCCCGGAAGGCAGCCGTCCTTAGGCTTCCGCCCCAGCCCGCCGTGGCGACTCTTTCTCTCTTCGCCAAGGAGGCCCGAATGCGAAAGGCAGCTCGGCTTCAGGCTTGTTTCTCGGAGGTAAGGCTGTGGTGCTCACTCGAGGTTTCCAGGTTAAGCTTTGAGAAGAAATCCTTCTCCGTGGAGCGACGTGTGTGAGGACGGGTTTGGCCTGCCTCCTGACTTGTTTCTCACAGGGCGGTCGAGAGGCTTGACCTTGGCCATTTCCACACACTCCGAGTCAGCAAACTGCTTCCCTGTATCCGATGCGAAACACTGGCGCGGGAGAGGCCAGCCCCAGAGCACCAGCGCTCTGGACTCACGAAGCAGGACGCTTCCTCTCATCCACGCTTCTCTCATCACACTGGTCTTTCCCTGGGAGGACGTTATCCCCGGAGCACCGCTTTGCTTTGAATTCAGGGCCCCGCTCTCTCGTTCGGATTCCTGGCCCATGCTTTAAAAGACCCTGACTCCGGGAAGCCCGCTGAAGCCCCAGAGGCGGTCGCGGAACCCACAGATCTCTGAGGTGGAGGCCCAAGCTGTCAGGGTGTATCCCTTTCTTCCGCGTCTGAGAGAAGGTTTTGGGAGTGAGGGGAATGTGGAGCTGAAGGCGGTCTCCTGCTGAAGGATGCGAGGCTGCCGTCAGACGTCCTCCCATGCCCTCCGAACGAGAGTGTTTGTCCTGCTGTGGGTCCCGTGTCACGGTTCCAACAGGAGCCGCTGTCGACTCCTTTCTGCGGGGCTACGGTGAGGCCTACAGAAGGGGCCACCCTTTCGGTCAGCCCCCGACCCGAGGCCCGGCAGGCAGCCTTCCTTAGGCTTCCGCCCCATCCCGCCGCGGCGACTCTTTCTCTCTTGGCGAAAGAGGCCTGCAGGCGCAAGGCACCTCAGCTTCCAGCTTCTGTCTTGGAGGTAAGGCTGTTGTGCTCACTCGAGGTTTCCAGGCTAAGCTTTAAGAAGGCATCCTTCTCCGCGGAGCGACGTGTGTAGGGACGGTGTCGGCATGCCACCTGACATGTCTCTCACAGGGAGCTCGAGGGGCTTGAACTCAGGCGTTCCCACATCCTCTAAGTCAGCAAACTGCTTCCCCGCTTCCGATGCGAAGCGCTGGCCAGTGACAGGCCGGCCCAACAGCCCAGGCGCTCCGGCCTCACTAAGCGGGACGCTTCCTCTTTCATCCATGCTTCTCTCATCACACTGGTCTTTCCCTGGGAGAACGTTTTCTCGGGACCACCGTGTTGCTTTGAATTCATGGCTCCGCTCTCTCTTTCGGTATCCTGGCCCACGCTTGAAAAGACCCTGACTCTCTGAAGCCTGCTGTCGCACCAGAGGTGCTCGCGGCACCCAGAGGTCCCTGGGGTCGAGGCCCAAGCCATCAGGGTGTGGACCTTTTCTTCCGTGTCTGAGAGAAGGTTTTGCGAATGAGGGGAATGTGGAGCTGACAAGGCTCCCTTCGTTAACCGTGTTGAAAGAGCTGAGGATTGAGCCCTTGCTCTGTGCTTCTAGGTGTCACAATCGCTTCTCTTCAGGGGATGGAGTGGGTCTTGTTGGGCCAATGCATCGTCCTGAAGCTATCCCTTGGCAGGAGCTCTGCTATTCCATTGCCTACTTCAGGCAGGGCTCCCTGCTCAGAGCGCCCACAGAGAGGATGCCCTTAAGGCCGGCATCGCCGGTCTCTTCTCTCCGAGAGCCTGTTCTGCAGTTTGGTGCTTTCCAGAGCGGTCGACCGAAGGCGGTCTCCGGCTGAGGAAAGCGAGTCTGCTGTCAGAAGACCTCCCGCAACCTCTGAACTAGAGTATATGTTCTGCTGTGGGTCCCGCGTCATGGTCGCAGCAGGAGCGGCTTTGATGCCCTTCTGCGGGGCTACGGTGAGGCCGAGAGAAGGGGCCGTGGTCTCAGATGGCCCCCGACCCGAGGCCCAGCAGGCAGCCTTCCTTAGGTTTCCGCCCCATCCCGCAGTGGCGACTCTTTCTCTCTTGGCCAAAGAGGCCTGCACGCGCAAGGCACCTCGGCTTCCAGTTTCTGTCTTGGAGGTGAGGCTGTTGTGCTCACTCAAGGTTTCCAGTTTAAGCTTTAAGAAGGCATCCTTCTCCGCGGAGCAACGTGTGTGGGGACCGTGTTGGCATGCCACCTGACATGTCTCTCACAGGGAGCTCGAGGGGTTTGAACTCAGGCGTTCCCACATCCTCTAAGTCAGCAAACTGCTTCCCCGCATCCGATGCGAAGCGCTGGCCCGTGACTGACCGGCCCAACAGCCCGGGCGCTCCAGCCTCACGAATCGGGACGCTTCCTCTCTCCTCCATGCTTCCCTCTTTGCACCCGTCTTTCCCTGGAGGATGTTATCCCCGGAGCACCGCTTTGCTTTGAATTCAGGGCCCCGCTCTCTCGTTCGGTTTCCTGGCCCATGCTTGAAAAGACCCTGACTCCCTGAAGCCCGCTGAAGCACCAGAGGTGCTGGGGGCACCCACAGGTCCCTGGGGTGGAGGCCCAACCCCTCAGGGTGTATCCCTTTTCTTCCGCATCTGAGAGAAGGTTTTGGGAAAGAGGGGAATGAGCTGAAGGCGGTCTCCTGCTGAAGGATGCGAGGCTGCTCTCAGAAGTCCTCCTGTGCCCTCCGAACGAGAGTGTTTGTTCTGCTGTGGGTCCCGTGTCACGGTCCCAACAGGAGCCGCTCTAGACTTCCTTCTGCGGGGCTACGGTGTGACCGAGAGAAGGGGCCGCCCTCTCGGACGGCCCCCGACCCGAGGCCCAGCAGGCAGCCTTCCTTAGGCTTCTGCCCCATCCCGCCGCGGCGACTCTTTCTCTCTTGGCGAAAGAGGCCATGCACGCGCAAGGCACCTCGGCTTCCAGCTTCTGTCTCGGAGGTAAGGCTGTTGTGCTCACTCGAGGTTTCCAGGTTAAGCTTTAAGAAGGCCTCCTTCTCCACGGAGCGACGTGTGTGGGGACTGTGTCGGCATGCCACCTGACATGTCTCTCACAGGGAGCTCGAGGGGCTTGAACTCAGGCGTTCCCACAACCTCTAAGTCAGCAAACTGCTTCCCCGCATCTGATGCGAAGCGCTGGCCCGTGACTGGCCGGCCCCACAGCCCGGGCGCTCCGGCCTCACGAAGTGGTATGCTTCCTCTCTCATCCACACTTCTCTCATCACACTGGTCTTTCCCTGGGAGAACGTTTTCTCCGGACCACAGTGTTGCTTTGAATTCTCAGCTCCGCTCTCTTTTTTGGATTCCTGGCCATGCTTGAAAAGACCCTGACTCTCTGAAGCCTGCTGTCACACCAGAGGTGCTGATTGCACCCAGAGGTCCCCGGGGTGGCGGCCCAAGCTGTCAGGGTGTCGGCCTTTTCTTCCGCGTCTGAGAGAAGGTTTTGGGAATGAGGGGAATGTGGAGCTGACAAGGCCCCCTTCCTTAAGCGGGTTGAAAGAGCTGAGGTTTGAGCCTTTGCTCTGTGCTTCTAGGTGTCACAGCCGCTTCTCTCTTCACGGAATGGAGTGGGGCTTGCTGGGCCAATGCATCGTCCTGAAGCTATCCCTTGGCAGGAGTTCTGCGCTTCCACCTCCCGCTTCGGGGAGGCCTCCCTGTTCAGGGCACTCCCAGAGAAGTTGGCTTGATGCCGGCATCTCTGTTCTCTTCTCTCTGCAAGCCAGGGTGCAGCACGGGGCTTTCCTCACGCTTGTTCCTGTGGGGTCGACCGAAGGTTGTCTCCATTTGAGGGAAGTGAGGCTGCTGTCAGAAGTCCTCCCGTGCCCTCCGAACGAGAGTGTTCTTTGTTCTTGGAATAGCTTCTCATTACTAAAGCAATCATGGCAGCTATGGTAGCAAGAGGTTGTTTCCTATTTGGTTTATCGCCCTCTGAACATGAGGTTGAAACAAGGTGGCCCAGGCAGAAAGAACTGCCTGTATCACAAGGTGTATGTTTGCCTGGACCAGAGACTGGGTGATTGCTTGTCGTCATAAAACCAATCTCACCTTGCCTGTACAGGTAACATTTTAAGGGATTCAGGGGATATTTTATTATTTAAAGAAGGCAAGACAGTCAAGTGGTAAGATTTTCAGCATAAGCTTGCTCAATTCATGACTTCATTCATTCCAAATTGGTCAATTCAGTGACATCTGAATTCTGGAGAATTTTTTTTCTTAAAGATTTTATTTATTTATTTGACAGACAGAGATCACAAGTAGGCAGAGGGGCAGGCATGGGGGAGGGAAGCAGGATCCTCTCTGAGCAGGGAGCCTGATGCCGGGCTTGATCCCAGGACTCCAAGATCGTGACCTGAGCCAATGGCAGAGGCTTAACCCACTGAGCCATCCTGGCATCCCATCTGGAAGATTTTCTGTGAGTCTCCATGAAATTGTGAGTCTCCCGACCATTTAACTAACAAATCTGAGAGAATGAAGATTTATCAGGGACTTGTTAATATTTTCAAACAAAGTGTCACACTCCTTTGAACTATATTCACAGGCTTCCGTGGTCACCTCTCTCCTGTGTCATATGCCTGGAAATATGGCTAGTGATTAATGACCATATCTGAATAAAATCATAACTGATTACAGTATTTCTCAAATTCCCTATTGAACCTTCCTTGTACAATAACACTTTTTAATTGTCCGTTTTACCTACTATGATTGAATGTTTTCTTATGTTTTCAGCAATTCTACTTACAATAAAAATCAAGTAAGTACTAACCCAGTTATAGTCCTTCTAGGTCTCCTCCTCTCAATCGTCCTTTCCTTATGAATTCATTTTCCAACTCAACAGGAATCAAAACTGTTCACTCATAAATAATAAGCAAGCAAGCAAACAAACCTCTACCATGGAAATTTTGCTGCTTCCTGTGGAGAATGGGTCAGAAACTGTCCTGGCATTGAAACTTGAGCTCTTTCTTCTCTCATCCTTGCCTGACCATGAAGTAACCTTGCCATACTGAGTTGTAGGTCTGAAAGTCAATCCTTCCTCTTCAAGATGCCAGCCAGTAAGATCTACAATGATTAAATAACAGCAGTGATCTTGGGTTCTAATGGATAATCAAACTCATAAAGCACAATAGCCTTCACAAAGCACCATTCATTAACTTTGGTGAAGGTTGAAAATCAGGCAACAACATACACAGGGCCGCAGCGCAATTGTCTTTTGACTCTCAGAACCAGCTTCTGAATATTCCCTAAATTCCATATTAAGATTATGGCTGAGATTCGGATATTGATTTTTTTTAGATTTGTATTTATTTATTTCCATGTATGCGCTCGCCCGCGAAAGAGAGAGAGAGAGAGCGAGAGCAAGCAAGTGCACAAGCCAGGGAACGGAGAGAGTCAATTAGAAGTATCTGAGATTATTAACTATTATCATAAAAGAGGCAGCGAATACTACCTTGATGCCATCTGAGCAAAAAAGCCTGTACCATCAGCCTTTACTGGCAAGGATCTCCCCTTTACCTGGCAACGTCTAAATGCTTCACATGATACGAAACATCAGAGACTAGACTAGACTAGACTAGAGCTTGGATGTCTGGTTGATTATCTGCATGTTTGTCTATAAAGCATCTCATAGAAATAGGAAAACCTATGTGTCTGGAGAAAACTTTGATTTTGTGGTGGGTGCTCCGATATAAGGATCAAAATGAAGTTTAAATCACTTCTGTTTTTATCATCTTTATAATTTATACAAAAAGGTTCATGATATTGATGCGAATGTTTGGCGGTAATATATACGCAGAGGGCTCAGGGCTGGTCCAAAGAGAAGAATTAGATTCTTTTGTCTGATCTCTTCAAATACTTCCTGGACCCAAAATGATGGAATCTTACGTTTCACCATTAATGAAAATAACAAATACTACTCTCCCTTAGTAATCTTTTTCAACCTCCGCAGACTGAGATGAAACCTGTTCCTTTTAAAACCATGGTTTACCAGAGAGGAGAGGAGGATATGATAAAACTACACCTCCCCGCCAGTACCCCTGCCCTCATCCCACTGACCTCACTTTCATTTTCCAGACATTTCATTTTCATTTTCATTACCAGACAGCAATCACTGTCTGGTACTTCGTGTGATTGTTTCTCTACTGTCTCTCTTTCCAAGGATGGAAGTACCAAATGGGCATACATTTGGTTTTGTTCACTTTTGTGTCTCCAGTAAAACTAGCATGTAATATACCCTCAATAAACATCAGATGAGTGAATGAATAAAGGCACAAAAGGTTATTGAGTGCCAAGAAATGGTGGAGAGAAACACCAAACAATGAAGGTTAGAATTTATAAAGAGAAAAATGGACAATAGTGATTTTGTTTAACACCTTAGACTTCTCTCAGTTTGGTGGAGAATACTCATAAGGCTGTGCATATAATATATACACATATATGTCAAATATAATCTTAGAAAGATTTATATTGTGAGAATAAATATACATCGAAGGAGATGCAAACGAAAATATATGAACGCAAGACAAGTGATATAAAAAGAAAAGAAAAAGTTATCTGCATCCAAATCCATTTTCTACCCAACTCTCGCTTTCCAAGACACTATGTTTTACTAAAAATCTCCTTAACTTCCTGGGGATGGAGACCCTGGCTTATCTTTCTGATATGCAGGTCATTATAGTAATTGCGGTCCTTTGGCTTCTGGAAGTTATAAACTCCCACCTCTTCACTGTTGCTTTGGTTTTCCATCGTTTCTATTGCTCTAAAGCCAAACTCTGTGATTGTCATCCTTACCATCAGCGCTGGCCTACAGAAGAAAGGGTACCAGTAGCCCTTTCACCACTGACTTTGGTAAGTGGATGTGCCCTTTGGGCATTCTTAGAGAATATAATCCTCCATTGAGTGGTCTGGTCTCACAGAATATAATCCCTCCTGCAAAGTGACTTTTCTGAGTCATTTTAACCCCTTCTAGAACTGTATCCCGGGAAACTCAGGCATTCCCACTTTGTTCAGTGTGGACAATCTCTTCAGGCTTTTAAGGGATGCTCTAGAAATGAACATGTCCCATTTTCTGGGTCTTCTCTGGTTGTTAAAGTCTGTATTTGGAATGTGCCCCAAGTCTATGAATTCTTGTTTACCCAGGCTCACGTTCAGTACCTCTCTGCCCTGACACCCTTAAGCAAGCACCATCGTATTCCTGCTGGTACATTTTAGCTGATTCCTGCACCTCCTTTGGAAAGCTCATGAACAATTACTAAGGTACTTGATTAATTTCAAAACGTGCTTACTCTTGTTTATGCAATTCTTGCTTCCCACTTATCTGTAACTCTTTCTACTTCTGATCTGGCCTGACTAGAAAAGCATCATAAAGTAGAACGACAAGGTGGAAGAAAATCACGCTCTATTTTTAATAACCAGTTGACAAGGAAGACTCGAGACATTTTCAGACTTACAAAGAGAATCATAATGCATGAATTAATATAGGGAGATAAGTTGCTTAAAATGGATTGAGTTACTATTTGTTTTATTTAAAAGGAAGGCTTTATCAATTGAAAGGGTAGAAAGCTGATGTAGCTTTTAAAAAATATATTCGCTTCAATTACATTCATTCATCGGGGAGGAAAATCCTTACCCTTTTAGAGAGAAGGTGAAAGGAAGTATCATCTTTTTTTTTTTTTTTTGAAGTTTTTTCTTAAAATTTTTATTTCTTTTCAGCATAACAGTATTCATTGTTTTTTCACCACACCCAGGGCTCCATGCAATCTGTGCCCTCCACAATACCCACCACCTGGTTTCCCCAACCTCCCACCCCCTGCCCCTTCAAAATCCTTAGGTTTTTTTTCAGAGTCCATAGTCTCTCAGGGTTCATCTCCCCTTCCAATTTCCCTCAACTCCCTTCTCTCCATCTACCCTTGTTCTCCATATTATTTGTTATGCTCCACAAATAAGTGAAACCATATGATACTTGACTCTCTCTGCTTGACTTGTTTCACTCAGCATAGTCTCTTCTAGTCCCGTCCATGTTGCTACAAAAGTTGGATATTCGTCCTTTCTGATGGAGGCATAATACTCCACAGTGTATATGGACCACATCTTCCTTATCCATCCATCCGTTGAAGGGCATCTTGGTTCTTTCCACAGTTTGGCGACTGTGGCTATTGCTGCTATAAACATTGGGGTACAGATGGCCCTTCTTTTCACTCCATCTGTATCTTTGGGGTAAATATCCAGTAGTGCAATTGCAGGGTCATAGGGAAGCTCTATTTTTAACTTCTTGAGGAATCTCCACAGTGTTTTCCAAAGTGGCTGTACCAACTTGCATTCCCACCAACAGCGTAAGAGGGTTCCCGTTCCTCCACATCCTCTGTTACACACGTTGTTTCCTGTCTTGCTAATTTTGGCCATTCTAACAGGTGTAAGGTGGTATCTCAATGTGGTTTTAATTTGAATCTCCCTGATGGTTAGTGATGATGAACATTTTTTCATGTGTCTGATAGCCATTTGTATGTCTTCATTGGAGAAGTGTCTGTTCATATCTTCTGCCCATTTTTTGATATGATTATTTTTTGTGTGTTGAGTTTGAGAAGTTCTTTATAGTTCCTGGATATCAACCTTTTGTCTGTACTGTCATTTGCAAATATCTTCTCCCATTCCGTGGGTTGCCTCTTTGTTTTGTTGATTGTTTCCTTCGCTGTGCAGAAGCTTTTGATCTTAATGAAGTCCCATAAGTTCATTTTTGCTTTTGTTTCCTTCGCCTTTGGAGACATATCTCGAAAGAAGTTGCTGTGGCTGATATCGAAGAGGTTACTGCCTATGTTCTCCTCTAGGATTCTGATGGGTTCCTGTCTCACGTTGAGGTCTTTTATCCATTTCGAGTTTATCTTTGTGGACGGTGTAAGAGAATGGTCGAGTTTCATTCTTCTACATATAGCTGTCCTGTTTTCCCAGCACCATTTATTGAAGACACTGTCTTTTTTCCACTGGATATTTTTTCCTGTTTTTCGAAGATTATTTGACCATAGAGTTGAGGGTCCATATCTGGGCTCTCTACTCTGTTCCACTGGTCTATGTGTCTGTTTTTATGCCACTACCATGCTGTCTTGGTGATCACAGCTTTGTAGTAAAGCTTGAAATCAGATAACGTGACGCCGCCAGTTTTATTTTTGTTTTTCAACATTCCCTTAGCAATTCGGGGTCTCTTCTAATTCCATACAAATTTTAGGATTATTTGCTCCAGCTCTTTGAAAAATACCGGTAGAAATTTGATTGGAATGGCATTAAAAGTACAGATTGCTCTAGGCAGTATAGACATTTTAACAATGTTTATTCTTCTGATCCAAGAAGATGGAATGGTCTTCCATCTTTTTGTGTCTTCTTCAATTTCTTTCATGAGTGCTCTGTAGTTCCTCGAGTACAGATCCTTTACCTCTTTGGTTAGGTTTATTCCCAGGTATCTTATAGCTCTTGGTGCTACAGTAAATGGAATCGATTCTCTAATTTCCCTTTCTGTATTTTCATTGTTAGTGTATAAGAGCGCCACTGATTTCTGTACATTGACTTTGTATCCTGCCACATTACTGAATTGCTGCATGAGTTCTAGTAGTTTGGGGGTGGAATCTTTTGGGTTTTCCATATAAAGAGTCATGTCATCTGCGAAGAGAGAGAGTTTGACTTCCTCATTGCCAATTTGGATACCTTTTATTTCTCTTTGTTTTCTGATTGCTGTTGCTAGGACTTCTAATACTATGTTGAACAAGAGTGGTGAGTGTGGGCATCCTTGTCGTGTTCCTGGTCTCAACGGGAAGGCTGCAAGCTTTTTCCCATTGAGGATGATATTTGCTGTGGGTCTTTCATAGATAGATTTGATGACGTTCAGGAATGTTCCCTCTATCCCTATACTTTGAAGTGTTTTAATCAGGAACGGATGCTGGATTTTGTCAAATGTTTTTTCTGTATCAATCGAGAGGACCATGTGGTTCTTCTCTCTTCTCTTATTGATTTGTTCTATCACATTGATTGATTTGGGAATGTTGAACCATCCTTGTAACCCAGGGATGCATCCCACCTGGTCATGATGGATAATCTTTTTAATGTGTTGTTGGATCCTGTTTGCTAGGATCTTGTTAAGACTCTTAGCATCCATATTCATCAGTGATTTTGGTCTGAAATTCTCCTTTTTGGTAGGGTCTTTGCCTGGTTTGGGGATCAGGGTAATGCTGGCTTCATAAAAAGAGTCTGGAAGTTTTCCTTCTGCTTCAATTTTTTGAAACAGCTTCAGGAGAATAGGTGTTATTTCTTCTTTGAAAGTTTGATAGAATTCCCCAGGGAATCCGTCAGGTCCTGGGCTCTTGTGTTTAGGGAGGTTTTTGATCACTGCTTCAATCTCGTTACTAGATATCGGTCTATTCAGGTTGTCAGTTTCTTCCCGGTTCAATTCTGCGAATTTATAGTTTTCCAGGAATGCATCCATTTCATTTAGGTTGCTTAGCTTATTGGCATATAACTGTTGATAATAACTTCTGATGATTGTTTCTACTTCCTTGGTGTTAGTTGTGATCTCTCCCTTTTCATTCATAATTTTATTAATTTGGGCTTTCTCTCTTCTTTTGGATTAGTTTGGCCAATGGTTTATCGATCTTATTGATTCTTTCAAAAAACCAGCTTCTACTTTCATTGATACGTTCTACTGTATCTCTGGTTTCTACCTCATTGCTCTCTGCTCTAATCTTGATTATTTCCCTTCTTATGTGTGGAGTTGGTTTGGTTTGTTGTTGATTCTCCAGTTCTTTAAGGTGTAGAGACAGCTGGTGTATTCTGGATTTTTCAATTTTTTTGAGGGAGGCTTGGATGGCTATGTATTTCCCCCTAAGGACCGCCTTTGCTGTATTCCATAGGTTTTGGACCGAAGTGTCTTCATTCTCAATGGTTTCCATGAATTGTTTAAGTTCTTCTTTGATCTCCTGGTTGATCCAAGCATTCTTAAGCAAGGTGGTCTTTAGCTTCCAGGTGTTTGAGTTCCTTCCGAACTTTTGCTTGTGATTGAGCTCCAGTTTCAAAGCATTGTGATCTGAGAATATGCAGGGAATAATCTCAGTCTTTTGGTATCAGTTGAGTCCTGATTTGTGACCCAGTATTTGGTCTATTCTGGAGAAGGTTCCAGGTGCACTTGAGAAGAATGAGTATTCTGTTGTTTTAGGGTGGAATGTTCTGTATATATCTATGAGGTCCATCTGGTCCAATGTGTCATTCAATGCTCTTCTTTCTTTATTGATTTTCTGCTTGGATGATCTGTCTATTACTGAGAGAGGCGTGTTAAGATCTCCCGCTATTAATGTATTCATATCAATATGACTCTTCATCTTGATTAATAGTTTTCTTATGTAATTGGCAGCTCCCATATTGGGGGTGTAGATATTTACAATTGTTAGATCATCTTGGTGGATAGTCCCTTTAAGAATGATGTAGCGTCCTTCTGTATCCCTGACTACAGTCTTTCGTTTAAAATATAATTTATCCGATATGAGAATCGCTACCCTGGCCTTCTTTTGAGGCCCATTGGCATGAAAGATGCTTCTCCATCCCCTCACTTTCAGTCTGGGTGTATCTTTAGGTTCAAAATGGGTCTCTTGTAGGCCACATATGGATGAGTCCTGTCATTTTATCCAATCTGCAACCCTGTGTCATTTTATGGGCACATTTGGGCCATTCACATTGAGAGTGATTATTGATAGATATGTTTTTATTGACATCGTGTTACCTTTGAAGTCTTTCTTTCTGTAGATTGTCTTTATATTTCTGTTCAATGATATTTTAAGGATTTTTTCTCTTTTATAGAACACCCCTTAATATTTCCTGCAGTGTCGGCTTGGTGGTCGCATAGTCTTTTCAGCCTTGCCGGTCTTGGAAACTCTTTATCTCTCCATCCAATTTGAATGTCAGTATTGCTGGATAAAGTATTCTTGGCTGCATGTTCTTCTCATTTAGTGCCCTGAATATATCTTGCCAGCCCTTTCTGGCTTGCCAGGTCTCTGTGGACAGGTCTGACGTTATTCTGATGGGCTTACCTCTGTATGTAAGGAGCTTCTTTGTCCTAGCTGCTTTCAAGAGGGTCTGCCTACAATTATAATTCTTCACTCTTACTATTAGGTGTGTCGAGGACTTTCGAGAATCTATAATCTTGGGGGGAAACCGTTCTGCCTTTAGTACATGAACGCTGGTTCCATTCATGAGATTGGGAAAATTTTCATGGACAACTTATTCCACTCTATCTTCTAGACTTCTTTCTTTCTCCTCCCCTTCAGGGATTCCAATAATTCTGACGTTGGAACGTTTCATGGTATCATTTATTTCCCTGATTCTGTTTTCGTGGCTTCTAAGCTGTTTGTTCCAGGCTTCCTCCTGATCCTTTCTCTCTATCTGTTTGTCCTCCAGATCACTAATTCTATCTTCTGTCTCAGTTACCCTAGCTTTTAGAGAATTTAGATTAGATTGGAACTCATTGAGAGCATTTTGAACATCACCTCTGGTGGCTTTCAGTTCTGCCCTAACATTGTGCACATCATCCCTGGTGGCTTTCAGTTCTGCCCTAATCAATTCCATTTGGTCATCCATGGCTTTCTCCAACCTAGTTATTGCCTGGATAATTGTTAGCCTGAATTCCCTTTCTGACATATTGTCTATGTCGATAGCCCTTAGCTCTGTTGTAGAAGGCCGATCCTCTGCACTTTTCTTCTCTTGGGCATTCCTCCTCCTAGTCATTTTGGTGAGAGATGGCTGAACTGATGTAGCTGGATGTATCGACTGTGGTGCAGTCAAGGTACACCCTGGAACGCTTCTGAGCAATCAGGAATCCCCACCCAAATGACAGAAAAAAAGAAAAGAAAGAGAAAAGAGAGAGAGAGAGACAGTAAAAAGAGGGAAGATAAAAGAGAAGGCTCAGCCCAAATGGGCCCCAAGGTAAGATTTATGAAGTATACAAACAAAAACAGACAAACAAAAAGACTGATAAAAGTATATGACAAGAGAAAAAAAATATATATAAAGGCAAAAAAAGGAAGAACCTTGTCAAAAAGAACCCCAAGTATAAGATTTATATACTATCAGGACAAACACAAATACACAGAAACACTGGCAGAAGAAAAAGTTGGGAGAGTGGTTATAAATTCTCAGTGTGGGCGAGGAAGGTTATTTTGATTCTTCCTCGATGTATCTTGATATCTTTGTTAAAGGACTCAACTTTCCTAAGATAATGGGGGATTAAAAATTGGTTTATCTATAGGGGTAGCATTGATTGGAGAAAGGGGGTTACCTTGAAGTTTAACTCTTTATGAATATTAGAAAATAAAAATAAAAAAGGAATAAACTGGACTAAACTAAACTAAAATTTTTTAAAAATATTAGAAAAAATAGAAAAGCAAAAGAAAAACAGAGGTGTATACATCAAAAAGTTCAGGTTAGAAGTTTATTATGGAATTTGATGTACTGGACATCTCACTGTGATGGTAAATAGGTTAAAAAATTATCTATATAAAAAAAAAAGGAACCAGAATAGTGGGAGAGTTAAAAATAAAAGTTGTATCTATGAAGTAGTGGTGTTTATTCTCTTATCATCTTTTTTTTTTTTTTTTTCTTTCCTGGTTGGTTTTCTGGAGGAGGGGCCTGCCACATGGGTTTTCAGTCAATGATGTTCCCTGAGTTAAGTCCTCCCGCCCCCCTCAAGAGGGTGGGCTCTGAGGAAACCGGTTTTTCAGGATTTTGTTCTCTGGAGGTCTTCATGTTTGTTCATTTTTTTTCTCTCACCTTGACATTTTTTTATGGTTTTTGGAGGTTTAGAGGAAAGCAAACTGCACCTCGACCTCCCCCTCAGAGAGAAGCCTCAGTCTGCTCCCCTGTGGGTGCTGCAGAGCACATAAATTCCCCCTCGGCTGCTGGCAGAGCAGGTTCTGAGTCACGGTCCCTGGGGACCCAGGATCTCCTACTTGTACCCAAAACCACAGCAGCGGCGGTTGTCTGGGTAGCTCCAGACCGCTGTAGAGGTTCCAAGCAGCAATTGCACACTGAGATTTTCCTGCTGGCCCGGGCTGGAAGTGCCTGATCTTTCTGGGTCTGAGAGCACTGGGCTTGTGCGCACCTCTCTCAGGGGAGGGTGTGGGGCACGCACGCCTCAGGCTCTGATCATACGGGCACGGCATTCTGCCGGCTGGCGAGGGTCCCAGCCTCTCACGGGAACCAGACCCGACCCGTTCTTGGGTGTGCTGGTGGCTCAGGGACCAAGACCTGGTTTCTCCGCCACACTCCCTCTGGCTCAGTGCCAGGGGAGGCTGTCCTGGGTCTGAAGACTTAAGCCCCTGTCCCTAACCACCCCAATTCCCACAATTTCCCCCTGCAATCTTTTGCTCTTTTTGAGTGCTTTCAACCAGACTCCAAGTTAATGCTGGTCCCCAGATGCAGGGCACTCTCATATTGGGGTATTACTTTCCAGTCAGTCGCCTCTGGTGGCTCCCTCCCCCTTTTGTTTATCTTCTGATATCAGTCTGACCTTCCCACTCTGCTTTACCTGCCCACTGGTGTCTTCTGCCCCTGTAGAGATCCAGACGTGTATAATTCTGATCTCAGGCTGATTTCATGGGTGATTGGATTTCTTTGGTAGGTAATCAGCTCACTTTAGGGTACAGGTTGAAACGGTGCCTCTTCCTACTTCCCCGCCATCTTGTCTCAGGAAATATCATCTTTAGGGAGAAATAAAATGTGGAGAGGTAATGTAGCTATGAACTAGAGGAGTCTAATAAATGGTGATCTTCTTTTTTTTTTTAAAGGATTTTATTTATTTGGCAGAGAGAGGTCACAAGTAGGTGGAGAGGCAGGCAGAGAGAGGGGGAAGCAGTCTCCCCGCCGAGCAGAGAGCCTGATGTGGGGCTCGATCCCAAGACCCTGAGATCATGACCTGAGCCGAAGGCAGAGGCTAAACCCACTGAGCCACCCAGGCGCCCCATAAGTGGTGATTTTCTATTGATAACATTTCAACTAAAGTACTACTGGATGTTGACCTTTAAATTTTTTCTTCAGTTTTGCTTTGGATTTGAGTTGCTAGCACACTTTACTTGCAATATTATTAGAAATGTACATAAATTTTGGAAAGTTAAAGAGAACCCTGCACCTGTTGAAACACTCATGCTTTTCTTTCTCACTTGGAAACAGTAAATTGCAAAATGCATTGAAGCAGCTAATTCCCTGCTGGAAAATACTAAATCACTTCTTCTGATTTTACTTTTGTGTTTTGCTAAGAGGGAACTTTAATCTTGTGCCCTAGTTTGACAAGGTGGATACTTTCTGTACTTCTGTTAGATGCTCTCATTAACATCACCTTTAACCTTATATAACAAAGACCATCACCCACAAGAAAAAACAGAGATTGGAAAAATGAAAAACAACATGAGATTTACAAAATACATACATGTATACATACAAAAACTTATTGTCAATCAGCCCTGGGTGATGGTACCAATTACCCAATGCAAATTGCACACATTCATGCTTTAGTTTTTAGAGCAATCTTGTCAAAATTTCATTATTGTTTCATAAAAATCTTTTTTTTTTTTTACTCCTATGTGTGCTACTTGTTTTATATAGCCTACTGGTTTTATGTAATCAGGTTTAAGTACTTTACATTAAATATTTTTGGTCTATATAGAAATACTCAAATATATTGAGTCAAATTAAAAAATATATATAATTTATTCTAGTCATCATGTTCTATGAAGGAGAGATTTATTTAATTATTTAATTCATGCCCCATAAGATATTCCCCAAAGGTTTTCTAACTTTTTCTTGGGGAGGGGAGGAGTTGTTCAGTTGTCCAGTCGATATAACAATAGATTTATGGCACCTATAATCCACTTAAATAATGTCATAATCTCTCCTTACCACAAAGCATCTGAAGTTTTCCATGTCATACCTTCAATAAAGGGTCCTATAGTTTGGAATTTCAGAGAATAATGATGGTGAATTTGAAAATATTTTAAATTAATACAATGGATTTTTCTCAAGCTGGAAACTCAATCTGTATTTTTAGCTTTAGGTATCTTTCATAGCTTATCGATAAGAGGTAAGATTGAAAACCACAGTGGATAAATTGAAATGCATCACTAAATAAAAAACAGGAAGTAAGTCAACGATTACTTTCCCCGTTGTATAAATATGTGAAGAAACATATTTAGCACACATCAGTTCCATCAACAATATTATTGAGTAATCTTTACCTGTATGTTTACCCCAAATATCTTTTATCTTTAACTTACCATATTTTGATTTAATTTGAAGTACAATGACTGACTCTCTCCCAAAGAATAATAGAGAATCTGTTATAACCTCAATTTCAACATGTTAAGTCCTATTTATTGATAACTTTGAAATATTAGCTTATATTCTAATAGCACAAATGCATTATTCATAAGATGAATTTGTAACTAATTTTGCAAACAAGGAAAACTTGAGAATAAAAGAGGCACTATTAATTGTAATAAAAGAAGAGAGGGGGGAACCTAGGTGGCTCAGTGGGTTAAAGCCTCTGCCTTGGGCTGGGGTCATGATCCCAGGGTCCTGGGATCCAGCCCTGCATTGGGCTCTCTGCTTGGTGGGGAGCCTTCTTCCCTCTCTCTCTCTCTGCCTGCCTCTCTGCCTACTTGGGATCTCTGTCTGTCAAATAAATAAAATCTTAAAAAAAAAAAAAAAAAAGAAGAGAGGGAATAACCCAGGATTGTCCCAGGGAAAGATGGATTCATTGTTACTTCAATTATTTTTTTTAAGATTTATTTATTTATTTATTTGACAGACAGAGATCACAAGTAGGCAGAGAGGCAGGCAGAGAGAGTGGGGGAAGCAGGCTCCCTGCTGAGCAGAGAGCCCGATGCGGGGCTCGATCCCAGGATCCTGGGATCGTGACCTGAGTCGAAGGCAGAGGCTTTAACCCACTGAGCCACCCAGGCACCCCATGACTTCTATTATTAAACATTGTTGACAGTTTACCAATATACCCATTTCTAAATTCAACAGTCCCAATTTTCCTTATTTTTGCATTCATGATCCCTACTGTAGAGTCTAATTTAGACAAAATAGAGTGAAGTTGAACAGCAAAGAGTCTATACCCACACTGCATTGGTTCAAATCTCAGTTTTTCCACTTACTATTTGTGACGTCTTGGGAAATGTACCTAAACTCTCAATGACATATTTCCTTTATCTTTAAGTGGTACTGAAGATTTCAGTAAATATTTCATATATTTGTGAGGATTGATTAGGATAAAAATATTTAAAACTGTGCCTAGCACATAGTAAATGATTAATAAAGATAAATTACTATTATTGGCTGAAATATACTATGGTCAGTTCTGTATATAAAAATTGGAGGGGAGAAAGCCCAAATTGTATTTTATTATATTATCTTACTTTTTCAAAAACATAACAATTAATGGTAAATTAAGTATATACAATGAAGAATGAAGTTTTGGTAACTAGATATGAGGAAGAATCTCAATTTTGCTTCAGCTTACATCCCTGCAGATTGGTGTGTGCACATTGTAAGATAAGTTTATTTCCAAAGACTTTTTTTATTACTTTTTAAAAAATTAACATATATTATTTGCCCCAGAGAAATCTGTCCGTGAATCAACAGGTTTACACATTTCACAGCACTCACCATAGCACATACCTTCCCCAATGTCTCTAACCCAGCCACCCTATCTCAACCCCCCACCCCCAGCAATCCTCAGTTTGTTTTGTGAGATTAAGAGTATTATGGTTTGTCTCCCTCCTGATCCCATCTTGTTTCATTTTTTCCTCCTTATCCCCCATGACCCCCTGCCCTGCCTCTCAAATTCCTGTATTAGAGATCATATGATAATTGTCTTTCTCTGAGTGACTTATTTCACTTAGCATAATACCCTCTAGCTCCTTCCACATCTGTGCAAATGGCAAAATTTGGGGGTTTTTTGATGGCTGCATTATATATATATATATATATATATATATATATATATATATACACACATACACACACACACATATATATATATATATATATATATATATATATATATATATATATATACATACACATACATACCACATCTTCTTTATTCATTCATCTGTTGATGGACATCTAGGCTATTTTCATAGTTTGGCTATTGTAGACATTGCTGCTATAAACATTTGGATGCAGTGCCCCTTCGGATCCCTTCATTTGTATCTTTAGGGTAAATACCCAGTAGTGCAATTGTAGGGGAGCTCTATTTTCAAGTTTTTGAGGAACCTCCATACTGTTTTCCAGAGTGGCTGCACCAGCTTCTCCATACTGTTTTCCAAAGTGGCTGCACCAGCTTGCATTCCCACCAACAGTGTAGGAGGGTTCCCATTTCTCTGCTTCTACACCAACATGTCATTTCCTGACTTGTTCATTTTAGCCATTCTGACTAGTGTGAGGTAATTTCTCACTGTGGTTTTGATTTGTATTTCCCTGATGCCGAGTGATGTGGAGCACTTTTTCATGTTACATTTGGATGTCTTCTTTGCTGAAATAACTGCTCATGTCTTCTGCCCATTTCTTGATTGGATTATTTGTTCTGTGGGTGTTGAGTTTGTTAAGTTCTTTCTAGATTTTGGATACTAGCCCTTTATCTGATATGTCATTTGTGAATATCTCCTCCGATTCTGCCAATTGTCTTTTGGTTTTGTTGACTGTTTCCTTTACTGTGCAGAAGCTTTTGATCCTGATGAAGTCACAATAGTTCATTTTTGCCCTTGCTTCCCTTTCCTTTGGCAATGTTTCTAGGAAGAAGTTGCTGCAGCTGAGGTCAAAGAGGTTGCTGCCTGTGTTCTCCTAAAGGATTTTGATGCATTCCTGTCTCACATTGAGGTCGTTCATCCATTTTGAGTCTTTTTGTGTGTGTGGTGTAAGGAAATGGTCCAGCTTCATTCTTCTGCATGTGGCTCTCTAATTTTCCCAACACCACTTGTTGAAGAGACTGTCTTTTTCTTTCCTGGTTTGTCAAAGATTAGTTGACCATAGAGTTGAGGGGCCATTTCTGGACTCTCTATTCTGTTCCACTGATCTATGTGTCTCTTTTTTTGCCAGTACCATATGGGCTGGATGATGACAGCTTTGTAATAGAGCTTGAAGTCTGGAATTGTGATTCCATCAAGTTCGGATTTCCTTTTTCAACATTCCTCTGAGTATTCAGAGTCTTTTCTGGTTCCATATAAATTTTAGGATTATTTCTCCAATTCTTTGAAAAAAATGATGCTATTTTGATAGGTATTGCATTAAGTGTGTAGATTGCTTTAGGTAGCAGAGACATTTTCACAATATTTGTTCTTCTAATCCAGGAGCATGGAATGTTTTTCCATTGTTTCTGTCTTCCTCAATTTCTTTCATGATTACTTCATAGTTTTCTGAGAATGGATTCTTTGCCCCTTTGGTTAGGTTTATTCTTAGGTACCATATGGTTTTGGTAACCATATGGCTACCATATGGTAAATGGGATCAACGCCTTAATTTCTCTTTCTTCTGTCTTGCTGTTGATGTGTAGATATGCAACCAATCTCGGTGCATTGATTTTATATCCTGCCACTTTACTGAGTTCCTGTATGAGTTCTGGCAGTTTTGGAGTGGAGTCTTCCCCAGAAAGTGGGTTTTCCACAGAAAGTATCATGCCACCTCCAAAGAATTTAGGGGAAAAGCTCTCAGTTTTTCCCCATTGAGAATGATATTCACTGTGGGTTTTTCACAGATGGCTTTGATGATATTAAGGTATGTATCCTCTATCCCTACACTGTGAAGAATTTTGATCAAGTTTGAGTTTTATCTTTGATCGAGAAAGGATGCTACACTTTGTCAAATGCTTTTTCAGCATCTATTGAGAGTATCATATGGTTCTTGTTCTTTCTTTTACTAATGTATTGTATCACACTGACTGATTTGCGGATGGTGAACCAACCTTGCAGCCCAGGAATAAATCCCACTTGGTCGTGCTGAATAACCCTTTTATTGTACTGTTGGATCCTATTGGCTAGTATTTTGGTGAGAATTTTTGTATCCATGTTCATCAGGGATATTGGTCTGTATTTCTCTTTTTTGATGGGGTTATTGTCTGGTGTTGGGATCAAGGTAATGCTGGCCTCATAAAATGAGTTTGGAAGTTTTCCTTCCATTTCTATTTTTTGTAACAGTTTCAGGAGAATAGGTATTAATTCATCTTTAGATGCTTAGTAGAATTCCCCTGGGAATCCATGTGGCCCTGGGCTCTTGTTTGTTTGGAGATTTTTGATGACTGTTTCAATTTCCTTACTGGCTATGGGTTGTTCAGGTTTTCTATTTCTACCTGGTTCAGTTTTGGTAGTTTATATGTCTCCAGGAATGCATCCATTTCTTCTAGATTGTCAAATTTGCTGGTGTACAGTTGCTTATAATATGTTCTTAAAATTGCTTGTATTTCTTTGGTGTTGGGTGTGATCTTCCCTTCTCGAGTCATGATTTTATGGACTTGGGTCCTTTCTGTGTTCTTTTCGAGAAGTCTGGCCAAGTGTGTATCAATCTTATTAATTCTTTCAAAGAAGCAGCTCCTAGTTTTGTTGATTTGTTCTACTACTCTTTTGGTTTCTACTTCATTGATTTCTTCTCTAATCTTTATTATTTCTCTTCTCATTCTGGGTTTAGGCTTTCTATGCTGCTCTATCTCCAGCTACTTTAGGGGCAGGAATAGGTTGTGTGCTTGAGACCTTTCTTGATTCTTGAGAAAGGTTTGCATTGCTACAGACTTTCCTCTTGGGACTACATTTAATGTGTCCCAAAGATTTTGAACAGTTGTGTTTTTATTTTCATTTGTTTCCATGATTTTTTAAAATTTCTTTTTTATTTTTTCTGGTTGTTCCATTCATTCTTTAGTAGGACAGTCTTTAGCCCCCATGTATTTGAGTTCTTTTCAACTTTCCTCCTGTGATTGAGTTCTAGTTTCAAAGCATTGTGGTCTGAAAATATTCAGGGAATGATCCCAATCTTTTGGTACTGGTTGAGACCTGATTTGTGACCCAGGATGTGATCTATTCTGGAGAATGTTCCATGTGCACTAGAGAGGAATGTGAATTCTGTTATTTCAGGATGGAATGTTCTAAATATATCTGTGATGTCCATCTGGTCCAGTGTGTCAGTTCAAGGTTTTATTTCCTTGTTGATACTTTGCTCAGATGATCTTTCCATTTCAGTGAGGGGGGTGTTACTCCCCTACTATTATTGTATTAT
>JAHRIG010007329.1:0-24739 GCA_020311275.1 Eira barbara
AACAAAGACAAGCATTCAATTTAGAACAAAGTACTTGTAACTGATGGGTCCAAATAGCTAAACATTTGACAAAAAAAGAAAGAACTCTGTTGAAAAATGGACAAAGAACAGTGAATGCAAATGGCCAAAAAATTTATAAAAAGAGTCTCAAATTCATTATTAGTAAGGAAAATTCAAATTAATGTAAAAATAAAATGTCACTTTACACCAGACTGACAAAAATGGAAAAGAACTATGATAACTGTTACTGGTGGTGATGGGGGAAAGGATTACTGTCATGGCTGGCAGAAATATGGGGTGTTACAGGTTTTGGCAAATCCATCTGCCAACATCTATTAAATTTTTAAAAATATGTATACTTTTTGGCCCAGCAGTTCCGAGCCTTGGACTCTTTCCCATAAAAAGAAAGGCATCAGTATGTAAGGCCATGTGTTTGTAGTGGCAAAAACCTCATTAGAAGTAATGAATCAATGCAGCATCTTTTCACTTGTAGTGATTTCCACAAAGTATTTTTGTGAGAGAAGAGCAAGACATGGAAAGTTCAAGATCCTCTTTTGTAATATTACCAATAATACTCACATATGTAGACATATTTACATGTACATTTCTTTCTTTTCTTTTCTTTTTTTTTTTTTTTTAGATTTTATTTACTTGACAGAGGTCACAAGCAGGCAGAGAGGCACACAGAGAGGGGGAAGCAGGCTCCCTAATGGGCAGAGAGCCAAAGTGGGACTCGGTCCCAGGACCCTGAGATCATGACCTGAGCTGAAGGCAGAGGCTTAACCCACTGAGCCATCCAGGAGCCCCTACATGTACATTTCTATATAGGATTATATGGCCAGGGATTATGTGGAAGGTTAGGCTAATGTGGGGAATGGAGAGAAAGAAGATGGGTAGCTAAAGAAAACAATCCCTTTTTCACTTATAAAGGATGAATACTAGCCATAGTTGAGGATATAAAATTTCATGACATGAATTGTGAATAAAATTCCCAATGACAAATTCAATCAATTGGAGCCTGTCAAATCACCCACTTTGGAGGATATAGACTTTTGGTATTTGTGTATGTGTGAAAGTATACAATTTTTTGCTTATGTTTATTTATAGTCTCACATTTTCGGAAGTAGGTGTTATAAAACCCATACATAAACAATAGATTTTTTAAAACTTTTTAAAAAGATTTTATTTATTTATTTGACAGAGAGAGAAAACACAAGCAGAGAGAACAGTAGAGGGAGAGGGAGAAGCAGGCTCCCTGCTGAGCAGGAAGCCCTGTCCCAGGACCCTGGGATCATGACCTGAGCTGAAGGTAGATGTTTAATCGACTGAGCCACCCAGGTGCCCCTAAAATCTTTTTTTCTAAAACAGTCATACCTATAATACCCTAAATAACATTTATAAATATATGTCTTATATTTCATTTTAAATAACTGATGGAAAAGTAAAAGTAAAGGATTTACTTTTATGTTAGAAGACAGTCTATATCAGACTGATGAAGTAAAATAAATATTTTCTTCTTCTATTTATATAGTTATTGTTCCCTTCATGTTGTTTTACTACTTTAAACCAAGGGAAAAACCTCTGTTGAAAATTAAAATTGGACGATAGAATACTTTTGAAGGAATATGGACAAAGAAGGCCAGACATTTTCTAGCCATCAGCAACAGTTTCAGATGATGTTCCTTAGAAGAAAAATCAGGGATGTTCTTTTGTGGTCTGTCTGCTAATTATCTGAGGTATTTGAAAACTCAGCATTGTTCAGAGAGGTTTCAACATTTAGATCTTTGAACTCTTAAATTCATATTCCAATTTCAGAAGTATTTTTAACTCGAGTTTTGGACCAAGGTATGGGATGTAGAATTTCTGTTCATAGTTTTGAAGTCAAAACTTCGTCAAACTTCGTTTGAGGTAGTGTGACATAGATGTGGACTTCTCTCACCTCACCTCCAACTCCTCACCACAGTAATGAAAAGTGTAGGCACTGACACATTTTTCTTCGATAAACACCTTGACTTTTATGCTCAGCTGTATTGAATTTCAAAGAAGCGTATATTGCCGATTTCAACTACTGCAGAATAATCTACAGGAGAACTAAGCCTAAGTTGTCAGAAACAATTCAAATAACAGTAACCATCTTTGGAGCAGATGACCTAAAACCAACTTTGAAAAAGGAAATTAAAATATTTAAACTTTGGAGGTGTACCTAATGTACTCACAGGATAAATGCAAATTCAAATTACAGGAAGATATTATTCTCCTACTAGTTTGGCACTGAAAAGTGCATATTGACAAAAGTATAGAAAAACAAGAACTCTCATGTATTACTGGTGGACCTATACCCTTCCAACTTTTTTTAAAGGTAGTTGCCAATATCTGTAATAATTTAAAATAAACAGAATCTTCAACCCAAAATTCACCCTTCTGGAATTTTTCTACAGATGAATTTTTTATGTGTATGCACAAAGATGTTCATTGTAATATTTATTTGAAGTAGCAAAATATTGGAAACAACCTGGATGTCAGCCAGAAGGGATCTGGTTAAATAAGTTATGGTATAACTATAAAATGGAATATTATGTATAATTTATAGAGGAAAGCATCAAATCTACATGTGTAAATATAGAAATATCTTCAAAATATTTTATGTATTTAATTAAGTTTTTAATTTTTAAAAAAGATTTTATTTATTCGAGAGAGAGGGAGCATGAACAAGGGGGGGAGCAGAGGGAGAGGGAGAGAGAATTTCAAGTAAACTCCACACTTGGAGTGGACCCTGAAGCAGGGCTCGATTGCATGACCCTGAGGTCATGACCTGAACCAAAATCAAGAGTTGGACACTTAACTGACTGAGCTACCAGCCACCCCTCCAAAATATTCAAAAGAGAATGCAATGTGTGTAGGGTATGCTTACATTTGTGAAAAAAAGAAAACATGCATACATATTATATAAATGTATACTCATATATATGTGTGTGTATCTATATATACACTATATATATATATACACCGATACTAAGGCTCACCTGGGAAGGGAAACTGGAGGTCGTGGATGGGTTTAATTGTATGTTCTTTTATACTATTTGAATTTAAAAAGATAAGCACTTATTTATCACTTAATATATTCCAGATTTTATGCTTATTTTATGGATGAGGAAACTAGCCCGGTAAAGCAAGTTGCTTGTGTTTCCATAGCTGGTAAGTAATGGAACCAGTGTTTTCACGAAGGCAGTGTAAGTTCAGAGCCTACCATCTTACCTAAACATGAATATACATGACCTCTTTCCACAAGCTAAAACAAAACAAAACAAAAACCTCAAGTTCATTCACCAAGTTAGAAAATCCACAATAATGGAGACAATTTAAGAGGTATCATTTCGTTTATGATTGTGTAATTGGGAAATGGTTTCTGTTTGGCTAAAGTGCTGGGTTGCACCTAGTAAATCCTTCTCAGTCTTGGACATGTTGTAAAAGTCATTTAGAAAAATCTTGAAACTATGTAGCTGCTCTCACTGGACTATGTCACATCCATCTGCTTATGTGTCTCTGCCCTGAAGTTGTTAAGTAGTAGCCTTTGGGCACTATGGTCCCAGGAGCTGAAAAGATATGATAACATGTGCCACATCGTTGAAATTTACATTTGCTTGACATTGTGTGAACTAATCTATCAGCCCATGGGCAAAACTGATTCCAGGTGTCCGTAGTTTCATTTCTGTCTGATTAATCTATAAGTGGTCTTGCTTCTTCCTGATAAGACACTCTTTTACATAAAGGAGGGAAGTAAAAGCATGAGCATAAGACAGAAAATATTACCAATTAGAAAGATCAAGAGGAGTTAGGACCAAAAGACAAATTTTAAATATTGGCTGATTATATGGCTTTGGACAAATCACTTAACTTTCTGAGTCTAAGTTTACTATCTATACAAATAAAAATGCTCCTACCCACCACAGAGGTTCTTATGAAGATCCAGTGAGGTATCATGTTAAAGTAACTAGCTCAATACCTGGTAATGTTCGATGTCTTCATGAATTAAGAGTATTCAGCTCAATACGTAGTGCATGGTTGCATCTCAAAATAATGAGCTAAATCTGAATTTGAGTTCCTTGAGAGTAGGCACTCATAGCTGTTACTTGACTGTATAAATCAGTGAATGAATGATTATGATTATCACAGTTGTGTGCAACCTGTGTGTTGCAACTTCACCTTCACCTTCAACTTCACCTTCTAATGATGGATAGCCAGACTGAAGACCCAGAGTGTGAATATTTGTCATGGGGGTATGAGAATGGGGGAGTTAAGAGTTCTTAGAGGAAGTGCAATTTAAAAGAAAAAAAATATTTTATTTATTTGAGAGAGAGAGAGTGCATGAGAAGGGAGGAGGGGCAAAGGAGAGAGGGAGAGGCAGACTCCTCACTCAGCAGGGAGCCAGATGCAGTCCTCAATCCCAGGACCCCAGGACCCCAGAATCACGACCTGAGCCCAAGACAGATGCCTAACTTAGCCACCCAGGCACCCGAAGTGTGATGTTTTGAGAGAGTTTTAACTCACAGCATGTAGTTTAGAACGATTTTCTTAGTTAATATCACAGTACAGTTTCTTTAGTTCAATAGAATCTGCCTTCAATTTAATGATTCATTTGTTAGTTTACTACTGTTATTATATTTGTGTTCAAGACAACTTAAGTGTTCAAAACCTTTGCTTCCAGCTCTTATTCCTAATTATTTACTTCAGCTGTAACTGAAACTCTTGGAGATTTAGACAGCGAAAAGAACAGGAAGAGTCCAGGCAGTGGGAACACACTCAAGACAACTCCCGATTGTCATTTCCTCTCTCAGCCCAGTCTCGTGAGCATATCATCCTTGGCTGAAACCACACCATGAAACATGACTGTGCCTCTTTGTCTTGGCTCAAGAGTGTTTGCCCTACAATGTGAGATTTTGTGCCCCTTCCAAGGAAGGATACTTAAGTCCAGCGCTGATAATAAGGTGGAGTGACTCCAGGGAGAAATGCCTAGTGTCTGGGCCCTGCTCTGTTGGGTGTATGCTGAAAAACTGCAAATTGAAAAGTCTTAGCACAATAATTGTGCTTTTAAAGTCTGGAAGCACTACATGAGTGTATGAATCCTGTTCAGAATAGCTTAATTAGTGAATTCCCCTTATCAATTTGTAATAACTTAAATCCTGTTGCCCCTAGATTTTTATTTTTAGTAAACAATTATACTGTATATATTACATTAAAAAAAAAAAGAATCTGAACTAAACAGTGATTTTATGTTGTTGTTGTTTTCTGTTAAATTGTGCAAAAATAGTGAAAATGACAGAACATAGATATTCATGAGCCCGACAATACTTGGCATAGAGATGTCAGGGATCAGTCACTGTTTGAAAGGGGATAGCATTATTTTCTTTAAATTTAAATTATCAAGCCACTGTTGTTTTTGTAGTCATGGCATCCCATTGTATCTCTCTTGTCCTCATGAACTGATTTCCACTCATTTACTGACTACCAGAGATCCTTGGCTCATAGACCCATAAATTGAGTCCAAAAGGAATCATAATGGAAGATAATACACATTTTTCAAAGTTTTTTTTTCCCCCCACTAATGGAGTTTTTCTCTTCCTTCCTGCCTTCTTACCCCTTTTTGTCTTCTACCTACCCATTAAAAAAACATTTTGAAGATATTTCCTGCTTCAAGTGTAGGGCTGTACATGTCCGGTATTCTTGGTTTCAAATAATAGGATTTGACTCTGGTTAACTTAGGCAAAAAGAAAAAAAAAAAAAAAGTACATGGACCTACATGGGATAACTCACAGCCTGGAGGACAAAGCTCTGGAAGAATTTGGGGAGGCAGAGCCTGGCTAAGATCTTGGTGGAAGAAAGACCGACTCTCTTTGGAATAGGAAAGAGCTTCTGCCTTTTAGGCTTGCATATAGGTCATAGTGGGACCTTTACTTGCCACCTTTTTAGAGATTTCCTCCAAATGAGCAGAACATTTCATGATACTTGGCCTAATGAAATACGACTTACATTGGGTATCAATGAAACTTTCGCTCGGGTGGAACTGCATCTCTGTTTTCCAAAGTTCTAGGAACAAGTAAAGAGCACAGGTTCTCATCCTGATTGTCCTCTTTGAGGGGACACACTTAACTCTCCCTGCCCAGATGACTTAGTATCCATGGAACTGCAGTTGAGAAAGGGACACCGAGGAGCAAATCACAACTAACAAGATTTGGGTGATGGGAGATGCCCAAGAACATATTGTATAATTAGAAATTTCGCTGTTCTAAGGAAGGATTCCTCAAGAAGCAGCCATAGACCATCATCAAAATCCTTGCTTAAAAAAATAAAAAAATCCTTGCGGGGTGCCTGGGTGGCTCAGTGGGTTAAAGCCTCTGCCTTTGGCTCAGGTCATGATCCCAGGGACCTGGGATTGAGCCCCACCTCTGGCTCTCTGCTCATCATGGGGCCTGCTTCCTCCTTTCTCTCCACCTGTCTCTCTACTTGTGATCTCTCTGTTAAATAAATAAATAAAATCTTTAAAATAATCCTTGCTAAAAATGAAAGTTCTTAAGGATCACTTGAAGTTTACGGAGTTTGAAACTCTAGGAGCTGCTCTAGGGGTTGGCAATTTTTATAAACACCTAGGTGCACTTTAAGCCCACTAAGTTTGAGAAACACTAGGAATGTAATGGAATGTAGATTCATCAAAGTTTTGTTAAAGTTCTTGTTACAATCACTCTTTATTTGTTTCTCATTTTCCCATTTACACTTATACATACATGTATGTGTATATATATATATATATATCAAAAATTACAGTTATACTTTATGAAGAAAGATACTATTCTAAGGTTTAATGAGTTTTAAAAGTCAAAATGGGTTGTTGCTGTTGATTAAGGCACTTCATAGAAAGATGGATATTTGTAAAGTGCTAGCCAACTATTTGGGTAAAAGGTTAATGAGCCCAGTGGAAACTCTTAGAAGGTGAGCAGGTATGGAGTTTCTGGAAGGAAAGGGCACATTTCCTTTTTCCTTTTTTTTTTTTTTTTTAGATTTTTATTGGGGCACCTGGGTTATTCAGTTGGTTATGTGTCTGCCTTCAGCTTAGGTCAGAATCTCAAGAGTCCTAGGATCAAGCTCCTAGCAGGCTCTTTGCTCAGTGGGGAGCCTACTTCTCCCTTTGCTCTCTGCAGCTCCCCCTGCTTGTGCTCTCTCACTCTCGCTCTCTTTCATATAAATAAATAAATAAGATCTTTAAAAAAGTGTTGTTTTTTTTTGTTTTTTTGTTTTTTTTTTAATTTACTTGTGGGAGAAAGAGAGAGAGCACAAGCGGGGAGAGCAGCAGGCAGACGGAGAAGCAGGCTCTCTGCTGAGCAAGGAGCCTGATTCGGGACTCAATCCCAGGACCCTGAGATCATGACTTGAGCCAAAGCAGATACTTAACTGACTGAGCCACCCAGGCAACCCAGAAAGGATACATTTCTGACAGTGGTTGGTCAGTGGTCAACTTCTCTCCACGTACTTTGAGTTTCAGAAGATTGGCAGTCCGAGGTCTCCATAAACTTAGCGGCATAGAGTCTGTCTGTGGGTTTTGTTTTTGTTTTTGTTTTAACCTGCTTAGTGTCTAGTAGCTTCTCAATTAAAGAAAAAAAAAACTTGAACCTTTAATTTTTTTTTCCCCAAATTTGTTCAGAGCAGGTACTGCTATCATGAGTGGTCACCTAGTAGGTCTTAGAGCCAAGCAAATGTTAAAGACACCTTACCCTCTAGTTTTCAGTGATACATCAAGCATTAAAAGGGCAGATTCAGTGTCTGGTGAATCTTTCTGGTTTGCAGATGGCTTTTTGCTGTATTTTCATGGGACAGAGAAAAAGAGCAAGCTCTCTCAGGTTTTGTTCTGAGATCTATGAAGTTACCTACTAAAGACTTCATCTCCAAATACTACCACATTTGGGGTGAGGATTTCAATGTAGGAACTTGGCAAGGGGGACATAAACATGTTCATAGAACATCAGATGTGGCTTACTTATGGCTCCTAGTTACTTGCTGAGTGAATGATTGCACAAGTGAGCAACTTATGTTCCTTCTAGCATTCGCTCTCAGATTTTCTGGGAAATTTTCATTTTCTTCACTCTTCTCTGAACTCTCACTTAGGCTCTGAGACCTGTCCTTGTTGGATCCTTCTGCGGCAGCTTATTGAATGATGTGGCTTGTTCAGGAAGGACACAGCTGCATTTTGAAGACCCTGGTTAGGCTGAAGTCTTCTCCATCATGAAGACTTAGCATATTGGAGCCCCCTTCTGTCTAACCCACGCTGGCTGAAGTTCATCACCATAAGTGTGAGTGAGGGGATTGTTTCCATGTAAGCAGCATTTAGCAGACTACTTGGTTGCTGGGAAGATGGGCTAGTCAAGGGTTCGACTGCAAATTCTTTATGCTAGTTGGATATTCTCCTTGGGGATGATCTTCATTACTGTTGGAAAGTTTTCTGTTCTTAGTTTATTTTTCTACAGTATGTGGATGTCCTTTGTGAAGAACACCTTAAACCGCAGTCATTTCGCAGGATGTGCTACTGTCATTAGGGCCTTCACAGTCCTCATTCTCATGGAATATGAATTAATATTTAGTCATGGGAGAGATTTTAATGGCTCTGGCGTGCTCGCTGATGGCACTAAAGATCTTACACATAATCCATGTTCCCACCAGGGAGATTTTTTTCCCCTTGGACTTAAGTGTTCTTTAGTGTTTCAATCATCTGAAACTCTGTGTTTATTCCACTCAGCTTTGAGCAAAAAAAAAAAAAAAAAATACAGGGAGAACCAAAATAACATGGGATAGTCTGCCAATATTTACAATTTTGTTTTCCTATTGGGTGTGTGTGTGTGTACATGTCAGAGCCCTTTAAGGCTATACTTATGATGGGATCTTAAGTGTGTGTGAAGATTTTCAAAAGGCAGCGAGGGTGACTTCCATCTATAGGGTATCTGGGTTGCTCTGTTTGTGCTGAACTTTTCCACTTCGGTGAGTTTAGTAAAACTGTAGGCCTGTGGAGTCCTTCTACGTTTTTTGACCATTTAAAGCAAATACATTTCATCATTTATACACTACTTTTCTGGGTGCCCTTTTCCCCTCCCTTGAAACTCATATGCTGAAGTGGCCAATCTGGTGCTGTACCCACTTTCCAGCTGGGCCCTTTTCTTTCCACTTGTTCCTCCTCTCCTGTGCCTGCAGCCTCCTGACCCAGAGATGCAGGTGGGTCTAGGCTCCAGTCTCCTGAGATTACTTTTAGAAAACCAACTGTCCTGAAACTGAGAAGTTTTCTAGGCCATGGCCTTATAGCACTAAAAATTGGGAAAGTACTAGGCAAACCAGGATGGTTGTTCATTCTTCATTAATTCTTGTCAGAGGATCTTTAAAAATCCCTAACTCAGTAACTCTAGTGACTGCATATAAAGGTCACTCTAGTGACCTTGCATTGTTGCCCCAGCACTGAATTTTGCCTTGATCTAAGGTCAAGAGCTCACCTTGCACCTATACCGAATAGAATGGTGTGGCCATATTTCTTTACAATGGAAATCCTGTTTTGATTATCTGTCTTGTTCTGTGTAGACTGGGTCATGTTTTGCTATCTCTGATCTGCTCAAGGTGTCCTTGGTCCCCAGCCTACATCTCCATCTAATGTGGTCTGCTTCTAGCTCTTTGTTACCAAGATACCCCTGCACCACCTGTTACTTATGCTACCTAACTGGCAGTCTACTTAGGCTTTAGAAGAGTGGTTCTCAAAGTGTGACTTGGGACCAAGAACATCAGCATCATATGGGAATGTATTAGGAATACAAATAGGCCCCACCCTAGCCCTGCTGAATCAGAAACTCTGGGGGTGGGGCCCAGCGAGTGGTGCTGTAACTAGCCCTCTAGGTGATGATAATACACCCTTAAATTTGAGAGCCACTGCCCTAGATTGTGCACTGTACCTTTCCAGCTAGACCTTGAAGCCTAAATGCAAGCATGCCTACTTTGGTGAATATTTATTATTGTCTTACTCCCTGCCCATTGTTGGTGTGGCCTCTTTCCTGACCAGCCTCCAGCTCTGATTCCTACATAGATCCTTCCAGCATTGTTACTTCCACTACTGAGGGGTTTACTGGTTTAGTTTTCTGGATGAACTGGACAGATGAAAACCCTAACTGAACAGCCTATTAATTTATTCAATGTTTATTAACGTGCAGAGAGAGTAAAAATAGGGAAATAGAAGGAGGATTATTGATCCTTCAGGATATACCCTCATTTATAACCAAAAAAGAAAGAATAGTAAAAAAGGAAGAACAGTCTATTACAGGGTATGAGTGTAGTGATTATGTATTGGAATAATTTTCAGAATCAAACAGGTTACATTTCAACCAGGACTGTTTAAAGATTTTTTTTTTTTTTTTCCTTTCTGGAAAGTAAATCCAGTGGGATCAGGTTTTTAGAATGAACTTGCTGTGTTATCTCAGGCAAAATAATGGTCTTCTTTACTGTAATTGGGGCAGCAATAAATTTTTCTACTAATTGCATTATGGGGGATGAATTGAGGATAAATGAGATTAAGTGGTATCTGTAAAAATACTGTTTCTTGGAAGATGCTGTATAAATATATCATTTTGTTAGCGATAATAAACCCATATACAGACACTGTCCAAAGAGAACATAATTTCTTTTGCAAGATATGAAAAGAAACTAAAGGTACCATCTGATCTCCCTAAATGGGAATTATTTCTGCCTCTTGTGAATTCCTGGAGGGCTTACAGTGCAGGCTGGTTCTCATCCTTGACCGCATGTCAGAATCACTTGGGGATCCCTTTGAAAACAAAACCCAAAACAACAAACTGATCCCAAGGTCCCCTTCTCTCCACCGGGCATGTCTGAACTGATCTGCTATATTACTAGGTCACTTGTGGCTTTAAATTCACAGATGATTCAGATGTGCAGCCAAGTTCGAGAGTCATAGGTCTAGAATAGATCTCCAATATTAGTCATAAGAATCACCAGGGAGGGTGTTAGAAATATAAAGTTAGCCCCTCCATTAACATGGTTAAGTAGATCTAGGGTAGGATTCAGGATCTGCTCAGTACATAAACTTATCTGAAGTTTCTGATGGAGCTGGCTGGATATCTGGTCACTTTCAGAAACCTTCCACTCTGACTTTTTTTTTTTTTTTTAATTTTGCCTTTAAACCCTCCTCCCCCGAAATTGTTTCATATATAGACTCAGTGTATGGGGAAGGAGGTGAGTTCAGGATCTTTCAAAGTCACCATCTTGAACCTTAAGATTCACAGACCATACCCCTGAAGCAAATAATACACTATATGTTAATTAAAAAAAATAATAAAATTAAAAAGGGAACTCTAAAAGGAGAGAATAAAACAAATTGAGGGAAAAAATAAGCAGTAGAGAATACCATAGTACACTAGAATTAAAGAAAAATTGTAGTCAAGCTGAAACTAATCTCTAAGAGCTAAACAGAGTAAAAATTCTGCTTCTCCCTCTCTCACTGACCCCCCCCCAACTTGTGCTCTCTCTCTCTCAAATGAATAAATCAAAAATTTAAAATAAAATAAGATGGATTCAAGTTCAGCTGCTAATCTAACCTTGTAAAATAACTTCAACATCAAGTTGAGGAAAGTGGTGGCCATCCATGGTAGATAGATGGTTTGCTCTGCTAGACATAGGAAATTAAAACAGAATCAATATAAAAATGTTAGTTCTGCAAAGTCCTGGAGTCAGAACCTTCCTACTGGATCATTATGGATATTTGGTTATATTAATACTATATATACATACACACACACACACACACACATACACATATATACATATATATATTTAGATGATTTATACTGTTTATAAAGTTAAAAAAGTTAAAAAGTTTAAAGTTAAAGAACCCTATGAATTAAAATTAAAAGTTTAAAAAAAACCTATAAATAAAAAAATTAAGTATTAGGAAAGCATATATGTTTTTTTTTTAAGATTTTATTTATTGGACAGGCAGAGATCACAAGTAGGCAGAGAAGCAGGTAGAGAGAGAGAGGGGGAAGCAGGCTCCCCGCTGAGCAGAGAGCCCGATGCGGGGCTTGATCTCAGGACCCTGGGATCGTGACCTGAGCTGAAGGCAGAGGCTTTAACCCACTGAGCCACCCAGGTGCCCCTCATATATGTTTTTATACAACTTTAAAAACCCTATTCTTTGTAGGTTTTTCAGAGACTGCAACTGATTTCTCCCTATACTCTGGCTCCTAAGGCATACGATTCTATATAAAGAACTAAGTAAATTATGAAAAAAACCTAATTTGTCTATTTTACCAGTTCTCTTGAACACAAGACTAAATCCGCTGGCCCTTTCTGTGGTTCATTGCTCCATCTTGTGGTTGATAGTGATTACAGTTAGCATCTACTGGTCACTTAAAGTTCCAATCCAGACACAGTGTTAAGTGCTTCAAAAGATTTATAAACCATTTTACAGACGAAGAGACTAGTTCACTACTTATTTAAGAACATCGTGCAAGAGCACACAGATATTAATGGACAAGTTCAGATTCAGAGGTTGTGTTGTGGACCACGAAGCTACATTCATCCCTGTTCAGAATATCAGTGGTGTGCTTTTAAATGTTTAGCAGCAGCTGCCTTTGGGACGGAGGCGGATAAAACACCTTGCACTGCAGTTTTAGTTGATTTCTGTGCTGTAAGTATCTCCACCATGGTCGATTTTAAGGCACCAACTAAAAGCAGTGAAAGAGGTGTTGCAAAGAGATGCTCAGTGGCACATGATTATATAGTGTTTCCCTTGGGCTGGTATAATAATCGACTTAAACCACCTCAAGCACATTGATAATAGTAAAATGTAGCAAAATAATTAGGATTTTATGAATTTTTAGTTTCTATCACCTTTGTTTTTAATATCTTATTGAATTGCAAGTTTCAATTTACTTTTTAGTAATGACTATATTTAATAACCAGCTCCCCAAATTTCTGAGAATTTAACAATTGTCTCATGTAAGCTGAATTGGCTCCAGTGGGCTAGAGTTAATCATGACTGTTTTTGCTCTACCTATAGTTTTGAGGTGTAAAAAATACTCCTAAATTGCCTTTGTTTTTCCAAATACACAGTCCATTGTTTTTTTTTTTTTTTTTTTTTTTTTGAGCAAGGTGGGGATTGCTGTTTAGCTTTCTTTCTTTCTTTCTTTCAATTTCTTGTTTTGAGGTATGCTGGGTTACTTTGCTACTCCTTAAAGCAAGAACCACTGTAGTACATTACACAGCATAGTAAATTAATGATATGTGTTCTGTATGATCACATATACATATGTACATACATTTACATGGAAAGGGCATCCCTGATCTACATATGTGTGGTCATATTGAGACACAGAAAGCAATAAATTTGGGATAATAGGTTAAAATTAAAAAAAAAATAATAGTTCAAAGAGTATTCTTAGAAAGTACTTGAAGGCTTTGCATTTATGATACTGTATGGATTAGAATTAACAAAAGGGTGAAATCTGATTTACTCAATTTTAAATCTGACTCCTGGAGGATCTATGGAAAGTTTAGCAGTGACAGTAGACAAAATATGGTCTGTAGTTGAAGCCTCTACTAAGAACATTTCTCTTTTAGACACAGAATTCAAGACAAGGTCATTGATTGTGTTCCATAAACATCCTTTTCTATTATGTATGGATTCTGCATTCTTGCCTTGAGATGTTTTCCATTTACCCTAGTACTTATCATTCATCCATCTGTACTTTCTATAGAATATCTTATTTTACCACTGAGCAGTTCAAGATAAATGACTACTTTACTAGAAGGTAAATAAGACTCTTGAATTTTTTTATATGGAAGAATATTATTTGGTTCAAAACTATTAAAGGAAGGTGACATAGTAATGCAAGGAAAGAACTTTAGCTATAGCCCCAACTTTCTGCTGATGCTATTCAGTTCTTAAATTATTTGATTTGATTTGATTATATATATATGTATATATATATACATATGATTTGAGATATATATATATATATGCTCTGATTCTGCTCTCTCTCTATATATATAGAGAGAGCAGAACTCTCTCTCTCTATATATATAGAAAGAGAGAGCAGACATATATGCAGATATATAGATATATATATAATCATGTATTTCAAGGCTATCATGGAAACTGATAGAGTTTACATATATATATATGTTTACATATATATACATATATATGTATATGTATATATGTATATGTATGTATATATGTATATATATGTATATGTATGTATATATGTATATGTTTACACACATATATATGTGTATATATACATATATATATATGTATATATATATATATAAAATCATGTATATTTTCTCAGTCTTGGTTTCAGGCTCTCACGAGTCCCTTTCACAGAGCCTGGATTTTTAAGTTTGGTGAATTCCAGCTGATCTGTTCCTTTATGTGAATCACACTTTGAGTGTCAAGTCTAAAATCTCTTTGCTTAGCCCCAGAGTCCACATATTTTTATTAGAATTTTTCCTTTAAAATTGTATTGTTTTACCTTTTAACTTTATGTATGTGATCTATTTAGAGTTCATGTTGTGGGTAGGATGAGTGCTTTTTAAACAGAGACCCTGGATCTAGACTTCAAGTTATATTAGAAAGCCGTAGTAACCCAAACAGTCTGGTCCTGGCACAGAAACAGACACATAGACCAATAGAACAGAATAGAAGACCCAGAAATACACCTACAACTACATGTTCTGTTAATCTTTGACAGAGGAGAACAGAATGTCCAAGAGGAAAAAGACAGTCTCTTCAACAAATGGAGTTGGGAAAACTGGACTGCTACATACAGAAGAGTGAAACTGGACCATTTCAATACACCATACACAAAAGTAAACTCAAAATGGATTAAAGACCAAAATGTGAGGCCTGAGACCATAAAAATCCTGTAAGACTGCATAGGCAGTAACTTATTTGACATCGGCCATAGGAACTTCTTTCTAGATATGTCTCCTGAAGCAGGAGAAACAAAAACAAAAGTAGAGTATTGGGACATCATCAGAATGAAAAGCTTCTGCATGGGGAAGGAATCATCAAAACTAAAAGGCAACCTACTGAATGCAAGAAGGTATTCATAAACGACAAATCTGATAAAGGGTTAGCCTTCAAACTCTATAAATAACCGATACAAGTCAACACCCGAAAAAACAAATAATCCAATTTAAAAATGGGCAGAAGACATGAACAGACATTTCTCCAGAGAAGACATCCAGATGGACAGCAGACACATGAAGAGATGCTCACTGTCACTCATTATCAAGGAAATGCAAAGCAAAACAATGAGATACCACCTCACATGCGTTAGAATGGCTGAAATCAGCAACACAAGAAACAAGTGTTGGTGAGGATGGGGAGAAAGGGGAGCCCTCCTGCACTGTTGGGGGGGATGCAAATTGGTGCAGCCACTCTGGAAAACAATATGCAGTTTCCTCAAAAATTTAAAAATAGAGCTACCCTCTGATCTAGGAATCACACTACTTGGGTATTTACCCAAACAATACAAAAACACTAATTCAAAGCGACCCATGCACCCCTGTAATTATTGCAGTATCCTTTAAAATTTACAGTGCCAAACAATGAATGCAACCCAATGTCCATCGAGAGAGGGATGGATAAGAAGATGGGACATATATACATACAATGGAATATTATTCAGCCACAAAAATGAAATCTTACCATTCACAATGGCATGGTTACAACTACAGAATATAATGCTAAGTGAAATAAGTCAGAGAAAGACAAATACCATATGATTTACTCATGTAGAATTTAGGAAACAGAACAAATGAACAAAGGGGGGGAAAGGAGAGAGAGACAAACCAAGAAACGGAGTCTTAGCTATAGAGAACAAACTGATGGTGAGCAGAGCAAGGGTAGGTGGGGGGGGTATGGTTGAAATAGGTGATGGGGAGCAAGAAGGACACGTGTCCTGATGAGCACTGGGTGATGTAAGGAATTACTGAATCACATATTTTATACCTGAAACTTAACTATACTGGAATAAAAATAAAGTATAAAAAATAAAAATAAATGATACTGCATAAAGCTCCCTAGATCTTTCTACCATATGAGATGAGATTTTATGGAAAGTCTGCAGGGCTCGCAGAAGAGGGCCCGCACCCAACCATGCCAGTGCCCTGACCTTGGACTTCTCGCCTCCAGAAATGGGAGAAATGAATTTCTGTTGTTTTAAAGTCACCCAGTCTCTAGTCACTTATCGCAGCTGACTGAGTTGGACTGCTCATAACCCAGAACACACATGCATAGTACTGCATTGTATGGACACACCAGAGATTCACCTGGCTCCCCTGTATGGCTATTATTTTTTCCCAACTTTTTGTTCTTGTACCAAGGAATGCTGAAATCAATATTCTTAGTACGTCCATATTTGCCTGAATGCTCCCCACACCCATTTACTGTCTACTGACTTTCCTTGTGGTTTATGCAAAGGTAAACTGTATTTACTCATTAGGTGGTCAAGTTGATCAATCATTTTTCCTTTATGGATTCTGGACTTACTTTTATGCTTCCTATACTTTGTCCATTCCAACGTCATACACCGAAATGGATCCATCCACGTTTTCGGCCAGTACTTTTATGGTTTCAGTTTCACAGGGCAGGCCCACCGGACTCCGCAGTGGAATCTTCTCTGTCCACCCTGGAGATCGAGGAGCACTGCTGTCGCTCTGAGAAGCTGGGGTAGGGCAAGGGGGCTGCTGGCGTCTCTGGGAAACTTTGATGTTTTCCGCTGGCACAAGAGTCGCCGAGGGTCGGCCCCCTTCTCCTTGGCTGTCCCGGGCAGGCAAAGGCGGTTTCAGGAGACCTCTTAGACAAAAAAGTCAAATCCCTCCTTCTGCATTTGGAGTCGCGCGGTGCCAGGCACTGCCAATCCCACTGGCCGTGTACTCCGAGCCCTGCTATCCCGGTCCACGACCAACGCCCTCTGCCCTCCTCTCGCTGAGAAGCGGGATCCCAGCTGGACCCCCGGCGATCCAACCCGCGGCCCGCCACCTGTGGGCGCACATGCGACCCTGGAGCGGCGCGCGCACTTTTGCGCCTGTTGTCTGGCGCCACCTGGCGTCGCCGTCATAGCGTTCCTCCGGAGTAAGGGATGGGATTCGGCTGCAGTCCGCGAAGCAGAGTTCCAGGAGGCCCTAGGCGCTCTCCGGATCTTCTTGCGGGGCTGCGGTGTCTGCCCGTCTCCGATACTCTGAGGATTGAACTAGTAGGTTTGCTGGGGAAGAGGTGGGCCTTGCACTTCCCAGGCGGGTTTTGGGGCCACACAGACGGGTCGACCAGCACACGCTGATGCCCGACCGCCCTCGGGAACCGACTGGACAGCTGTGGGGTTACGGGAGAGGGCCTCCGGGACCCAGAGATGGGGGCCCGGCAGTGCGAAAAGGTGCCATGGGTTCTCCGTGGTTCCGTATGGATCGCTACCATTGCCCGTACCCGCCAAGGCCGACTCCCACTTTCTTCCCTACCTTGCCAGGTCTCAACGGGGGCAGGGACAGGTTTGGGGAGCAGTGGGAACCACCGAGAAAGGGGATAGGACGTGGCAACTCGTGTTTTCCCCTTCCCAGGGAGACGTGGGCAACGGGGCCTCGAGCAAGGGGGCGGCGGGCCTAGTGTTGGGGCACCTGGCGAGTGTGAGGAAGGAGCAGATTGGTAGTGGTCTTGATGCCTTCCGGTTCCAGGTTGACCAGCAGGACCTCAGGATTGCTTTTGGATCAATTTGAGGTTTCAGATATGAGAGCCCTCCTCCCCGCCATTGACTGGAAAATCAGACTTAAAAACTGGCACCAAGATGCCGTGGGAATAAACGGACTTGGTCGCTGGTTCCAAAATGAGGGCTGGAACACTTTTGTGTCACGGAGGGTGGACCAGGTGGACAGACTGGAACCCCAAGTGAACAGGTTAATCTGTGGTGTTTGTCAGATGGAATCGGAATAGGTGTCCTGAGATTTACAGCAATGATACTTTTTATAGAAACATAAAGTATTATAAGGACACCGGTGTTAACTTTTTTTTTTTTACATGCATATGAATTGTAATATAAATTTAACTATAAATTTGAGCTACTATAAATAATAAATAATTCTATTTTTGTCATTGCTTTAACCATATTGTAATAATATGGATAATTTTATTATTTATTTTTTCTTTTCAAATTTAAAAATTCAATTATTTAACATACAGTGTATTATTAGTTTCTGAGGTAAAGTTCAAGGATTCATCCGTCTTATATAATACCCAGTGTTCATTGCATCACATGCCTCCTTAATGCCCATCGCCCAGTTACCCCATCCTATCCCCCTCCCCTCCAGCAACTCTCAGTTTGCTTCCTCTGATTAAGTCTCTTAAGGGTTGTCTCCCTCTGATTTCATCTTGTTTCCTTCTCTTCCCCTATGCTCCTCGGTTTTGTTTCTTAAATTCCACATATCTGAGAGATCATATGGTAATTGTCTTTCACTGACTGACTTATTTTGCTTAGCAAAATCCTTCTAGTTCCATCCACATCATTGCAAATGGCAAGATCTCATTTTTTTTTTTAATATCTGAGCAATAGTCCATTGTGTGTGTGTGTGTGTGTGTGTGTGTGTGTGTATCCCACATCTTCTTTATCCATTCAACTGTCATTGGACATCTGGTCTCTTTCCATAGTTTGGCTATTGTGGACATTGCTGCTCTAAACATTACAAACATTGGGGTTCAGGTGCCCCTTCAGATCACTACATTTGTATCTTTGGGGTAAATACCCAGTAGTGCAATTGCTGGGTGGTAGGGTAGCTCTGTTTTCAACTTTTTGAGGAAACTCCATGTCGTTTTCCAGAGTGGCTGCTCCAGCTTGCATTCCCACCGACAGTGGAGGAGGATTCCCCTTTCTCCCCATCCTCTGCAACATCTGTCGTTTCCTGACTGGTTAATTGTAGCCCTTCTTACTGGTGTGAGGTGGTCATCTCATTGTGGTTTTGATTTGGATTTCCCTGATCCTGAGTGATGTATAGCATTTTTTTTTTCATATGTCTGTTGGCCATCTGGATGTCATATTTGGTGAAATGTTTGTTCATGTCTTCTGCCCATTTTTTGATTGGATTATTTGTTCTTTGGGTGTTGAGTTTGATATGTTCTTTATAAATTTTGGATACTAGCCCTTTATCTGACTTTTCATTTGCACATATCTTCTCCGATTCTGTCCCATTGTCTTTTGGTTTTGTTAGCAGTTTCCTTTGTTGTGCAAAAGCTCTTTTATCTGGATGAAGTCCCAATAGTTCAGGTTTGCCTTTCCTTCCCTGCCTTTGGAGACGTGTCTATCAAGAAGTTGCTGCAGCCGAGGTCACCGAGGTTGCTGCTTGTGTTCTGCTCCAGGATTTGGATGGATTCCTGTCTCCCATTTAGGGCTTTCATCCATTTTGAGTCTATTTTTGTGTCTGCTGAAAGGAAATGGTCCAGTTTCATTCTTCTGCATGTGGCTGTCCAATTTTTCCAACACCATTTGTTGGAGAGACTATCTTTCTTTCCATTGGATAATCTTTGCTGCTTTGTTGAAGATTAGTTGACCTATTTATTATTATTATTTTTTAATATTTTATTTATGTATTAGAGAGAGAGAACATGAGTGGTGGGAGGGAGAAGCAGACTTCCCGCTGAGCAGGGAGCCCAACTCGGGACTCAATCTCATGACCCTGAGATCATGACCTGAGCAGGAGGCAGATGTTTAACAGACCGGACCACCTAGGTGCCCCACTGTTATATTTTTTGAATAGTTTCTCTATCCACAAAGGGTGTCCAATTGACTGAGGACCACAAAGGAAGGATGGGTTTTTGTCCACGGATATTTCTGAATTGTACTCGTGAGACCGGCAGCGGTCACACTGGCTGAGAGGAGCCTAGGCAGGGTGCCCCTGGTGAAATTTTCAACTCCACTCTGGTGCCCAGAACTGGCCCAGCCTGGGCCTGGAGGTGCCTGGGAGAGCCCATCCTTCACCTGACGGATGTCCCTGGCCCAGAGTCCTGTGGACAAATTTTCCAAGGCTCTGTCTGTGGCTGCGGTTGCATCTTTATGGCTGGTGCAGGCTTGCGAGCTCATCAAAACACATGAGCAGTTAATGGATGAATATACAGATGATTCTGGCTTTGTTATCTTGTGAAATCCATGTCAGCTTGCATTTAGCTGGTATAAACTATACTTCTTTGGCTGGTTTTAAAATTTTGTATCTATTACCTGAAAATTGCTTTTCTTTTTTCAAACACTTAAGACTTTTAGGAAAACATGTTATGTTGTATCTTGATTTTATACAGTAATCTTCCATTTAAAATATTTGAAAATGATAGAATAGTAATTAGTGATGCCTGCATTGTGCCTAAATTTCATCTAATTCCTCTCAAAAACTAAAACAATGTCTTTGCTCTTAAGAGGGAATGAAGCTTCAGATGTCATCAAAGAAACATACACATTGTTTTTAAGTTTTTTAGGTTAATTTTACTATAGCAGGTTACTCCTTTCTGTTAAAGAGATTAACTGAAGTTTTGGGTACTTATTTTTTTTTCCCCAATATAGAAGGCCAGTATACAAAAAAAAAAAAAAAAAAAAAATGAACAAACAACCGCCCCCCCCACACACAATAAAATAAAATCCCAAGATCTTGGAACTGATAGAGATCTTAGGGAAAGCACCAGTGCCACAACACTCTGCCCACAGACCCAGGCTGAGTTCTTCATAAGGTATTGATTTCCCTGAGCCATGAATTCCATCCACTTTCACACAGAATATAGAGGAGACAGTTAGAACAGAAGGAGGAGGCAGGCTTCGAGGATAAATGGAGAATCCAATGGTAAACAGAGAATCCATTCTCTCTCAGTTGTGTGTGCGTGATGTGAATGCCAATGATCATTCTTCTGATTTACAGAATATTCACTTGATTAGAAAGGAGAGTCTGAGATAACTAGAGGAATATTGGAGCTATTATAGACTTGATGCCAAAATAAAATAGCGATGAGAAACGAACACGATAGGTTGAAGGCCTTTGGGAAACCATTGTGTTCATCAGATTTCATCTTCTCACAGCCTGACACCTGCCTTTTCCTTCTAACTAATTCATCAGCTGAGAGAAGCTGTCTTGGAGGACATGCGAGTCATCCAGCAAGTAAGGATGAGGATCTAGTGTTTTCCACATGCAAGTGGTTCAGATTCAAAGTAACTTTTGGTCTCTTGTACTGAGTGAGCAGATGGCTTGTCTTGATGATGTGCAAATAGTAGAAAGGATACAGCGCTTAACCGTGGGTGCTGAAGAGCTGAGTTGCAGTCCTTTTCTAGCATTTCCAGATCCCTTGAGATCCTTGGTAGTATTTCCAGATATTATCAGCCTCTTCAATTTCTTTTATGTTCAAGATGGCGTATTTTTAACTAATCTCTATGCCCACTGTGGGGCTTGAACTCAAGACCCCCAGATCAAGAGGCACATGCTATACCCACTGAGCCAGCCAGGCACCCTTCAAGATGGCATTCTAGAATACCAGTGCTTTTAAATACTAAAATATGTTGTCAACCCAACATTGTCCCTCATGCCTCCGTGCATTTATTTTTCATCACACAATTTTTCAAGTTGAGATCAAATTCTCAGGGCTTTCACTGAAGACCTTTGACAACAGAAGAGTCTTGCCAGAGTTCGTGGGGCCCACACAAAGCAGATCATAGTCTGGTCATGCAGGTGGTGGTCCCTTGCACAAAGTGCTCTAAAACACTGATAATCCGTGTACAGAAACGCTCAGTTACCTGAAGATCAGACACCTGGCAGCCTAAAGCATTGGGACCAGCTCACAATAAGGAAAAGGAGCATCTCTGGCTCCCAGTGAGCCAATCATTTTTATCATAAAATTTTTATTATTTAATACTTTGTTAATGTATTACTTTATTATGTTTTAATTTAGATTATCACTTATGTTATAATTATTATAAATATGTATGATTACATACATGCTATAAGCATGATATATAGATTATATAATTTCATACATATTAATATTTATACATTGAATGATATGTAGATGATTATAATTATTATTGATCGTTATAATTATTATGTACAGTACTAATCATAGTTGTTATGGAATACAGTTTCTCTATCCATAGAAGGTGTTCAATTGTCTGAAGACAGCTTAGGAGAGGGATTCCAGTCTATAGAACTTTCTAAATCTGCCAAGAAACCAGGCAGGACTGGACCCGCAAGCTCTGCAGAGGCCCTTCTGGAAAGCCAAGCCACATCTCTGCAGTGATCGGCCCCAGATAGCTTTTCTTGTTCTTGCTCCCAACTTAGCACACCCCCCGCCCCCCGAACTTGAGATCAAGAGGGGAAACAGATATGCTCTCCAGATATGGCCTATGACATAGAACAGTCCTCTTCTGTCAGCTCCTGTCCTGCTCCCCCACCACAACAACCTGTCATCTGACCTTCCCCTTTCACCACCCAAAAGCTTTCCCGCTCCTCCACCTGCCTTTGGCTTGAGTCTCTGCCAAATGCAGGGGTGGAGATGCCCCCCCGACTCACTGTCCTGCTGTCAGTAAGTAGTTCCTGTTCTGTTGTGGGTGATCTTTCTTTATCTTGGGATCCTCTCTCCCTCTCCCTCCCCCTCCCCCTCTGCACCTTCCTCTGTTCACACAAGAGCTTGCACATGCAGTCTCTCTCAAATAAAGCCAGGACCGCTGGGTGGCTCAGTTGGTTAAGCATGTGCCTTCAGCTCAGGTCATGTTCCTGGGGTCCCGGGATCAGATAGAGACCCACATCAGGTTCCCTGCTCAGCAGAAGAGTCTGCTTCTCCCTCTCCCTCTCCCTCTGCCTGCCGCTCCCGCTGCATATGCTCACACACACTCTCTCTCTTAAATAAATACATAAATAAAATCTTTAAGAAAAATAAAAATTCACATGAAAATTCCAAATTGTATTGTGGGTCTAAATCAGGACCTTAGGTCAGAAAGTAGCCAACTGAAAATAATTATTGGCACTTATTGTGACTTAGGAGAGAACAGTTCTCCCTATGGAGGCCAACCCAGACGGAGCCATGCCTGCCTCCTGGAGTCCCTGATTCAAACAGCCATGAAAACAATAGTGGGCCCTGCAAGCAGCCCATCAGAGAATTAACCGAGTGCCCTCGGGAAGATGCAGCAGAGGTATAGACATGACACAACAGGTGGACAACTATTTGCAAAACAGCAAGATGTCAAAGCTGCATTAGAATTGTATTATCTTAATTGTTTAGAAACCAAAGTTATCCAATAATACAGCCTCTAAGTGTGCAAATGCGGAGACCGTGAATGTGGCTAAGAATCTAGCGTCTGTTAGTGGTTCCGATGAAAGAAAGACTTTTGTGGATTCAGGAACTTCTGCCCTCCAGCAAAAACAAGGGAAAAGTTTGATTTGTCATGGCATTATGAGGAGGCTGTTTCTGAAAGATCATAACAACAACAAAAAATGCTGCCCCCTTCTGCAAGGGTTTGGTAAATGTGGGATGGAGCACTGTCTTTCCACAAAGGAGAGAGGAAGCAAGGGTGAGAAAAGGTACATGGGTCTCATCCAGGCATCGTGGCAAAGCTGCCTCTTGAGATGCCATCCACTGCTGGGAAATCTGTACTTTTAGGTCACCACATGGTGTGCAGGTCCCACAGAATCTGGAGATTTCCTCAAATGTGCCACATGAATCCAAGAGCCTAGTCCCTGGAGTTTGGCAGCACAGGGTTGGTTAGCAAGACCTGATATGGGCCTTCCCAAAGAACTTGAAGAGATTTTTTCTGGAGTTCTTTTCCAGTAGACAAGATCTCCAGGTTGCAAGATGGGATGCTTAAGGTCATCCCTGTAAATGCACTGGGAAACCACTCCTCTCCCAAAGCATGGTTATTTTTAACATGAACAAATAAGCCCTTAAATATTAATTTCCATTCATTTTATTTATAAATTCCCTTTATTAATTTTCATAGCCTGAAATTCACATTGCCTGTGGGGACTGAGAAATCTAAGCCAAAATGTGAGTTTAGTACATCTACTCGCATTGGAGGTACCTAGAGGAATATGTATCAAATTTACTCTACAGGAATGTGCTTTAAAGCCAGGCATTAATATATTCCCACTGAAAAACTTTTGAGGAAATAATCAGAACCCACACAACAGTGAAAAATGTGAACCGAAGAAGAAGGTGGGGGAGGAGGAGGGGACAGAGGGTAGGGAGGGGAGGGGCAGGAGAAGGAGAAGAAAAGCTTGCAAAGACCACATACTGCAAGTGACAGACTCTGTATATTTTCAAAAGAATGTATTGACATCAAGATGAAAGATTACCAAAAATGTCCAGACATTTGAAAGGAACCCCGGTGAAACTTCTAGAATTGACAAATGAAATAACTAAAAGTATAAACTCAGCTAGAGAGCTAAGCAGATACAGAGGAATTAGTTAACTAGAAGCCAGATTTGAAGGTACTCTCAATGATGCCACAAGGATTAGAACATGGACAATGTGGATAAAACTCTCCATGAAATTTCAAAGCACTTAAAAGGTCCTCAAATGTCCTCGTACAGCCTCCTAGATGGGAATCTCTCTTTTCTTCCTCCGTGACCTCATTTGGTATCATTTCCCCATGACCCAGAAGCTTCATTCACTCTTGTGGAATATGCTGTG
>JAHRIG010007399.1:0-16814 GCA_020311275.1 Eira barbara
ACAAATTCCATGGTGAGTTGTCTGTATTCTGTCCTGATCACTGAATGAACACCTGGGTATCCCGGGCCTGGGGTTCCTCTCCCAGCTGCATGATCTTGGCTGTGCTGGTTAAATCAGCAGAGGGAAGGCCCTATTTGCATGTCCTCTGGGTATATATTCAGATTGGGGATCTATTCTGACAGAGAGGTAGTGACCCAAGCTGTTGTGAATGCCTTTAATTTAGTGCTAATGACCCATTTTGAAAAAAAAAAAAAAGTTTTTCATTATATAACTTTCCAGTGTGTATACTTGGGTTTGTAAGGTGTCCATGAACATATATGGGGTGAGATTGACCCCAGGATCTAGGTCAGTGCTCCCCCAACAGGAATTGCTGTCCCCTGCCCCAAATCATCTGCAGGACAGAATGTCAGGCTGTGAGGAATGTGGAACCCCTCCTGTAATGGGGATGGATTGATTTTGCTTATATTATACTTTACCATAAATACAGAGAAAATCAGCATCGTGTAGGTGTATTTTCATGTCTTTAACATTTCACTTTCTCTGCGTCCCTCCAGATTCACCTTTGTTATTACCTATAATAAGTTCGAGATGTATATTCGACACAAGATGAACGGCCCACATACGGAGTGTGTGATATGATAAACGCAGGTGTCACAATCAACATTATTGACAGCGAGTGCTTCAGTTCTCCCTAAAATTTCCAGCATTTCCCTCTGGAAATCCTCCTTCCCTTTCCCTTGTTTACCCTGTCCCCACATAGCTATTGATCTTTCTCATGTCCCCTTGTACTAGCTTTAATTCTGTAGAATTCATAAATGGGTCATTGTACTCTATGTATTTTCTTTGTGGGGCATCTTTGCCCCAGAATCAGTCCTTGTGGATACAGCTGTGTTGCTGTCTGTATCAGGAGTCACTGGTTTTAATGACGGACAGCTCTGAAGGCAGTAGTTGGAGGCAGCAGCTGGAGGAAGATCTGGAAGAGGAGACAGAAGCCACTTGCTGCAAGCCTCATCCACACACCCTCTTGACCCTGCAATTGCACTACTGGGTATTTACCCCAAGGATACAGATGTAGTGAAAAGAAGGGCCATCTGTACCCCAATGTTTATAGCAGCAATGGCCACGGTTGCCAAACTGTGGAAAGAGCCAAGACGCCCTTCAATGGACGAATGGATAAGGAAGATGTGGTCCATATACACCATGGAGTATGATGCCTCCATCAGAAAGGACAAATACCCAACTTTTGTATCAACATGGAAGGGACTGGAAGGGAATATGCTGAGTGAAATAAGTCAAACAGAGAGAGTCAAGCATCATATGGTTTCACTTGTTTGTGGAGCATAACAAATAACATGGAGGACATGGGGAGATGGAGAGGAGAAGGTAGTTGAGGGAAATTGGAAGGGGAGATGAGCCATGAGAGACTATGGACTCTGAAAAACATCCTGAGGGTTTTGAAGGGTCGGGGGGTGGGAGGTTGGGGGAGCCAGGTCGTGGGTATTATGGAGGGCACAAATTGCATGGAGCACTGGGTGTGGTGCATAAACAAAGAATTCTGTTATGCTGAAAAGAAATAAAAAAAATCACACACATAAAAAAAAAGGATTGCATATAAACAACATGATATGGGATAAACAAGTAATGTAGGTGCCTTGAGGGTTTCCAGTAATGAACACGTCAAGGGGAACCTACCCTCACGATCAGATGGCAAGTCACAGAAACCCACAACCTGGGTTTCATGTTGGGGACACGAGGTAACAACATTATGTCCAGTGACTGAGCTGCACCGCTCATGGCAATCAGCATAACACCACTCTGTAAAATGATGGTAAGACTCAAATCCCATCAGTTATCCCCGCCACAAACTCTGAAAATGCCAGAAAAAATGCTTGGGTTCGTGTGTCACTAATGTCTCCGTGTGTTCCAGCTGGTGTAACAATGTACACGAACTGGGTGGTTTTAAGCATCAGACACAGATTTCTCACAGTTCTGGAGTCTGGGAAGTGCCATGTGAAGGTGCAGGCAGATTTGGTGTCTGGAGAGAACCCACGTCCTAGGCGGTCCTTTCCCTGTCAACTCACATGGGGCCACGGGGCAGAAAGCTTTCCCAGTGCTGGTGTCTAAGAGCCCTAATCCCAATATGAGACTGCACGCTCCTGACCTAAGTGCTTCCCTAAGTCCCCACCCACTCATTCCATTTATTTGGTGTTAGGTTTCAACGTAGTGATGGTAGAATTTATACACATTGAGCTGATATCAGTAACTGAAGGGTCAATTAATCTCTGCAGGTGGAAGGCTCCTCCCAACCAGCACCTCAACTGAGCATTCTCATGGATCCTGCTGAAGTTTCTAGTCTTTGCATGCACACAGGGTTCACAAGACCATCAGAACCTGCTGGTGACCTTGGGAAGTGGACAGCTTTCACCTGAGACACTGACTATGACCCTTGTCATCTACTCATAGCTTTCTTATTATTTTCAGCTTATATATTATCATTCATATTTTCGAGGGACTCAGATGGTCTTCTACACCTATTGATCACTTGTATTCCTTTTCACTCCTTTTTGTAGTTGTTGCATGGAATTAGTCATGACACTGTATCTTCTGATGATGGTTTACTAGCACCAGAAGCCTCATTACTCCATCTTCTCGTGCTCCATACATGAGAAATCTCATAGGAAAGACCAGATTCTGTGCCCTTGATGTTCCAGATCCCTATGGAATTTTCCAGCACTAACTCACAATATCACAATAAAAAAAAATCCCTGATTTCGTGTCCTTTCTAAGGTTTATTGAAGCATTTCTGACATGCTGGGAGGCATCCCCTGAAATCAACAGACACTTCGATGATGGAGGTGATTAACATTTCATAATCTCTAGTAAGTGCGTATCCTGTCGTCTGATTCACCAACTGTACCAAACGTGTTGGAGGTCCTCTGGCTTTGGATGGTGTCAGCTAAACAGAACTTGTGAGCATGTGGTCCACACAATGACCCCCCACACTGGGGCCATTTTTCTCTGGCTTTGGCTTCATGGTGGCCCTGTATCTGATGTCCAGCATGAACTTGATGATGCTGGCTCACAGCTTGTACACTGGGCTGTGTGATGCTGTGTTGTTGAGTCCAGCTGAAACTTTTACAGACTTAGCAGGCTTACATCAGAATGTCCGTAATTGTCATTGAGGGAAAAGATTAATCAAATGTGACTTCCTGCCTTTTGTGCATGTACATATAGTTTTCTATGATAGCAATGTTTCTATTCACAGATGTAAGAAGTAAGAACAAATCATAATTCTAGAAAGTCTCGTTGGTGAAACTGGTTTATGGAAAAGAAGCCCCAAACTGTGCCAGGAAACACAAAAGTGTATTGATGGGTCTTGAGCGCCCCATGGTGGCCTGAGTATCCCTTCTGTCCTGAGCACCCCTTGTCTCTTGAGCACCCTGTGGTGACCTGAGTTCAGGAAAGTGACCTGAGTTCCCCTTGGTGACCTGAGAGCTCTCTGTTGTCCTGAGCACCCCCTGGTGGATTCTGAGGTCACCTGCAGCCCCGCCCCTCCTGTGTCCCTGCAGGGAGGTTTGTGTCTGGGCTCACACTAATGTCTCCTCAGTGTGCCTCTAGCACAGTAATACACAGCTGTGTCCTCGGTGGTCACAGAACTCAGCTGCAGGGAGCACTGGTTCTTGGATGTGTCAGCGGTGATGGAGATGCGGCCCTGGAAAGCCGGGTTGTAGCTTGTACTACCTGTCCAGTAGCCCATCCACTCCAGTGTTCTCCCAGGGCGCTGGCGGATCCAGTTCCAATAGTAACTGCTGGTGACGGAGCCCCCGGAGACAACGCATGTGAGAGAGAGGGTCTGAGAGGGCTTCACCAGTCCTGGGCCTGACTCCTGAAGTGTAAGTTGAGACAGGACACCTGGGGACAAGGGGAGTCATGGTGAGTCTGTCCCATCCCACAGAAAGGCCACCGTCTATCCCAGAGCCCCCAGATCCTCACCCAGGGGAGCTGCCAGAAGACAGAGGAGAGACCACAGCTGCTGCATGGTTGCCTGCAGGATGGAGACCCAGCACGCTGACCTCTGCCTGTGATGTCTATTTCTTCTGCGAGCACTCCAGGTGATTTGCATGTGGGTCCCCACGGAGGAGGGGAGGCATTAAAAGATCCTGAACTCTGGTGAGAGTCACCAGTTCTTGGTGTCCCCATGTTGAGTGGTGGGAGGACCCACTGAGCCTGGTCCTAGTGATCTAGGCTCCAGTCCTGCCTGAACTGTCCTCTAGCACCAGTTGCTTGAGAGGGTTTGTGCTGGACCGGATGAACGTTTAGAAACCTTATGAATGTTCTCTTGTATTCCATTGCCAGGCTGTCCAACAGTGGGCTGCAAGTTCAACCTGCGGAATTACCTGTTCGCAAACCTGGAGGACAAGGCAGTTGTGCAGACTCCAGACCCTGACTGATTGCCCAGTTTGGGTCATTTGCTCCCACAAATCAGATATGGGTTCCCAGATGATGGCAGTGGATGCGATCTCCAGTCTCCATCTACAAAAGGGATGTTTGGAACTATACTCCAGAATTTACATAGGGAAACAAGCTCCTCCGTGTGGAGGGCAAGGCAGAGAGGTTGGGTGTTATGTGGATATTCTTTCCTTTTTTTAAATTTTATTTAAGTTCAATTAGCCAACATAAAGGGAATTATTAGTTTCAGATGTAGTGTTCAGTAATTCATCATTATGTACAACATCCAGTGCTCATTAGATCATGTGACCTCCTCAATGCCCACCACCCAGTTACCCCATTGCCCCCACCCACTTCCCTTCTGTAACCCTCAGTTTGTTTCCTATAGTTAAGTGTATCTCATGGTTTGTCTCCCTGTCTCAGGACATCCCATTCAGTTTCCCCTCCCTTCCCCTATGATCCTCTACTTCTTATAGTCCACATATGCTTGAAGCATATGATAATTGTCTTTTTTTGATTGACTTATTTCACTCAGCATAATACCCTCTAGTTGCATCCCTGAAACAGAAATCCGTATATACATCTGAGGCATTATTGACCACGACATCTGAGTCTAATGATGTATTATGTGTTGTTAACTGAATTCAAACAAACAAACAAAAAAAAACCCACCTAAAATCCAACCCACCTGGTCTTTTCCCCACCCTGAACACAGATGGTTCTAGGGAGGAACCCATTAACTGATCTGGGAAGGGAACCTCTGGTGTTCCATTTCCACACAATCTGAGACATGGAGACCCTAATACACAGGCACCCTCAGGGGTCCTAGCACCAGGGCCCACCAACCACCAGCCAGAGCCCAACTCCTGATGGGAAGGAGGAGGATGACGGGGAAGCTGGACATGGGCTTAGGGGCAGTGTGCGGAACATCCTGGTTTTCACCTTGATTTCTACATCAATGTGGACCTTACAGACAGGACCCTCCAGGTGCTCTGAAGACTTTATGAATTATGAATTTATTACAGAAATGTCATTTTTCTCTGTTGCACATTCCCTCTTTCTGTCCTGCTCCTCTGCTCCTGTCTCTCATATGTGAGATGTAAACACGTATATGTTTGTAGAGAACAGATTCTCAGAAGGTTATAAATGACCAGGTTCGCATTGTCTCCTGATATAATTTACAACTATTTCCTGCTTTCCTTGTATACTTTATCTCTTCCATATTCACCCCAACTTCTCTGGGCATTCGTTCTTTAATATTAGCAAGTACTTTACATAATTAACAATGTCAAGGTCCCCATTTACAGTTTTCCCTGAGGTGATAGGGTGAGCCAAAAGAAGGAGGTCACATTCCTGATTCTCTGAACACCCACAGATTCCAGCAGACACAGCGGATGGGACATCCTTGTCCCCACAGGTAGGCCACTACCCCTCAGATGTGATGTAGGACCTCATGTTGCAGTGCATCCAGGGGGCAAGGATGCTGCCAATCCTGCACCCAACTCTGCACCTGCAACAGGACACAGTTTTCTCACTGGGCTGTCTCGTGCTTAAGGAATGAGAGGTAACCTCTGGAGCAAACTGTGAAGGTCACATCTTACACCCAGTCCTTCAGGCTCACAGGAGTTTGCCATTAGAAATTATAATTCCTCTCCCCACACAGGACCAGCACACCAGGTCACAACTGAGGGGCTGCAGGACACATATCTGTCTAAGGAGGAGATTGTAGGCATGCTCAGGGACAACAGTGACATCACCTTGAAGACTGGGTCTCTACCATTTCCTGACCAATTCTTGGACCCCCCATCTTGGGCCACAGATCTGTTCCTTGGTTCCTAGTCATCTTGACCAATACCTGTCCCTACTCTTAGTCCATTGTTTATCCAGGATTATCTATGAAGTCGCTGACAGAAACACAGATCTAGGTGAAAGTGCTGCCTGAGATCCAAGGGGCAGGTGTCAGGAGTGGAGATGACCAGCAGAATGGAGTCCCTGAATAGACAGAACCAGAGCAGTCCTAGTGATGAGTGGTCCTATGGAACTGAGGCAGGGCTTGGAGAGAGCTGACCCCCTCGCCTGTCCCTCTGCTGCCCCACTTAGCAGGTGACCTGGAACAGTGTCCTCTGAGTCAGCTGACTTGGCACTGCAGTTCCTCGTCCAATTCTCAGGTCACCTTCCCCCGCAGGCATGGGGTCACCAGGGCTCCCAGCTACAGTCCAATGATAGTCAGGGGATGACTGTTCCAGAGTGTCTCAGCCACAGGACCAGGCTCACACCTGCTGTTGTCCACACTATGCCAGCAGCAGCAGGCACAGCCCAGAGTCCCTGCAATTTTCAGGCCTCCTCTTGCTGGTCATGAGCCCAGGCCCCAGACTCCCAGGCCTGGGGGACACAGGCCCTGCCTATGCTGGTGAACTTTGTGTGTGATCCAATTGTCCATGGCCGTGAGTACAGGCTGAAGGATGGCACACTGTTGCTGTCACCAGGGTGCTCCCAGGCCCCAGCAGCATTGCTGACCTTGAAGGAGATCCTCGAGGACCCTCTACACACAACATCAAGCTCTTGTGAGGAGATATTTCATCCAAACCAGAAGCAGACTCATCTCCTCTACTCTGGCTTTTCGTGTGTGGCACTTCCGTTCTGGAAACATAAACTAACAAACTCAAGTTAGTGAGGAAGTAAGGTGCATTTGTACAGTCTTCTGGGCCTTAAACTACCATTTCTGGTGCTAAGGACGTCTGTCTCATCCTGGTCCAGGGAGGGTGCCTTTCCCATGGGAGACTCATGTCCAGCTTTCAGGGGGACAGAGAAGATCAGAGTATCTCTGCACAGGCCATTTCTTTCTTTTTTTAAATAATTTTAAAAAATTTTTGTATTAACATATAATGAGTTATTAGCCCCAGGAGTACAGGTCTGTGATTCACCAGGTTTACACATTTCACAGCACTCACCATAGCACATACCTTCCCCAATGTCCATAACCCCACCACCCTCTCCCGACCCCCCTCCTCCTGGCAACCCTGTTTCTTTTGTGACATTAACAGTCTCTTTTGGTTTGTATCCCTCCCGATCCCATCTTGTTTCATTTATTCTTCTCTTACTCCCCTAACCCCCCATGTTGCATCTCCACTTCCTCATATCAGGGAGATCATATGATAGTTGTCTTTCTCCGATTGACTTATTTCACTAAGCGTAATACTCTCTAGTTCCATCCATGTCATCGCGAATGGCAAGATTTCATGTCTTTTGATGGCTGCATAGTATTCCATTGTGTATATATACCACATCTTCTGTATCCATTCATCTGTTGATGGACATCTAGGTTCTTTCCACAGTTTGGCTATCGTGGACATTGCTGCTATAAACATTCGGGTGCACGTGCCCCTTCGGAGCACCACGTTTGTATCTTTAGGGTAAATAACCAGTAGTGCGATTGCTGGGTCATAGTGTAGCTGTATTTTCAACTTTTTGAGGAACCTCCAAGCTGTTTTCCAGAGTGGTTGCATCAGCTTGCATTCCTGCCAACAGTGTAGGAGTGTTCCCCTTTCAAGAGACCCATTTTGAAGCTAAGGATACGCCCAGACTGAAAGTGAAGGGATGGAGAAGCATCTTTCATGCCAGTGGGCCTCAAAAGAAGTCCAGGGTAGCGATTCTCATATCAGATAAATTAGATTTTAAACTAAAGACTGTAGTCAGAGATACAGAAGGACACTACATCATTCTTAAAGGGACTATCCACCAAGATGATCTAATAATTGTAAATATCTACGCCCCAATATGGGAGCAGCCAATTACATAAGAAAACTATTAATCAAGATAAAGAGTCATATTGATATGAATACATTAATAGTAGGAGATCTTAACATGCCTCTCTCAGAAATAGATCATTGAAGCAGAAAATCAATAAAGAAACAAGAGCATTGAATGACACTTTGGACCAGATGGACCTCATAGATATACATGGAACATTCCACCCTAAAACAACAGAATACTCATTCTTATCGAGTGCACATGAAACCTTCTCCAGAATAGAACACATACAGGGTCAAAAATCAGGGCTCAACTGACAGGAAAAGACTGAGATTATTCCCTGCATATTCTCTGACCACAATGCTTTGAAACTGGAGCTCAATCACAAGGAAAAGTTCAGAAGGAACTCAAACACCTGAAAGCTAAAGACCACCTTGCTTAAGAATGCTTGCATCAATCAGAAAGTCAAAGAAGAACTTAAACAATTCGTGGAAACCAATGAGAATGAATACACTTCAGTAAAACCTATGGGGTACAGCAAAGGTGGTCCTAAGTGGGAAATACGTAGCCATCCAAGCCTCCCCCAAAACAGCTGAAAAATCCCGAATACATCAGCTGTCTCTATATCAGGAACACCACAAGGATGCTCACTCTCGCCACTCTCGTTCAACATAGTATTAGAAGTCCTAGCAACAGCAATCAGACAATGAAGAGAAATAAAATGTATCCAAATTGGCGAGGAAGAAGTCAAATTCTCTCTCTTCGCAACTGACATGATACTTTCAATGGAAAACCCAAAAGACTCCTCCCCCAAACTACTAGAACTCATACAGCAATTCAGTAATGTGGCAAGATATAAAGTCAATGTACAGAAATCAGTTGCTTTCTTATATACTAACAATGAAAATACAGAAAGGGAAATTAGAGAATCAATTCCATTTATTAAAGCACCAAGAACCATAAGATACTTGGGAATACACCTAACCAAAGAGGTAAAGGATCTGTAATCGAGGAACTACAGAACACTCATGAAAGAAATTGAAGACACAAAAAGATAGAAGATGATTCCATGCTCATGGATCCGAAAAATAAACATTGTTAAAATGTCTATACTGCCTAAAGCAATCTATACTTTCAATGCCATTCTGATCAAAATGCCACCAGTATTTTTCAAAGAGCTGGAGCAAACAATCCTAAAATTTGTATGGAATCAGAAGAGACCAAAAATTGCTAAGGAAATGTTGAAAAAGAAAAACAAAACTGGTGACATCACGTTGCCTGATGTCAAGCTTTACTACAAAGCTGTGATCACCAAGACAGCAAGGTACTGTAACAAATACAGACACACAGACCAGTGGAACAGAGTAGAGAGACCAGATATGGACCCTTAACTCTATGGTCAAATAATCTTCAACAAAGCAGGAAAAAATATCCAGTGGAAAAAAGACAGTCTCTTCAATAAATGGTGCTGGGAAAATTGGACAGCTATATGTAGAAGAATGAAACTCGACCATTCTCTTACACCGTACACAAAGATAAACTCAAAATGAATAAAAGACCTCAACGTGAGACAGGAATACATCAGAATCCTCGAGGAGAACATAGGCAGTAATCTCTTTGATATCAGCCACAGCAACTGCTTTCAAGATATGTCTCCAAAGGCAAAGGAAACAAAAGCCAAAATGAACTTTTGGGACTTCATCAAGATCCAAAGCTTCTGTACAGCAAAGGAAACAGTCAACAAAACAAAGAGGTAACCCACAGAATGGGAGAAGATATTCGCAAATGACAGTACAGACAAAAGGCTGATATCCAGGATCTATAACGAACTTCTCAAACTCAACACACACAAAAAAGGTAATCATGTCAAAAAATGGGCATAAGAGGCTTCTCCAGTGAAGACATACAAATGGCTAACAGACACATGAAAAAATGTTCATCATCACTAGCCATCAGGGAGATTCAGATCAAAACCACAGTGAGATATCACCTTACACCAGTTACAATGGTCAAAATTAACAAACAGTAAACAACGTGTGTTGGAGGGGATGTGGAGAAAGGGGAACCCTTTTACGCTGTTGGTGGGAATGGAAGTTGGTGCAGCTACTTTGGAGAACAGTGTGGAGATTCCTTAAGAAATTAAAAATAGAGCTTCCCTATGACCCTGCAATTGCACGACTGGGTATGTACCCCAAAGATACAGATTTAGTGAAAAGAACGGCCATCTGTACCCCAATGTTCATAGCAGCAATGGGCATGGTCGCCAAACTGTGGAAAGAACCAAGATGCCCTTCGAAGCACGAATGGATAAGGAAGATGTGGTCCATATACACTATGGAGTATGATGCCTCCATCAGAAAGGATGACCACCCAACTTTTTTAGCAACATGGACGGGACTGGAAGAGATTATGCTGAGTGAAATAAGTCAAGCAGAGAGAGTCAAGTATCATATAGTTTTGCTTACTTGTGGAGCATAAGGAATAACACGGAGGACATGGGGAGCTGGAGAGGAGAAGGAAGTTGGGGGAATTTGGAGGGGGAGAGGAACCATGAGGGACTGTGGACTCAGAAAAGCAAACTGAGAATTTGGCAGGGTAGGGGGTGGTAAGTTGAGTGAGCCTGGTGGTGGGTATTTTGGAGGGCATGTATTGCATGGAGCACTTGGTGTGGTGCATAAACAATGAATTCTGGTTCGCTGAAAAGAAATTTAAAAAATAAATAAAAATAAAAAAATTTGGGTTCATGGGACCACTGGATCAGAGGAGGAAGGGAAATAAGGTTAAGATATTCTGAAATAAAAAAGCAAAGTGCAGCTTTGACCCTCAATATATAAAGCACTGGGTAATTAGCACACCATCTCTGAAGCAAGAAAATATCAAAGATATTGAAAAAGGAAGACACATTTCTTGGTTCCCTTAGAAAGTTGAGGTCACAGAGGAGCCCATCCTCCCACACTACAGAGAGGCACAGCCATGGCCGAGTCTACAAACCTTGCACAGAAACCTTGGATTTCCATAGGAGTCAGTGTGCTTCTAGGTGAGATTAGCATTGGATCCCTTCCGTGTAACAGATTTCCTTTCCGAGTGGAGGTGAGTATCCTCCAACCCACTGAGAACCTGAAGAGAACACGGGCATAAGAAGGAGGAAGTCACCCTTTTACTTCAATCTCATTGCCTGAACTGCTCATCTCCTCTTTTCCTTTCCTACTCGTGGACTGAGCAATACATCAGGGGATCTCCTGGTTCTCCGTCCAACAGCCTGAGAATGATTTACACCACCATCCCCCACCAGCCTGTAGAGGACGGAGTCTGGGACTTCTCAGGCTCTCTTACCATGGGATCTAATTACATATGTTCTTTCTGCAGGTGAAATTTCAGCTGGAAATGAATAATAGTTCTACATTCTGTACATGCTTGTTGGCATATGGTATTGTCAGCCTTTTTGTATTGTAGCCATTCTTAGTGGAGGTGCAGTGGTATCTTGTGAGGATGAACATACTGATACATATAATTCCTCTTTCTAGAAGAATAGGACATTATGCTGATACACGTTCCTTGAAGAACTGCTAAGATTAGTGCTATCATCATGGATATAGAGCAGGTAGGGGTGGAGATGGTCACTCCATGCCCATTCCCATGTCCAGTTTGTGCCACACAAGTTGTTACAAGCTGTGGCAGATGCCTATAGGTAAATCACAGTCTTGGACTTTTAAATTTTGGGGTAAAGCCCCGATCTCCTTGCAGATCATGATTCTTCTTTTGAGAAATAGCTGGAAGCCTGTTCTTGGATCTTAGGAACTATAGGTTCAAGCCCAAGTCACTAGGTTGCCATGGAAATTGAGCTGTCCATCTTGGAGTGGGTGTTATTTGAATGTCCAAGCCATAAAGTGGAACATGTATAGTGATACTCCATGAGCCGATGGAAGAAATGATGGTGTCTGAAGAGATCCTGAAGATACAAGCAAGCCACATGAAGTATTTTCCACATGCCCATGATCCCCCTTCCTCCTATACTGCTTTCTCTCTCCTAACCTACATATACGGTCACGGGGAGAGTCCTACAATTACCCCAGCGGGGAAGAAAAAGTTGAACCTGGTTCACATTTGTTTCTGCATGATATTCAGACACCAGTTAAAGGTGGAACTCTCTAGTCTTATCATGTTCTCTACCTCCCTGGAGCACCTGTTTTATATGAGAGAAATTCCCTCACGAAGACAGGATTACAGCATTAATTCAGTGGCAACATCTTGCAAATTTGAGGTGAAGTTGAGATCCTTTTGGAATAAAGATATTGGTCATCCTGCCAGGACAGCCTGAAGATTTGGCTGACAACACAGAGAATACATCATTGGTATAGTATGAAAGCAGCTTTATATCCCAATTTTCAGTCTTTCTCAGTTACAGAAATGAGGACCTTAACTATTATGTATACGTTCTCCTTATTTTTTTAAATAAATATGTGTATGTCTTTGTCTTGTTCACTGTCTTTTCTTTGCCATGTATCATAAGATTATTGACTTTATATCATTGCATTTAAAAATTCTCAATTATGCATCATAATATTTCAGTTGAAGGATTTCAATCAGAAGAGAAAACACCACTTAAGGGCTTCACCTCCTCTTCTGGGGAAGGGTTTAGATGGATTTGGTTGTATGCGGGATACTTGTATCGTACTTGTATCATATATGCTGAAACTGCGACTGTGTTATTTTCTTTGTTTGCAGAATGAGTGTGATTTAGGCAATGAATATGGATGCCCAGTTTACAGGAGGTGGATGATTAATGGTTAAGTCAATGTATCAAAGTGACAGGGACATGGGTGCCCAGATTAAACATTTTTTTTTCTGGGGCTTTGTGAGGCTGTTTCTAGGAGAGATTGATGATTTTATCCATGGTCTCTGTGTACGTGGGCATCATCCAATCCATAAAGGTTCTGAGTGGAATAAAAGGCTGAGGGAGGAGGAATTCCATGTTTACTTCCTGTGTGCATGCTTGAGCAGGGACGCTGGTCACCTCCTGCCATTGGATGCAGTTACAGCTTCAGGTCCCCAGGATCTCCAACTAGACCCCACTCAGAATCTGATGAGAATTACATCATTGGCCCTCCTGGGTCTTCACCTTGTGGTAGTAGATCATGGGACTTCTCAGACTCTTCAGTGATGTATGCCAATGAGCTATGGGTTCTGTTCCTCAGGAGAACGATGACTAATACATGGAGATTCTAGAATATTCTTGTGGTTTTCTGTAACTGACAAACCGTGTCAGACATATGAAGGGCTAACAATCAAAGTTCTACGAATGAAGTGTCATGTTTTGTGTTTGGCAAGAGAGCTGGGTGAGGATAATGAGGAGTGAAGAGATGATGAAAAGATCATGAGATCTAAGAAGGGAGAAACCCCTGGTCCTTGGACACCGATGGGGGAAGATAGCTTCTATTCATCCTGGGGGCGATTCTTAAAGCCTTGCAGAAGCAAGAGTGCAGATTAGAGTCTCAAGACAACGTCATCTTTCCAAAGCACAGAGCAATACTGATTTTGTCAGAGAACAGTCTAATGAATGAGTACATTTGAAGTGAAAAATTAAAAATTGATTTATGTATAGTATATGGATATATCAAAGTCAGTTATGGATAATCCCAAATACTGACACTTTGTCCATCATTCAATTTTATTATTTACGAACTATTTATAGACGTATTTTATTGAAATATTTAATAAGAGTGTTTAATAGTATTAAATAGTATTAAAATATTTAGTATTATTACTTCATTAAAAATATTTAATAAATAGATTACCCTAGAGATTTTTAAAACTTTTTTAAAATTTTTTTTAAGATTTTATTTATTTATTCGACAGACAAAGATCACAAGTAGGCAGAGAGGCAGGCAGAGAGAGGAGGAAGCAGGCTCCCTGCGGAGCAGAGACCCCGATGTGGGGCTCGACCCAGGACCCTGGGATCATGACCTGAGCCGAAAGCAGAGGCTTTAACCCAATGAGCCACCCAGGTGCCCCTACCCTAGAGATTTTTTAAACTATGCATTTATTTGTCGTTATATGGTAAAATTCAACTGCTTTGTAGCTAGAAATATCAATAAATATTCATAAAATCTGGAAGGATAAGAGGAGAGAGTTGCACATTATTATTTCTTTGGAATATGTATTTTTCATCTTTTATTTCCAGAGAACATGTAAAATATATTTTAGTGTAAAAATTATTTCACCTTGAAGCTCAATGATTATAACATACAATACTAATAAAATATCAGAACCTGTACAAATCCACACCCCCCAAGCCCAGTGCATATTTTTCTAGCTGAGAAGGAAAACAATTCACCTTCTTCACCTGTAGGTAGACCTACCCTGTATTGGGTGGGCCTGAGCGCCCCCTGGTGTCCTGACTATTCCTGCAGCCCAGCCTCTCCTGTGTCCCTGCAGGGAGGTCTGGGCCTGGGCTCACACTGACATGCCCTCACTATGTCTCCACACAGTAATACAGGGCCAGGACCTTGGCGGCACTGAGATCTCTCAGCTGCAAGAACTCGTTCTTGAATGTGACTCTGGAGATGGACACGTGGCTCTTGTTGGATGGGCTGTCATGTGTGCTTTACCTATGATTTATAAACCAGTTCACAGCACCCAGTCACTTGGGGTTGGTGGATTCAGTTCCCCCAGAAATTACTGCATGACACGGAGAATCCGGAGACAACATTGGTGAGGTGCAGGGCCTGTGAGCTCCTCACCAGTCATGAGCCTGACTCCTGAAGCAGCACCTGGGACAGGACACCTAGGCACAAGGCCGAGTCACTCACGACACTCACAACCATCCCAATGGTGCCATGTCTGACATCTGGAACATCTCCTTGGGGAGTTGTCACTAGACACAGAGAAGTGCCTAGAAACTCATATTCCCATAGACCACAGCTCTGCCTTCCCCAGAGACCTCACCCGTCTGAAGAGAGAGCTGTGAGCTCCCACACCTAAGAGTGGATTTTACCCTAGAGGTTGAGGAGAAGTTTGCATGTGTGGGAGGGAGCCTGTCCTTGGAAGTTGACAGGGACAGAGTCAGGACCTCCAGGACCTTCCAGGACCACTTGTGGGTACCTCCTTGTTGAACTCACAAGGCATGTTGTTCTGGGATGGGTGAGCCCTTGGTCTATGAGCTGTGTTGGAAGCAGGTCAATAGATGGCCTCACTTTCTGAGCAAAGAATAAATGTTGAATAAACGAGTGATTCAAAATTCATTTTAATCTAAACTATATTTCAAAAATATATTTAATGGGATCCACACTTTGTAGCTACAGCTTCCCAAATGAACAAATACCTGCACAGCATGGGTGCATCTGGAGACCTTGGATCCTAATGGTCTCTTCTGATGGGCTTTGTCTGCCAAGATGTCTGCAAAACACGTAAGTGATATCATTATCATCAAGTGCATGGACACCAACACAAGGCACATACTCTGTGATCTTCAGATACATTTCCTATTCTTGGAGGGTGCTTCCCTTGTCCTGAGAAATCCACCTCACACAGGGGCTTGTTATCTCTGGAAGGGGGATCTTGCTTTAAAGAAAAGTGGGTAACTTTTCTCTTAAGCAGCACAGAGATGATCATTAATTCAGGCGTGGAGTTAATGACACTCAAATACTACCCTGAAGGACATGGTGTTAATGACCCAGAGATTACTAGGATGTAAACATTAGAGGTCTAATTAGAGATTGTGGGGCTTATGTTCATATTCCTGAAAGACTTGCAGCAGGTGGATAAATACTGAGATAGATGAATAGACTTCAAATAGACATCAGATGACCGTAGAACAGATAGACGACAGATGGATACTTAGATAATTTTATATTATTTTAAAAGACACTAGAGAGGAATCGTATCATTATGGACACATCAAATGGAATGTCCATAATTGTCATTGTTTTTAAAACCATATTTTCATGATGAAAGAATATTTTGGTGTCAACTTTGTGTTCACACCCAAATAAGGGTATGTGTTAGTTTTTTTAATGAATAAGCACAGCTTCCACTTAGGGTGGTGATGCCTCCTTGTAGATATTGGTTGTTGTGTAATTTTGTCTAAGCCCTGGAGGAGATCTTCCTCTATAACAGCCCACGCAATATGCCTTTGAAACCTAAATCATTACATAAGCAGGATCACATCTTTAAATGGAGAGGACGTAAATAAGGTCATTTGTGTTATTTAGCATCTTGCAATGACTGAATTGATGAAGGCTCAGGGGTACCTGAACCATTTCCCCAGAGTGTGAGGTTATAAGGGAAATTGAGACTCAGAGGCAGGAAAACAGAGGAGCCCTAAGCATGGGTTTGTTCACAGCAATGGACACTGCAGAGCCCTACAGGAACCTGTCACTTCCCAGGCTCTCTCTGCACCTGCATCTGGGGCTGGGACTCGTGGTCAGAGGGCCCTGAGGGCCCCAAGTAACCAGATTCCTCCTCTCCTCCAGAGACACTACCTGTCATCCCATGGTCTTACTTCCCAGGGTGTCCTGAGCTCTGGGATGTGCACCGACATATTGTTTCCAGAGTGGCTGCACCAGGTAGAATTCCCATCAACAGTTCAAGAGGGTTCCCCTTTCACCACGTTCTTG
>JAHRIG010007412.1:0-13397 GCA_020311275.1 Eira barbara
CTTGATTACCCTAGCTGTTAGAGTATTTAGATTAGATTGGATCTCTTTGATTGCCTTTTTAACTTCTGTTAGGTTGGTTCTCACTTCCGCCTTTAGAGATTCTATGTGATCACTAATGGTTTTCTCCAACCTAGTCATTGCCTGGATAATTGTTACCCTGAATTCCCTTTCCAACATACTGTTTATATCCATGTCCAATAGTTTTGTGGGAGAGGGAACTGTCTCTGAATTTTTCCTCTGTTGGGTGTTCCTCCTCTTAGTCATTTTGGTGAGAGGTGGTTGAGGGGATGTATCGCTAAATATATCATCCACAATCCAGGCAAGCTGCATCCTGGAAAGCTTCAGAGCAATCAGAAGTCACCACCAAAATGAAAGAAAAAAAGAGAGAGAGCCAGAAAGAAAGAAAGAAAGAAAGAAAGAAAGAAAAGGAGAAAACCCAGCCAAAATGAGTCCCAAAAGTAAGATTTATGAGGTATATAAACAAAAACAAACAAAAAGACCAACAAATTAAATGACAAGAATAAAAAAGAAGAACCCAGACAAATGAACCCCAATGATAAGATTTATATAATATCAGAACAAAACCAAATACACAGAAACACTCAGAGAAGAGTAAGATGGGAGGGTGGTTACACTCCTCAATGTGGGAGAGAAATCTTATTTCAATTCTTTCTGGGTGTATCTTGATGTCTTTGTTAAAGAATTTAACTTTCCAGAGATAAAGGGAAATTAAAAATGGTTTATATATAAGGGTATTATTGAATAGGGATAAAGGATTACCTTGAAGCTTATACCTATATGCATATTAAAAAATGAAAAAAAAAGGAAAAGGAAAAGAAAAAGAAACACAGGTATATGTACGAAAAAAATTTCAAGTTAAAATTTATTATGGAATATGTTGTATTAAAATTCTAAGGTTAAAAAAAATAAAAGAACAAGATTCATGAGAATTAATTTAAAAAAAGAAAGTTGTATCTATGAAATCTACAAGTTTTAGGGTAATAACACGAGCTTAACATATTGTTTTCCACTGATGTTGGGGTTTTGCAGTTTGATGTGGACCCCGTGTTGCTTGTCCTCTTGGTCTTTTGGCTTGTCTTCTGGATGAGGGACCTGTTGAGTTGTTCTCCTTCAGTCTTGCTTGGGTTGAATTACCCTGCAGGTTATCTAGGGTCTGGGCTCTATGGAAACTGATTTTTCTGGTTTTGGTTCTCTGGAGGTTTTTGTTCTTTGGAGGGGTTTTGTGGCTTCTTAGCGGTTCAGAGCAAAGAAGGTTTCTGTCTGCACCCATACCTTGACCTGAGAGAGGTCTCAGACTGTTCCCTTCTGGGTGGTCCAGAACACATAGACTCCCCCTCTGCAAACTCCACTGAACAGCACAACCTCCCACAGGTGCACCAGCAGTCACCCTTCCAGTGGTCACCTGAGCCTGCCACTTGTCTCTACACCCCCCATGCCACTAAAACTGGGAGCTATTTTTGTCCAGGGAGCCCATTTCCAGTGGCTGCCCTGCTGGAACAGCTGTGTGGAGTCTAGGCACACACCAAAGTGCTCAAACCCAGTGGTTGTGCAGGTCAGGGAAGGCTGCCTCTAAGGGATCCTGACCAGAGATCATGCCAGGTTGTCTCAAGCATGGGATGCGCATGTTCAGACCTTACAGTCAGTTGAGGAATGCTGCAGTCCTAGAGAAAACTGGAGGGCTCCCATGCCAGGTTCTCTCAGGCATGGGCAGGAGTGTGCCCAGCTGATCGGTTGTGCAAGCAGTGGAAGGCCATGGGCTCTGCGACCAGGGACTGGAGGCTCTACCATACTCTCTCTGGCAAAAGTGGTCATCAGCAGAGACCATCCTGGTCTGTGGGCTTAGGCCCATGCCCGTGATTGCCTGAATTACACCAGTGGGCCCTTAAGATCTTTTGCACTTTTCGAGTGCTGTTAACCAGACTCCAAGTCAATGATGGTTCACAATCACAGGGCACTTTCTTATTGGGTTATTACTTTCCAAGTGGTCACTTCTGGTTGCTCTCTCCCCCTTCTATTTATCTGCCAGTATCAGTCTGAGCATTCCCAATCTGCTTTACCTCTCCACTGATGTCTTCTGGCCCCATAGAGAACCAGAAGTGTATAATCTTACATTTCAGGATTATTTCATGGGAGTTCAGAGTGTTCTGGTAGATATTTAGCTCGCTTTAAGGTACCAGTTGAAACAGGGTCTCCTACTTCTCCACCAGCTTTCCCCTCTTCCCAGTGGTTCTATTTTCAACTTTTTGAGGAGCCTCCATACTGTTTTCCAGGAGTGACTGCACCAGATTGCATCCCCACCAACAGTGTAGGAGGGTTCTCCATTTTCTGTGTCTTTGCCAACACCTGTCATTTCCTGACTGGTTAATTTTAGCCATTCTAACTGGTGTGAGGTGGTATCTCATGGCGGTACTGATTTGTATTCCCCTAATGCTGAGTGATGTTGAGCACTTTTTTCATGTGTCTGTTGGCCATTTGGATGTCTTCTTTGCAGAAATGTCTGTTCGTGACTTCTACCCATTTCTTGATTGGATTATTTGTTCTTTGGGTTTTGAGGTTGATAAATTCTTTATAGATTTTGGATACTAGTCCTTTATCTGATATGTCATTTGCAAATATCTTCTCCCATTCTGTCAGTGTTCTTTTGGTTTTGTTGACAGTTTCTTTTGTTGTTTACAAGCTTTTCATCTTGATGAAGTCCCAATAGTTCCTTTTTTTCCTTGCTTCTTTTGCCTTTGGCTTTATTTCTAAGAAGAAGTTGCTGCAGCTGAGGTCGAAGAGGTTGCTACATGTGATCTCCTCAAGGATTTTGTGTATTCCTGTCTCATACTGAGGTTTTTCAACCATTTTGAGTCTATTTTTGTGTGTGGTGTCAGGAAATAATTTTATTCTTCTGCATGTGACCGTCCAATTTCCCAACACCAATTTTGAAGATACTGTCTTTTTTTCATTAGACATTCTTTCCTGCTTGTCAAAAATTAGTTGACCATAGAGTTGAGTGTTAATTTCTGGACTCTCTGTTCTGTTCCATTCATCTATGTGTCTGTTTCTGTACCAGTACTGTACTGTTTTGATGATTACGGCTTTGTAATAGAGCTTGAAGTCGGGAATTGTGATGCCACCAACTTTGGTTTTCTTTTCCAACATTCCTCTGGCTATTCAGGGTCTTTTCTGGTTCCATATAAATTTTAAGATTATTTGTTCCACTTCTTTTAAAAAAAGTAGATGGTATTTTGATAGGGATTGCATTAAATTGCAGATTTCTCTATGTAGCATAGACATTTTCACAATATTTGTTCTTCCAATCCATGAGAATGGAACTTTGTTTTTCAATTTCATTTTATCTTCCTTAATTTCTTTCATGAGTACTCTATAGTTTTCTGAGTACAGATTCTTTGCCTTTTGGTTAGATTTATTCCTAGTTTTGGGGTATAATTGTAAATAAGATCAACATTAATTTCTATTTCTTCTGTCTTGTTGGTGTATAGAATTGCAACTGATTTCTGTGCATTGACTTTATATCATGATACTCCACTGAGCTACCCAGGAGCCCCTTTTAGGAATATTTAAACAATTTGAAAAAATGGTGGTGGGTTATGAATTTTGAGTATCATTTTTTTAATGACTTATTCTTTAAATTGTCTTAATGTTCTCTCTAAAGAACAGATGTCCTTAATTCAGTGTGTTGGAGTTACTAAAATTGTTCCTTTATGTTAAACATTATTTTTACTTTCCAAGAAAGGATTATTTTCCTAATTGAAAGTCATAAATATATTCAGCTACATTGGCTTTCAAAATGTATGTTTTTCAATTCAAATTTATGTCAATTATCTACATAGAATTTATTTTTCATGCATCGAGTAAGGTAGCCACTACATTTTATTTTAAACATAATGATACAAGTATCAGGTGGGCACTATGTTTTCTTGATTTCTGCATTAAGTTGTCCTTACTCTTGTAGCATCTATACATTATGTGGTTTTTGTCCTTTCTTCTGCTCTACTTGAAGAAATACCATAGTTTTTAATATAATTTTATAAGCCCTCACATCTAAAGAAAACTTGTTCTTTCTTTATCTTAAAATTATCAACATTTTCCACATAATGTGTATACAAATTTTCGAAACAAGTCTTCCAAGTTTCTGAAAACAAACAAAAAAAAACCAAAAAGATATTATTTATTTATTTATTTGTTCATTCATTCATCCATTCATTTATTTTAAATAATCTCTACACCCAATGTGTGGCTTGTATTCAACCCTGAGATCAAGAATCAGGTGTTGTTATGACTTAACCAGCCAAGTGCCTCAAATATAATTTATATTTATCTATAATTATATTAAAGCATATACTTTCAGAAAGTTGAATATTTACCATTTTTAACTTATTTTATTTTTATTATTATATTTTATTATGTTATTTTAGGCACTATACAATACATCATTAGTTTTGGATGTAGTGTTCCAAGATTCATTGTTTACATATAAAACCCAGTGCTTCATGCAATACATGTCCTCCGTCATACACATCACTGGGCCAACTTATCCCCTCAACTCAATCCCCTCTAAAACCCTCAGTTGTTTTCTCAGAGTCCACAGTCTCTCATGCTTCATCTCCCCCTCCGATTTCCCCCAACTCCCGTCTCCTCTCCTTCTCCCAATGTCCTCCATGTTATTCCTTATGCTCCACAAGTAAGTGACACTTTGTGATAATTGACTTTTTCTATTTGACTTATTTCAACCTTCAACATAATCTCCTCCAGTCCCATGTTGATGCAAAACTTAGGTAGTCATTTCTTTCTTTTTTTTTAAAGATTTTATTTATTTATTTGACAGGCAGAGATCACAAGTAGGCAGAGAGGCAGGTGGGTGGGCGGGGGGAGAAGCAGGCTCCCCGCTGAGCAGAGAGCCCAATGTGGGACTCTATCCCAGGACCCTGAGATCATGACCTGAGCAGAAAGCAGAGGCTTTAACCCACTGAGCCACCCAGGCGCCCCTAGGTAGTCATTTCTGATGGCTGAGTAATATTCCATCACATATATGGACCACATCTTCTTTATCCATTCTTGTATTGAAGGGCATCTTGGCTCTTTCCAACATTTGGCTATTGTGGACATTGCTGCTATGAACATTGGAGTGTATATGGCCCTTCTTTTCACTGAATCTGTATCTTTGCAGTAAATATCCAGTAGTCCAATTATCACATCACATGGTAGTTATATTTTTAATTTTTTGAGGAACCTCCACATTCTTTTCCAAAGTGGCTACCCCAACGTGCATTGCAACCAATGATTTCTCCACATCCTCTCCAAGATTTGTTGTTTCTTGCCTTGTTAATGTTTACCATTCTGACTGGTGTCAGATGGTATCTCAATGTGGTTTTGATTTCAATTTCCCTGATGGTTAACTTTGGTGAATCCTTTTCAATGTGTCTGTTAACCATTTGTATGTCTTCATTGGAGGAGTGTCTGTTCATGTCTTCTGCCCACTTTTCGACTTGATTATTTGTTTTTTGGGTGCTGAGTTTGAGAAGTTCATTATAGAATTCAAACTCTCTCTCTTAGCAGATGACATGATACTTCATGTGGAAAACACAAAAGATTCCACCCCCTAATTACTAGAACTCATACAGCAATTCAGTAATTTGGTAGGATACAAAATCAATGCACATAAATCTATTGTTTACTTATACACTGACAGTGAAACTGTAGAAAGGGTAATTAAAGCATTGATTTCATTTGTAATAGCACCAAAAAGCATAAGATACTTTGGAATAAACCTAACCAAAAATGGTAAAGGGTCTATACTAAAGGAAGTGCAGAACACTCATGGAAGAAATTGAAAAAGACACAAAAAGATGGAAAAACATTCCAAGCTCATGGATTGGAAGAATAAACATTGTTAAAATATCTATGCTGCCAGAGCAATCCATACTTTCTTTTTTTTATTTACATTTTTTTTAATTTTATTTTTTTATTTCTTTTCAGTGTAACAGTATTTTATTTTTTTTTTCACCACGCCCAGTGCTCCATGGAATATGTGCCCTCCCCAAAACCCACCACCTGGCTCCCCCACCCGGGGGGGGGCCGCCCCTTCAATACCGTCAGGTTGTTTTTCAGTGTCCATAGTCTCTCATGGTTCTCATCCCCTTCCAATTTCCCTAAACTCCCTTCTCCTCTCCATCCCTTATTTTTAAATGGAGATCTCATTTGTATTACAGTGTTGATTCGAGGATTAGTATTTTTTTTTCATTTTAATAAACATATAATGTATTTTTATATCCAGGGGTACAGGTCTGTGAATCGCCAGGTTTACACATTTCACAGCACTCATCATAGCACATACCCTCCCCAATGTCCATTTCCCCACCACCCTCTCCCATCCCCCCTCCCCCCAGCAACCCTCAGTCTGTATTTTGAGATTGAGTCCTTTATGGTTTGTCTCCCTCCCAATCCCATCTTTTCATTTTTTCTTTTCCTACCTCCCCCAACCCCCCCGCATTGCATCTCCACTTCCTCATATCAAAGAGATCATATGATAGTTGTCTTTCTCCAATTGACTTATTTCGCTAAGCATGATACCCTCTAGTTCCATCCACGTCGTCACAAATGGCAAGATTTCATGTCTTTTGATGGCTGCATAGTATTCCATTGTGTATATATACCACTTCTTCTTCATCCATTCATCTGTTGATGGACATCTAGGCTCTTTCCACAGTTTGGCTATTGTGGACATTGCTGCTATAAACATTCGGGTGCACGTGCCCCTTCGGAGCACCACGTTTGTACCTTTAGGATATATACCCAGTAATGCAATTGCTGGGTCATAGGGTAGCTCTATTTTCAGTTTTTTGAGGAACCTCCACAGTGTTTTCCAGAGTGGTCGCACCAGCTTGCATTCCCACCAGCAGTGTAGGAGGGTTCCCCTCTCTCCGCATCCTCGCCAGCATCTGTCATTTCTTGACTTGTTCATTTTAGCCATTCTGACTGGTGTGAGGTGGTATCTCATTGTGGTTTTGATTTGTATTTCCCTGATGCCGAGTGATGTGGAGCATTTTTTCATGTGTCTGTGGGCCATCTGGATGTCTTCTTTGCAGAAATGTCTGTTCATGTCCTCTGCCCATTTCTTTGGGTATTGAGTTTGATAAGCTCTTTATAAATTTTGGATACTAGCCCTTTATCTGATATGTCGTTTGCAAATATCTTCTCCCATTCTGTCAGTTGTCTTGTGGTTTTGTTAACTGTTTCCTTTGCTGTGCAAAAGTTTTGATCTTGATGAAATCCCAATAGTTCATTTTTGCCCTTGCTTCTGTTGCCTTTGGCGATGTTCCTAGGAAGAAGTTGCTGTGGTTGAGGTCAAAGAGGTTGCTGCCTGCATTCTCCTCAAGGATTTGGATGGATTCCTTTCTCACATTGAGGTCCTTCATCAATTTTGAGTCTATTTTCGTGTGTGGTGTAAGGAAATAGTCCAATTTCATTTTTCTGCATGTGGCTGTCCAATTTTCCCAGCACCATTTGTTGAAGAGGCTGTCTTTTTTCCATTGGATATTCTTTCCTGCTTTGTCAAAGATTAGTTGACCATAGAGTTGAGCGTCTATTTCTGGGCTCTCTATTCTGTTCCATTGATCTATATGTCTGTTTTTATGCCAGTACCATACTGTCTTGATGATGACAGCTTTGTAATAGAGCTTGAAGTCTGGAATTGTGATGCCACCGACTTTGGCTTTCTTTTTCAATATTCCTTTGGCTATTCGAGGTCTTATCTGGTTCCATATAAATTTTAGGATTATTTGTTCTATTTCTTTAAAAAAATGGATGTGATTTTGATAGGGATTGCATTAAATGTGTAGATTGCTTTAGGTAGAATAGACATTTTCACAATATTTGTTCTTCCAATCCATGAGCATGGAATATTTTTCCATTTCTTTGTGTCTTCCTCAATTTCTTTCATGAGTACTTTATAGTTTTCTGAGTATAGATTCTTTGCCTCTTTGGTTAGATTTATTCCTAGGTATCTTATGGTTTTGGGTGGAATTGTAAATGGGACTGAGTCCTCAATTTCTCTTTCTTCTGTCTTGTTGTTAGTGTAAAGAAATGCGACTGATTTCTGTGCGTTGACTTTATATCCTGACACTTTACTGAATTCCTGTATAAGTTCTAGCAGCTTTGGGGTGGAGCCTTTTGGGTTTTCCACATATAGTATCATATCATCTGCAAAGAGTGATAGTTTGACTTCTTCTTTGCCAATTTGGATGCCTTTAATTTCTTTTTGTTGTCTGATCGCTGAGGCTAGGACTTCTAGTACTATGTTGAACAGCAGTGGTGATAACGGACATCCCTGCCGTGTTCCTGACCTTCGCAGAAAAGCTTTCAGTTTTTCTCCATTAAGAATGATATTTGCTGTGGGTTTTTCATAGATGGCTTTGATAATATTGAGGTATGTGCCTTCTATCCCTACACTTTGAAGAGTTTTAATCAGGAAGGGATGCTGCACTTTGTCAAATGCTTTTTCAGCATCTATTGAGAGTATCATATGGTTCTTACTCTTTCTTTTATTAATGTATTGTTTCACATTGATGGATTTGTGGATGTTGAACCAACCTTGCATCCCTGGGATAAATCCCACTTGGTTGTGGTGAATAATCCTTTTCATGTACTGTTGGATCCTATTGGCCAGTATTTTGGTGAGAATTTTCGCATCTGTGTTCATCAAGGATATTGGTCTGTAATTCTCTTTTTTGGTGGGATCCTTGTCTGGTTTTGGGATCAAGGTGATGCTGGCCTCATAGAATGAGTTTGGAAGTTTTCCTTCCATTTCTATTTTTGGGAACAGTTTCAGGAGAATAGGAATTAATTCTTCTTTAAATGTTTGGTAGAATTCCCCTGGGAAGCCGTCTGGTCCTGGACTTTTGTTTGTTTGGAGATTTTTGATGACTGTTTCAATCTCCTTACTGGTTATGGGTTTGTTCACTGTTATGGGTCTGGTTAAGGGTCTATTTCTTCCTGGTTCAGTTGCGGTAGTTTATATGTCTGCAGAAATGTATCAATTTCTTCAAGATTGTCAAATTTGTTGGCGTAGAGTTGCTCATAGTATGTTCTTATAATTGTTTGTATTTCTTTGGTGTTGGTTGTGATCTCTCCTCTTTCATTCATGATTTTATTTATTTGCGTCCTTTCTCTTTTCTTTTTGATAAGTTTGGCCAGGGGTTTGTCAATCTTATTAATTCTTTCAAAGAACCAGCTCCCAATTTCATTGATTTGTTCTATTGTTTTATTTAGTTTCTATTTCACTGATTTCTGCTCTGATCTTTATGAGTTCTCTTCTCCTGCTGTGTTTAGGCTTTCTTTGTTGTTCTTTCTCCAGCTCCTTTAGGTGTAGGGTTAGGTTGTGTATTTGAGACCTTTCTTGTTTCTTGAGAAAGGCTTGCACCACTATGTATTTTCCTCTCAGGACTGCCTTTGTTGTGTCCCACAGATTTTGAACTGTTGTGCTTTCATTATCATTTGTTTCCATGATTGTTTTCAATTCTTCTTTAATTTCCTAGTTGACCCATTCATTTTTTAGAAGGATGCTGTTTAGTCTCCATGTATTTGTGTTCTTTCCAAATTTCCTCTTGCGATTGAGTTCTAGCTTCAGAGCATTGTGGTCTGAAAATATGCAGGGAATGATCCCAATCTTTTGGTACCGATTGAGACCTGATTTATGACCTAGGATATGGTCTATTCTGGAGAATGTTCCATGTGCACTAGAGCAGAATGTATATTCTGTTGCTTTGGGATGGAATGTTCTGAATATATCTGTGATGTCCATCTGGTCCAGTGTGTCATTTAAGGCCTTTGTTTCCTTGTTGGTCTTTTGCTTAGATGATCTGTTCATTTCAGTGAGGGGATTGTTAAAGTCCACTGCTATTATTGTATTCCTGTCGATGTATTTCTTTGATTTTGTTATTAATTGGTTTATATAGTTGGCTGCTTCCATGTTAGGGGCATAGATATTTAAGATTGTTAGGTCTTCTTCTTGGACATACCCTTTGAGTACGATATAGTGTCCTTCCTCATCTCTTATTATAGTCTTTGACTTAAAATCTAATTGATCTGATATAAGGATTGCCACCCCAGCTTTCTTCTGATGTCCATTAACATGGTACATTGTTTTCCACCCCCTCACTTTAAATCTGGAGGAGTCTTCGGGTCTAAAATGAGTTTCTTGTAGGCAGCATATTGATGGGTTTTTTATCCATTCTGATACCCTGTGTCTTTTGATTGGGGCATTTAGCCCATTAACATTCAGGGTAACTATTGAGAGATATGAATTTAGTGCCATTGTACTTCCTATAAGGTGACTGTTACTGTATATTGTCTCTTTTTCTTTCTGATCTACTACTTTTAGTGTCTCTCTTTGCTTAGAGTACCCCTTTTAATATTTCCTGTAGAGCTGGTTTGGTGTTTGCAAATTCTTTCAGCTTTTGTTTGTCCTGGAAGCTCTTTATCTCTCCTTCTATTTTCAATGATAGCCTCGCCGGATCTAGTATTCTTGGCTGCATGTTTTTCTCATTTAGTGCTCTGAATATATCATACCAGTTCTTTCTGGCCTGCCAGGTCTCTGTGGATAGGTCCGCTGCCAATCTAATGTTTTTACCCTTGTATGTTACAGACTTCTTTTCCCGGGCTGCTTTCAGGATTTTCTCTTTGTCGCTAAGACTTGTAAGTTTTACTATCAGGTGACGAGGTGTGGACCTATTTTTATATAGGGGAGGGGCCTGTTGTGGTGATTCTCAAGTGTCTTTGCCGCAGGCGTTATTGCACCGCCATTGCCAGGGCCCAGGCTAAATAATCCACTCGGGTTTGCTTTTGGGAGCTTTTGTTCCCTGAGCACTTTCTGTAGAGTTCTGGAGGATGGGAATGAAGATGGCGGCCTCCCAATCTCTCGGCACAGAGGAGCCGAGAGCTTGGGGTTCCACTCCTCCGTGCGCCCTCAGAGAAAAGCGCCCAACCGCCCCGCCTCCCTGGCCTGTGGTCGCACCTTGAGGAAAGCGGTCAGTTGCTGGAACCTGGAGTAAAGCGCTGGGTCGCTTCTGTCTCCGTGGCCTCCAGCCGCGCTCTGAGCCCACCCAGCCTGCGACTGGCACAAAGTAACCCCGGGCTGAGAGCTCACTCCTCGGCTTTGTCGCTGTAGCCGGCTTCCCCGCTCTAATACCTGCGAACTCTGCAGCACTCAGACACCCCCGGTCCTTCTGTGACCCTGCCGCACCTGGGGTTATGCTGACCCCGCCCAGGTTTCTCCCCGGTTTAGCCTCTGGAGCGATGTCCCTCCGTGGAGCAGACTTTTAAAAGTCCTGATTTTGTGCTCTGTTGCTCCGCCGCTTGCCAGGAGCTGGCCCCTCCCCCCGCGGTCTATCTTCCCGTTGCTTTGGATTCACTTCTCCCCAGGTCCTACCTTTCAAAAAGTGATCGATTTTCTGTTTCTAGAATTGTTGCTCTTCTTCTCTTCAATTTCCCATTGGATTTGTAGGTGTTCACAATGGTTTGATAAGCTATCTAGCTGATCTCCTGCTACCCGCTATCGTCTCAGCCTGCTACTTCTCTGCCATCTTGTCTCCCAGGTTCGAGCAATCCATACTTTCAATGCCATCCCAATCAAAATACTGTTGGTATTTTTCAAAGTGCTGGAACAAACAATTTTGAAATCTGCATGCAACCAGAAAAGACCCCAAATCACCAAGGAAATGTTTAAAAAGAAAAACAAAACTGGGGGCATCATGTTGCCTGATTTCAAACTTATTACAAAGCTGTGATCACCGAGACAGCATGGTACTGGCACAAATACTGACACACAAACCAATGGGACAGTGTAGAGAGCCCACATATGGACCCACAACTCTATGGTCAAATAATCTTTGACAAAGCATGAAAAAATATATAGTGGGAAAAAGACAGTCTCTTCAATAAATGGTGCTGGAAAAATTGGACAGCTATATACAGAAGAATGGAATTTGACCATTCCTACACCATACACAAAGATAAACTAAAAATGGGTAAACAAACTCAATGTGAGACAGGAATCCACCAAAATACTAAAAAAGAACATAAGCAGTAACCTCTTTGACATTGACTACAGCAACTTCTTTCAAGACACGGCTCCAAAGGAAAGGAAAAAAAAAAAAAAAAAAAGAAGAAGAAGAAGTAGTTTTGGGACTTCATCAAGATAAAAAGCTTCACACAGCAAAGGAAACAATCAACAAAGCAAAGAGGCAACCCACGGAAAGGGAGAAGATATTCACAAATGACACTACATCAGGTCGTATTTTCTTTTTTTAAAAAGATTTTATTTATTTATTTATTTTTGCAAGAGAAAGACGTAGAGTGAGAGCAACATTGTGGGAGGGAGGGCAGAGGGAGAAACAGTCTCTCTTCTGGCCAGGAGCTCCCCATGGGACTGCATCCTAGGACCATGGTATCATGATCTGAGGGGAAGTGAGAAGCTTAACTGACTGAGCCATCCAAGTGCACTCCAACTGTATTTTCTGCTATGAATGTTTTCACTGATATTCATTACTCAGCAGATCTCTGAGGTTCCTTCTCACATAAATTTCATTATCTCTGATGAACACTTATTCTCTTTTAGGCGTGCTGGTTTGTGTGCCCTGAGTTTTTCTGTTTATTTATTTGTTTGTTTTGTTTTTAGAGGTAGGATGTTGGTATGTTGATCTGAGTCTTCTAATGAGAAGATGACAGAAAAGATTAGACAGGAAGAGTATTTATTGGTGGAAGACACTCCGTGCCAATAAAACCATGAGTGATATTCATCCAGGTAAGTCCAAACCCAGGTGACTGCCATTTTTGGAGTGCTGCATGGGGTCCAAACTTATGCCAGGTGTGCTCACACCTGGCAAAGTTGCAGGTCACAGAAGGCTGTGGGCCAAGGGACCCCTGACTAGAGACCACGCCAGGTTTTCTCAGGTGCAGGCCGGGTGTACTCAGACCCTGTGACCATTTGAGGAAGGCTGTAAACCTAGATACCTCTGGCCGGCTCCCACACCAAGCTCTCTCAGGTGCATGTGATGGTGCACCCAGCCCAAGTAGTGGTGCAAGCAGCAGAAAGCCACAGGCTCAGAGACCATGGACTGGAGGCCTTGCTGAACTCTTTCTTGCACAGGTGGTCACAGGTAGTGACCGTCCTGAGACCTTGGCATTAGGCCATGCCCATGACCGCCTGATTCTACCAGTTGCCCCTTAAGGTCTTTTGCTCTTTTTGAGTGCTTTTAACCAGTCTCCAAGTTAATGCTGGTCCCCAACCACAGCATACTTTTGTATTGGGGTATTACTTCCCAATGTGTCGCTTCTGGTGGCTCCCTCCCCAATCTGTTCGTCCTCTGATATCA
>JAHRIG010007421.1:0-19627 GCA_020311275.1 Eira barbara
AAGAACAGGCACTCAGTCACAGAAGGTGTTTCTGAAACCAGCTTCCTCGCCAAGAAGGATCATTCCTTCCTAAAGTTCAGTTACCTCACCTTCCTCCCTTCTGCTGATGATATTTATGACTGCAAGGTGGAGCACTGGGGCCTGGATGAACCACTTCTGAAACACTGGGGTACGTATGAGTTCCACCCCCTTGGCACCTTCTTTCTCTATCAAGTCCAGAATATCCTGCCTTTGAGCCTGTGAATCTCATGTTTTCCACACTTCAAAAGTTTCAAATAATAGACTTTACCCTTCCTTAACTGTGGTGCCCTGAGTCCTCATAGAACAACAAAAATAAAACCCCTCCCACTCCATCCCACACATGTGTACGTGAACCAACGTTCTGTCTTCTGACGTCCACAACCTCATTTTCACAGAACCTGAAATTCCAGCCCCTATGTCAGAGCTGAAAGAGACTGTGGTCTGTGCCCTGGGGTTGGCTGTGGGCCTTGTGGGCATCGTGGTGGGCACTGTCTTCATTGTCCAAGGCCTGCGCTCAAGCGGTGCTTCCAGACATCAAGGACCCTTGTGAGCAGCACCCTAGAAAGGAAGGTAAGCATTCAGATTTGTCAGCACTGAGAGCTGGAGACACAGCACAGGAGAAAGGAAACTGGGAGGAATTTGTGGACACAGATATGGTTGAAAGGTTGTAGGAGTCTGGGGGAGGGCATGATGACAGCACAGGAGCCCCCTAGGATCAACCACCCCATGTCTGTCCTATTGCAGGAGCACCGCATGCCCACCGACCAGAGTAGAAGAGTAGACGTGATAGGTGATCTAACACAATTGCCTGGTGGAGCTCATCATATTCCTTCTCTCTCCAACGCTCCTCCTCTCACCTCTTTTCTGGAACTTAAGGTCCTCCTATATCCTCTGAAAGCTCCCATATCCTTTGGAATTCTGCCCATTGAATGCCTGACTTTTTTTCTTTTCTCAGTTGTTACCTACAGTGAGCTGTCTGAGATATTCCATCCAGTTCCCTGATTCTTTGTATCCCTGATCCATTATTCCCGTGGAAATAATAAATTTCCCTTTATGAGATCTTTTAGTAAAACTTGTCTGTCTTTCATCTCAGGGCTGACTATGGCTGTGGCCCCTTATGCCTCAAGTCCACTTAATCTCACTTTCCAGATTATTTTCATGGCCAGTTACATGGGTACAAGCAAATATAGACTAATAATATTTTTATATTTTAGCTGATGTTAATATTCTCTCTTCCTATTATTCCCACACTAGGGCACTACCACTCTCCTCCCAATTCAGACATTAATGAAAGTAATATTAGAACTGTGTCCTCTGTACAGATTCATTATAGAAGAAATACAAAAATGAAGAAATAAGCTCATACTCATTTAATATAGTTTTTAAAAGTTATGACAGAGAAATAAGTTGGAATAATGGAATTTTGAATTTCAAAGTACCAAAAGTCAAAATTGTTTTCCAAAACTTGAAAATTTCAATTTGTGGAGAATGATTGATAGTAGGACCAGCATTCCTCTCCCTTACTCAACCAGGAGAAGATGAGAATTCTTTAGGCAGGAAACAAATGGAAGTCAGTCAGGAGAGGTTAGAATAAGACCGTAAGGTCCATATCTAAGAAGAACCAAATACTTTGTTCTTACTTAGGGATAGTAACAACAGGAAGAGGAATGGGAGTAGAAACCACAGGAGTATTTAAGCTTCTGAGAACACAGGTGCAGTTTGCTTCACCTCCTACATGAATCCCTGCTAGATAAGCACAGAGACTTTCCTGTACCACCATGGCATGCCAGGGACACTAGAGTGAATATAGCTGCAGGATGTTTCTAGGCAGATCAGTTTAGATCAGTGAATCCCCGTGTAGCCCTGTGCACCCTAGCAAAACACTCCCATAACCCCAGCCCCCTGCCTCTCACCCGTCACCCCTCCTGGTCAAGGAAAGAATGAGCCTATAGGAGAGAAATCCCAGGAGGGACAACATGGTGGAGGTAATGTACTGGCAGCTGTGGATGCTGCATCTTCTTCTAGGTTCATTGTCTCCAAGTGGAAACTCTGGCAGAGGAAATGGATCTACAGATGGAATTCTCTGGCTTTCCTGAGTGTGTCCAAGACTTTACTCTTGAATGTGTATGTGACTTGGCTTGGGTCATTTTGCCCTTTGAAATTGTTTTAGGTATGATTTTGCCCCGGTCTTTTCATTCTGCACCTGCTGTGTCCATACATTGTATCTAAGACACTATTATGGAATTGCTGTGAAATGTATGAGGCTGTCCCTGTCCATGCTCCCCTGCATGAATGAGCTTAAAATATAATTGGGGGGAAAAGATAATTTTAATACAATAGTTGATACTTCATAGTTTGATGGAAAGAAACCTAAATTCAATTCAGGATTTAGCACTTTATAGCTAGTATTTTAAACATGATAACACAGAATAAATATATTCTGAGTTATATATTTCTCATCCATAATAAGGAAGTGATAATACTTTCTTGCAGTTTCAACAGAATTTGAAAAATTTTGATATTTAAGTTGTGCTTTACACATAGTATACAAATACATAAGAAAACATTGCTAGTTCTATCCATAATTAATTTGTTAAAAAGAATGGATCATATCATATAGAAAGGATTTCTGTTTTCCTGAGTCCGTTAATGATGTAGGAGATTCAAACATGCAGCTATGAATTAGTTTCTTTTCATAAGTTAATGAGAGGATTTTTTTTTTTTTTTTTTTTTTTTTTTTTCAGAAACTCTGAGATGTTGAGATTGGGTTAAGCTAAGAGAATAGATAGAGTATAGCAGTCAGTGACATATCACAGGTGGAGGGTTGTTAAAAGAATTATTAGAGGGGCGCCTGGGTGGCTCAGTGGTTTAAGCCGCTGCCTTCGGCTCGGGTCATGATCTCAGGGTCCTGGGATCGAGTCCCGCATCGGGCTCTCTGCTCAGCAGGGAGCCTGCTTCCCTCTCACTCTCTCTGCCTGCTTCTCTGCCTACTTGTGATCTCTCTCTCTCTGTCAAATAAATAAATAAATAAATAAATAAATAAAAAAAAAAAAAAAAAAAAAAAGAATTATTAGAACAAAAAGTTAAAATATTTGACTTTCAGTTTTCAATCTCTAATAAGAGATATAGTTCCCCTATTATGGCACATAAATTTTTAGACAAAGTATTTTATATGTAAGCAATCTTATGCTTGGGAGGAAATGGGAAAGATTCAAGGAGAAAAGCTACCTGTGGGGTAGAAATAAGACAATAATTAAAAATTCAGGCTAGGAATTGATAAATTTGACTCAGAGGTGATCATGAAAATATAAGTAACAGAACATAGGATTTTAGGCCAGTGAAACTACTCCGTATGATACTATAATGGCGGACACATGCCATTACACATTTATTCAAACACACAGAATCTACACCAAAATGAACCCTAATGTAAACTATAAACTTTGGGTGATAATAATCTGTCAATGTAGTGTCATCAATTGTAATAAATATACCACTCTGGTAGGGGATATTGATAGTAGGGGAAGCTGCGCTTAGTGGGGACAAGGATATACAGGAAATCTGTGCACTTTCCACTCAATTTTGCTATGAACATAAAACTACTGTAAAATAAAGTGTATTAAAAAACAAAACAAACAGACAAACAAAAAGCAGCAGGATTCCTGGGTGGTTCAGTCAGTTAAACAGTTAAGCATCTGCCTTTGGCTCAGGCCATGATCCCAGGGTTCTGGGATCAGTTCCCTCACCCAGCCCCTTGTTCAAGTGGGGATTCTTCTTCTTCTGCCTACCACTCACCCTGCTTGTGTGCTCCCTCTAACAAATAAATAAATAAACAATCTTTTAAAAAATAAAACAGAAAATGTTAGCAATTAAGGTATCAAATGTATAAAATAAAAATTTTAGTATAAAAAAAGTAGATCACCTGAAAATGCACAAACATACTCAGGAAGAGTTTTTGGCACTAGGCTTTCAAATTAATGTTATATAAATTTAAATGACTCATGAGGTGAGAACCCAGGAATTTGGACATTGTGTGTGTGTGTTTGTGTGAGTGTGTGTGCTCATGTGTGTGTTATGCTAAGAGTTACATTAAGTCTCGTGACTAGTGTTCCAGGAATAGACAAATGTTGACCTACTCAGACTCTTTCCCAAGAAATACTGACAAAAACAAATTTAATGGAAGTTGCCTTTTATTAAAGTCTTCAAATAATTTTTTTAAATTTTTTAAAAAGATTTTATTTATTTATTTGAGAGAGAGAGAATAAGAGAGAGCGTGAGAGGAGAGAGGTCAGCAGGAGAAGCAGACTCCCTGCTGAACAGGGAGCCGGATGTGGGACTTGATCCTGGCACTCCAGAATCATGACCTGAGCCCAATGAAGTTGCCTAACCAACTGAGCCACCCAGGAGCCCTGAGTCTTCAAATAGTTTTAAAACAGAATTAAAATTGTTTCTTAAGAAAAGAACAATAATTTCATTTTATCAACTAAAAGTTAAAATGGATCACCACATGATATTACTATAAACAAAGTTAGATATCAATCCTCATGATATTAAATTATGATTCTTAAAAATAATTTGAGTTATTTGAACTATTTCTGATTGTGTACATAAAGTGTGACTTTATTAATATTTAATATTAATATCATACTATTTTAAGATACATAATTAGAAAATCACATTTTTTCAGCAAATAATTTGCAAGAAAAATAGAAAACAGAAAAACATCACATTAAAAAATACTGAATACATATCAACCAAATGTTAGGCTTTGTTTGGATGCATATTAGAACAAAACAACCATGGAAAAATTCTTTTGAGACAATCACAAAAATTGTACATGTTAGGTCGGTGGCCCCGGGAATGCAGGAGGAACAATAAAAATGGCCACCATAAGTAACCCGATACCTATGCAGGAAACCGGAAACATCAGGACTCCCCCAAAGCTCCAATCAACAAATACCTTACCTTATATGGCTGTGAACCTATGCCGTGACTTACCCAAATAAAAGACCCACTGGACACATTCCGCACTCGACTTCCCCGACTCCCCTCTCTGGAGTGCAGAACCTCGCCAGAGGGCGCTTTTAATAAATCTTGCCTCCTGCCTATCTTGCATGGTGTCCTCTTTATCTCGCCTGTAAAACCTTATAGTACAGTGACTATATTAAGAATTATTTTTTTCGGAGAGGAGTCAAGATGGCGGAGAAGTAGCAGGCTGAGACGACAAGGGTAGCAGGAGATCAGCTCAATAGCTTATCAAACCATTGTGAACACCTACAAATCCAACGGGAAATCGAAGAGAAGAAAAGCAACAATTCCAGAAACAGAAAATCGATCACTTTCTAAAAGGTAGGACCTGCGGAGAAGTGAATCCAAAGTGACGGGAAGATAGACCGCGGGGGGAGGGGCCGGCTCCCGGCAAGCGGCGGAGCAACGGGGCACAACATCGGGACTTTTAAAAGTCTGCTCCGCTGGGAGACATCGCTCCAGAGGCTAAACCGGGTGGAAACCCAGGCAGGGTCAGCGTAACCCCGGGTCCCGCGGGGTCACAGAAGGACCGGGGGTGTCTGAGGGCCGCAGAGCTCACAGGTATTAGAGCGGGGGAAGCCGGCTACAGCGACAAAGCCGAGGAGTGAGCTCTCAGCCTGGGGTTACCTTGTGCCGGTCGCAGGCTGGGTGGGCTCAGGGCGCGGCCGGAGGCCGCGGAGACAGAAGCGACCGGGCGCTTTTCTCCAAGTGCCAGCAATTGACTGCTTTCCTCAAGGCGCGACCGCAGGCCAGGGAGGCGGGGCGGTTGGGCGCTTTTCTCTGAGGGCGCATTGGGGAGTGGAACCCCAAGCTCTCGGCTCCTCTGGGCCGGAGATTGGGAGGCCGCCATCTTAATTCCCGTCCTCCGGAACTCTACGGAAAGCGCTCAGGGAACAAAAGCTCCCGAAAGCGAACCTGAGCAGATTACTTAGCCCGGCCCCTGGCAAGGGCGGTGCAATTCCGCCTATGGCAAAGACACGTGAGAATCATCACAACAGGCCCCTCCCCCAGAAGATCAACAAGAAACCCAGCCAAGACCAACTTTGCTCACCAAGAACAGCGGAATTCCACAGCAGGAGAAAGCAAATCTTATCTGGACAAAATGACAAGGCAGAAAAACTCGCCTCAAAAAAAAGAACAAGAGGTAGTACCGAAGGCTGGAGACCTAATCAATACGGACATTGGTAATATGACAGATCTAGAGTTCAGAATGACAATTCTCAAGGTTCTAGCCGGACTCGAAAAAGGCATAGAAGATATTAGAGAAACCCTCTCCAGAGAGATAAAGGCTCTTTCTGGAGAAATAAAAGAACTAAAATCTAACCAGGTTGAAATCAAAAAAGCTATTAATGAGGTGCAATAAAAAATGGAAGCTCTCACTCACTGCTAGGATAAATGAGGCAGAAGAAAGAATTAGTGACATAGAAGAACAAATGACAGAGAATAAAGAAGCTGAGCAAAAGAGAGACAAACAAATACTGGACCATGAGGAGAGAATTCGAGAGATAAGCGACACCATAAGACGACACAACATTAGAATAATTGGGATTCCAGAAGAAGAAGAAAGAGAGAGGGGAGCAGAAGGTATATTGGAGACAATTATGGGAGAGAGTTTCCCTACTATGGCAAAGGGAACAAACATCAAAATCCAGGAGATGCTAAGAATGCCCCTCAAAATCAATAAAAATAGGTCCACACCTCGTCACCTGATAGTAAAATTTACAAGTCTTAGCAACAGAGAAAATCCTGAAAGCAGCCCGGGAAAAGAAGTCTGTAACATACAAGGGTAAAAACATTAGATTGGCAGCGGACCTATCCACAGAGACCTGGCAGGCCAGAAAGAACTGGCATGATATATTCAGAGCACTAAACGAGAAAAACATGCAGCCAAGAATACTATATCCGGCTAGGCTATCATTGAAAATAGAAGGAGAGATAAAGAGCTTCCAGGACAAACAAAAGCTGAAAGAATTTGCAAACACCAAACCAGCTCTACAGGAAATATTGAAAGGAGTCCTCTAAGCAAAGAGAGACCCTAAAAGTAGTAGATCAGAAAGAAACAGAAACAATATACAGTAATAGTCACCTTACAGGCAATACAATGGCACTAAATTCATATCTCTCAATAGTTACCCTGAATGTAAATGGGCTAAATGCCCCAATCAAAAGACACAGGGTATCAGAATGGATAAAAAAACAAAACCCATCAATATGCTGCCTACCAGAAACTCATTTTAGACCCGAAGACACCTCCAGATTTAAAGTGAGGAGGTGGAAAACAATGTACCATGCTAATGGACATCAGAAGAAAGCTGGGGTGGCAATCCTTCTATCAGATCAATTAGATTTTAATCCAAAGACTATAATAAGAGATGAGGAAGGACACTATATCATACTCAAAGGGTCTGTCCAACAAGAAGACCTAACAATCTTAAATATCTATGCCCCTAACATGGGAGCAGCCAACTATATAAACCAATTAATAACAAAATCAAAGAATTACATCGACAGTAATACAATAATAGCAGGGGACATTAACTCTCCCCTCACTGAAATGGACAGATCATCTAAGCAAAAGATCAACAAGGAAATCAAGGCCTTAAATGACACACTGGACCAGATGGACATCACAGATATATTCAGAACATTCCATCCCAAAGCAACAGAATATACATTCTTCTCTAGTGCACATGGAACATTCTCCAGAATAGACCATATCCTGGGTCATAAATCAGGTCTCAATCGGTACCAAAAGATTGAGATCATTCCCTGCATATTTTCAGACCACAATGCTCTGAAGCTAGAACTCAATCACAAGAGGAAATTTGGAAAGAACGCAAATACATGGAGACTAAACAGCATCCTTCTAAAAAATGAATGGGTCAACCAGGAAATTAAAGAAGAATTGAAAAAATTCATGGAAACAAATGATAATGAAAACACAACGGTTCAAAATCTGTGGGACACAACAAAGGCAGTCCTGAGAGGAAAATACATAGCGGTGAAAGCCTTTCTCAAGAAACAAGAAAGGTCTCAAATACACAACCTAACCCTACACCTAAAGGAGCTGGAGAGAGAGCAACAAAGAAAGCCTAAACCCAGCAGAAGAGAAATCATAAAGATCAGAGCAGAAATCAATGAAATAGAAACTAAAAAAAAATAGAACAAATCAACAAAACTAGGAGCTGGTTCTTTGAAAGAATTAATAAGATTGACAAACCCCTGGCCAGACTGATCAAAAAGAAAAGAGAAAGGATGCAAATAAATAAAATCATGAATGAAAGAGGAGAGATCACAACCAACACCCAAGAAATACAAACAATTATAAGAACATACTATGAGCAACTCTACGCCAACAAATTTGACAATCTGGAAGAAATGGATACATTTCTAGAGACATATAAACTACCACAACTGAACCAGGAAGAAATAGATAACCTGAACAGACCCATAACCAGTAAGGAGATTGAAACAGTCATCAAAAATCTCCAAACAAACAAAAGTCCAGGACCAGATGGCTTCCCAGGGGAATTCTACCAAACATTTAAAGAAGAATTAATTCCTATTCTCCTGAAACTGTTCCAAAAAATAGAAATGGAAGGAAAACTTCCAAACTCATTGTATGAGGCCAACATTACCTTGATCCCAAAACCAGACAAGGATCCCACCAAAAAAGAGAATTACAGACCAATATCCTTGATGAACACAGATGCAAAAATTCTCACCAAAATACTGGCCAATAGGATCCAACAGTGCATTAAAAGGATTATTTACCACGACCAAATGGGATTTATCCCAGGGCTGCAAGGTTGGTTCAAAATCCGCAAATCCATCAATGTGATACAATACATTAATAAAAGAAAGAATAAGAACCATATGATACTCTCAATAGATGCTGAAAAAGCATTTGACAAAGTGCAGCATCCCTTCCTGATTAAAACTCTCCAAAGTGTAGGGATAGAAGGCACATACCTCAATATTATCAAAGCCATCTATGAAAAACCCACCGCAAATATCATTCTCAATGGAGAAAAACTGAAATCTTTTCTGCTAAGGTCAGGAACACGGCAGGGATGTCCGTTATCACCACTGCTGTTCAACATAGTACTAGAAGTCCTAGCCTCAGCAATCAGACAACAAAAAGAAATTAAAGGCATCCAAATTGGCAAAGAAGAAGTCAAACTATCACTCTTTGCAGATGATATGATACTATATGTGGAAAACCCAAAAGGCTCCACCCCAAAACTGCTAGAACTTATACAGTAATTCAGTAAAGTGTCAGGATATAAAGTCAATGCACAGAAATCAGTCGCATTTCTTTACACTAACAACAAGACAGAAGAAAGAGAAATTGAGGAGTCAGTCCCATTTACAATCGCACCCAAAACCATAAGATACCTAGGAATAAATCTAACCAAAGAGGCAAAGAATCTATACTCAGAAAACTATAAAGTACTCATAAAAGAAATTGAGGAAGACACAAAGAAATGGAAAAATATTCCATGCTCATGGATTGGAAGAACAAATATTGTGAAAATGTCTATTCTACCTAAAGCAATCTACACATTTAATGCAATCCCTATCAAAATCCCATCCATTTTTTTTAAAGAAATAGAACAAATAATCCTAAAATTTATATGGAACCAGAAAAGACCTCGAATAGCCAAAGGAATATTGAAAAAGAAAGCCAAAGTCGGTGGCATCACAATTCCAGACTTCAAGCTCTATTACAAAGCTGTCATCATCAAGACAGTATGGTACTGGCACAAAAACAGACACATAGATCAATGGAACAGAATAGAGAGCCCAGAAATAGACCCTCAACTCTATGGTCAACTAATCTTCGACAAAGCAGGAAAGAATATCCAATGGAAAAAAGACAGCCTCTTCAACAAATGGTGCTGGGAAAATTGGACAGCCACATGCAGAAAAGTGAAATTGGACCATTTCCTTACACCACACACGAAAATAGACTCAAAATGGATGAAGGACCTCAATGTGAGAAAGGAATCCCTCAAAATCCTTGAGGAGAGTGCAGGCAGCAACCTCTTTGACCTCAACCGCAGCAACTTCTTCCTAGGAACATCGCCAAAGGCAACAGAAGCAAGGGCAAAAATGAACTATTGGGATTTCATCAAGATCAAAAGCTTTTGCACAGCAAAGGAAACAGTTAACAAAACCAAAAGACAACTGACAGAATGGGAGAAGATATTTGCAAACGACATATCAGATAAAGGGCTAGTATCCAAAATCTATAAAGAGCTTATCAAACTCAATACCCAAAGAACAAATAATCCAGTCAGGAAATGGGCAGAGGACATGAACAGACATTTCTGCAAAGAAGACATCCAGATGGCCAACAGACACATGAAAAAATGCTCCACATCACTCGGCATCGGGGAAATACAAATCAAAACCACAATGAGATACCACCTCAAACCAGTCAGAATGGCTAAAATTAACAAGTCAAGAAAGGACAGATGCTGGCGAGGATGCGGAGAGAGGGGAACCCTCCTACACTGTTGGTGGGAATGCAAGCTGGTGCAACCACTCTGGAAAACAGTGTGGAGGTTCCTCAAAAAACTGAAAATAGAGCTACCCTATGACCCAGCAATTGCACTACTGGGTATATATCCTAAAGATACAAACGTGGTGCTCCGAAGGGGCACGTGCACCCGAATGTTTATAGCAGCAATGTCCACAAAAGCCAAACTGTGGAAAGAACCTAGATGTCCATCAACAGATGAATGGATCAAGAAGATGTGGTATATATACACAATGGAATACTATGCAGCCATCAAAAGACATGAAATCTTCCATTTGCGATGACGTGGATGGAACTAGAGGATATCATGCTTAGTGAAATAAGTCAATCAGAGAAAGACAACTATCATATGATCTCTTTGATATGAGGAAGTGGAGATGCAATGCGGGGGGTTGGGGGGAGGTAGGAAAAGAAAAAATGAAAAGATGGGATTGGGAGGGAGACAAACCATAAAAGACTCGATCTCAAAAAACAGACTGAGGGTTGCTGGGGGGAGGGGGGACAGGAGAGGGTGGTGGGGAAATGGACATTGGGGAGGGTATGTGCTATGATGAGTGCTGTGAAATGTGTAAACCTGGCCATTCACATACCTGTACCCCTGGGGATAAAAATACATTATATGTTTATTAAAATGGGAAAAAAATACTAATCCTAGAATCAACACTGTAATACAAATGAGATCTCCATTTAAAAATAAGGGATGGAGAGGAGAAGGGAGTTGAGGGAAATTGGAAGGGGAGGAGAACCATGAGAAACTATGGACACTGAAAAACAACCTGAGGGTTTTGAAGGGGCGGGGGGTGGGAGGTTGGGGGAGCCAGGTGGTGGGTATTGGGGAGGGCGTGTATTGCATGGAGCACTGGGTGTGGTGAAAAAAAAAATGAATACTGTTACACTGAAAAGAAATAAAAAATAAAATAAAATTATTTTAAAAAAAAGAATTATTTTTTTCTAATTTTAGGCATGGTAATGGCAATGTTATGTTTCTAAAAAGTCATTATATTTTAGATTTTTATAATAAAATATTCATCAGGAACATGATATGAGGGGCGCCTGGGCGTCTCAGTGGGTTAAGCCTCTGCCTTCAGCTCAGGTCATGGTCTCAGGATCCTGGGATGGAGCCCCGCATCAGGCTCTCTGCTAAATGGGGAGCCTGCTTCCCCCCTTTCTCTGCCTGTCTCTCTGCCTACTTGTGATCTCTCTCTGTGTGTCAAATAAATAAATAAAATCTTTTAAAAAAAGAACATAATATGATGTATAAGATAACTTCAAAATAATCCAGGATATGTGTAAGATTAAGTATGTGGGTTTACAAAATTATCCATGAATTAATAATTATTAAAATCATATTGCATGGCACTATTGTCTCCACCACTATACATAGTTGAAATTTTCCATAATACAAAATTTTTCAAAAGGATTCCAAGAAAGACAAAAACAAACAAACAACAACAACAAAAAAAACACAGGGAGGCTTTCTTTTGAATTTACTTTGGATTTTAAGTTTTCCCTCATTTTTTCCCAGTTAGGAAAATGTGAGTATCCAAATCCTCCTCCAGACCACAGGCCTCCCAGAAATGTAACACAAAAGAATATGTATGTTACAAGAAATAAGAGTTAAGGAAAGCAAAGTAATGTTCACTCTACTATTGGCTGACCTAAGCCCCAAATTTGTTAATATATATACTAATTTAATTAATAATGCAAAAATAAAAACGGTCATTGAATACCAGTGCTGTGATACATACCATGCTATGTTCTGTGTGTATTAAAATAATGTAAAAGCAGATACATTCATTGTTTTCACAGAATTTACATTTCAGTGGGAAGAAATATACATATATAAAATTCCACTAGTGTATAATTATATACTCTAAGAATTCATAAAGGAAAAGAACAAGGTGACATGAGACTAATGAACAAAAAACAAGCATAATTTGGTGGAGGTTAGAGGAGGTTTGAATAAATGCCTGGGATGAAATAGTTATTGTATAGTATGTAAAACAAAAAACTAATAATAATCCAATTAAATAGAAATAATGGATTTGAACTATACTTTGGACCAAATGGAACCAATAAACATTTTAGTAATCTAAATAACATTTTTCCAAGAAAGGCATTCAAATGTCCAACTCGTACATGAAAAAGAGTTCAACATCATTAATAACTAGAGAAATGCAAATCAAACCCACAATGATATATCACCTCACACTCGTCAGAATGGCTATCATCAAGAAAATAAGAAATAACAAGTGTTGACAAGGATATGGAGATAAAGGAACCATTATATACTGTCGGTGGGAATGTAAATTGGCTCAACCCTATAATATGGAGGTTCCTCAAAAAATTTAGATATCTGCAGCTTCATATCCTTTGCAACTTTATTTACCATACCCAAGACATCGAAACAATTTAAGTGTCCACCGATGATGAAGGGGTAAATCAAATGCTACACACACACACATATACACACCATACAAATTGAATACCCCTCAGCCATAAGAAAGAATGAAATCTTGCCATTTGTGACAACATGGATAGACCTTAAATGTATTATGCTAAATGAAATAAGGCAGAGAAAGAAAGACAAATACCATACATTTTCACTTATATATGAAATCTAAAAAATAAAACAAATGAAAAAACAAAACCAGACTCCTAGATACAGAGAAAAGACTCATGGTTGCCAGAGGAGATGGGGGTTGGTTAGTGGGCAAAATGGGTGAAAGTATCAAGAGGAATAAATATCCAGTTATAAAATAAATAAATCATGAGGATGTAGTGTCCAGCACATGGACTATAGACAGTAATACCATATTCTTTGTATGGTGACATGTGGTAACTAGACTTATTACACTGATCATTTCATAATGCATGTAAATGTTGAATTACTATATTGTACACCTGAAACTCATATAATATCATATGCCAGTTATACCTGAATTAATTTTATATGGTGACAAAAGTTAACTAGTCTCATTATAGTGATCATTTCACAAAATATACAAATATTAAATCATGTTGTACACCTGAAAATAATATAATGCTATGTCAATTATAACTCAACAAAAAAGAATGACTGTTTTAACTTTGAAGAAAATGTCTTGGCAACAATTTTTTGGATATAAAACCAAAGGCACAAACATAAAAAGCAAAAATAAACAAGTGGGACTACATAAAATTTTAAAACTTCTGCACAGCCAATCAGCCAAATGCAAAGGCAACCTATGGAATGTGAAAAAAGTATTCGTAAACCATCTATCTGACAAGAGGTTGATATAAATGTACCCATACAAGTCAAGAACAAGGAAAACAAACTGATTTAAAAGTGAGCAGAGGAGAACTTCCAGGGAAGAGGGCAGAGTAGGAGGATCTTAGGCTCACCTAAAACTATGAGTCTCATGGATACAACTAGATAACATCCACATCATTGTAAATAACCCAGAAAATCACCTGAAGCCTGGCAGAAAAGACTCTCCACAGAAAAATGAAAAGATACCATATCCAAGAAACAAGGAAGGGCAGAGATGCTGTTCAGAACTAAATGGACCCACAGGACTATCCACAGGAGGAGGGATGCTGTGGGCCCCAAAAGGGGAGAGAAGCAGACCCTTCACACCAGGAACTCTAGGCACATGGAACCCACACAGGGAAGACAATTCCCCATAACATCTGACTTTAAAAACCAGAATGATACAATTTTGTGAGTTCTTATAATCAGTAAAGCTTAACACCTAGAACTTTAAAAATCAGTAGGCTTGGCTCCCGGGGAGCCAGAGGGCAGTAGGAAACTGGGTCCTTGTCCTTAAAGAGACAATACAGCACACAACTCTGTGAAGATACAGCATGCGAGCAGCAGTTTGAAAACAGCCTGGGGTATACAGGAGGGATTTTTGTTTACTAATCTCAGACCATGTGCTGGAGTGGCAGGAATGTTGGGAAGACTTCTTCAAGAACGAAAGAGCTAGTGGGTCCCATTTCCATCTCTTACCCTTCGCACTAAACACACAGACACCTGTTAGAACCAGAGTAACACCAAACTTGCTACCTAACTTGCTAAGTGTGTGCCCCACCTCCACATTCTCTTATGGATGCAACCATTCAACCAGATCTCAGCATTAGGACTCCTCCACATCAGACATATACAAACCTGGATAACACCTCACATCCTGCCCCTCCTTCTCCTGTGGACCTACCCCTTGTAGGTAAGGAGAACCTCTGTAGATGAATGACCTGAAGGATAGAGCAGACAAAACACAACAACAGAAAACAGACAGCACACACCAGAAACACTCCCTGAATTGGCAGGCCCTGAACACAATATGACCTTTTCATGAAGCGATTATCCTCAGAAGCAGGAAATATATTAGACTATTCTAACACAGAGAAGAAGAAGGCAGAGGCCTAGACAAAGCACCAAGACAGAGGAAATCATCCCAAATGAAATGCCAATATAAGGTCATGGACAGAGATCTAAGTGAAACAGGTATATGTAATATGCCCAATGGAGAATTTAAAGCAGCAATCCTAAGGATACTCACTGGACTTGAGAAAAGAATGGAAGACTTCAGGGAGGCCCTTACTGCAGAGATAAAAGTGTTAAAAAGGAATCAGTCAAGAATGAAAAATGCAGTAACTGAGATTGGGAACAGGATGGATGCAATGAACACAAGGCTGAAAGAAGTAGAGGAACAAATACAAGATATAGAACACAAATAAATGGAATATAATGAAGCTGAACAAAAGAGAGAAAAAAAGATTATGGAACACAAGAACAGACTTAGGGAACTTAAGGAATTTCTTAATTCCATAAAATGCAATAACACTAAGATTACAGAAGTCCCAAAAGAAGAGAGAAGAGGGGGGAGAAAATTTTTTGAGGACATATTAGCTGAAAACTTCCCTAATCTGGGGAAGGAAACAGACGTCTACATCCAGGAAGCACAGAGAACTCCCATCAAAATCAACAAAAGCAGGTCAACACCAAGACATATTGTAATTAAATTTGCAAAATATAGCAATAAAAGAATCTTAAAACTAGCAAGACAAAAGTAGTTCTTAACTTACTATAAGGGTAGTTACAGATATTGCAACAGAAATTTAGCAAGCTGCAAGAGTGGCATGATATGCTCAGCTCAATAGGAAAAATATGCGGCCAAGAATACTCTATCGAGCAAAGTTATCATTCAGAACAGAGAAGAGATAAAGAGTTCCCCAGACAAACAACTACTACAGGAGTTTATAACCACTGAAAGAAAGCCCTGAAAGAAATATGAAAGGGGACTTTTCGAGTGGAAAGACCAAAATTGACAAAGACAAGAAAGGAACAGAGAAAATCTGCAAAAACAAATAATAAAATGACAATAAATACATATCTATCAATAGTTACTCTGAATATAAATGTACTAAATGCTCCAATCAAAAGACATAAGGTGTCATAATGGATTAAAAAAAACAAGACCTATCTATATGCTGCCTACACGAGACTCATTTTAGACCTAAACACAACTGCAGATTGAAAATGAAGGGATGGAGAAATATTTGTCATGCAAATGAATGTCAAAAGAAACCTAGAGTAGCAATGCTTACATTGAACAAAGTAAACATTAATCCAAAGACTGTAACAAGAGATGAAGAAGGACACTATATCATAACAAAGGAAACAATCCATAAAGAAGGTCTGACAGTGTAAATATTTATGCCCCCAACAGTAGTAGCCAAAGATACAAATCAATAATAAACATAAAGGAACTAACTAATAATAATACAATAATAGTAATGGACTTTCATCAATGGACAGATCATCTAAGTGGAAAATCAAGAAGAAACAATAGCTTTTTTTTTTTAAGATTTTATTTTTTTATTTGACAGAGAAAAGAGAGATCACAAGTAGACAGAGCAGCAGGCAGAGAGAGATGGGGAAGCAGGCTCTCTGCTGAACCCAGAGTCCGATGCAGGCCTCGATCCGAGGACCCTGAGATCATGACCTGAGCTGAAGGCATTGGCTTAACACACTGAGCCACTCAGGCACTCCAAAAAACAATAGCTTTGAGTGACACACTGGACCAGATGAACTTAAGAGATATATTCAGAACACTCTATCCTAAAACAGCAGAATACACATTCTCATAAACGGCACATGAGACATTCTCCAGAGCAGATCATATATGAGGTCACAATTCAGACCTCAACAAGTACAAAAAAAAGATCATATCACCATATTTTCTGGCCAAAATGCTATGGAACTTGAAGTCGACCATAAGAAAAAATTTGAAAAGACCAAAATTCATGGAAGTTAAACACCATGCTACTAAACAATGAATGGCTCAACCAGGAAATCAAAGAAAAAATAAAATATATATGGAAACAAATGAAAATGAAAATGCAATCATCCAAAATTTTTCAGATGCAGCAAAAGTAGAACTAAGAGGGAAGTATATAAAAATACAGGCCTACCTTAACAAGCAAGAAAAATGTCAAATAAACAACCTAAACTTATACCTACAGGAGCTTACATCTAAAGGAAAAAGACCAACACACAAGGCCTAAGGCCTAAAGCAGAGGAAAGGAAATAATAAAGATTAAAGCAGAAATAAGTTATATAGAAACTGGAAAAAAAATAAATTAAAAAAAGTACAGATCAATGAAACCAGGAGCTAGTTCTTTGGAAAAATTGTAAAATTGATAAACCCTTAGCCGGAGTCATCAAAAAAGAAAACAGAAGGGACCCAAATTTTAAAAATCACAAATGAGAGATGAGAAATAACCAAAATCACAGAAATATTAGCAATTATAGGAGAATATTATGAAAAACTATATGCCAAAAAATTAACAACCTGGAAGAAATGGATAAATTCCTAGAAACATATAAACTACCAAAACTGAAACAGGAAGCAACAGAAAGCTTAAACAGACCCATAACCACCAAAGAATTTAATCAGTAATCAAAAAATCTCCAAAAAAACCCAGAAGTCCAAACCCAGATGGCTTCCTAGGAAAATTCTACCAGACTTTTTTTTTTTTTTAATTTAACAGAGAGAGAGAGATCACAAGCAGGTAGAGAGAGAGGGGGAAGCAGGCTCCCCGCCTAGCAGAAAGCCAGATGTGGGGCTTGATCCTAGGACTTGAGATCACAACCCGAGCTGAAGACAGAGGCTTTAACCCACTGAGCCACCAGGCGCCTGTCTACCAGACATTTAAAGGAGAGTTAATACCTATTCTCAAACTATTCCAAAAAATACAAATGGAAGGAACATTTTCAAATTCATTCTATGAAGCAAGCATAACCCTGATACCAAAACCAAAGAAAAAGTACACTAAAAAAGAGGAGTACAGGCTTAAATCTCTGAAGAACATGGATGCAAAAATTCCCCCATAAAATACTAGCACACCAAATCCAACAGTACAGTAAAAGAATCATGTCACCACGATCAAGTGGGATTTATTCCTGGGCTGCAAGGGTGGTTCACTATTCACAAGTCAAACAATGTGATACACCACATTAATAAAAGAAAGGATAAGAACCATATGATCCCCCCAGTAGATGCTGAAGAAGCATTTCACAAAGTACATCTACTCATGATCAAAATACTCAACAAAGTAAGATTAGAAGGAATAAACCTCAGCATCATAAAGGCCATATATGGGAAAAAAAAACACTCCTAATATCATCCTCAATGGGGAAAAATTAAAAGCTTTTCCTCTATGGTCAGGAAGAAGACAGGAATGTCTACCCTCAGAACTGTTGTTTATCATAGTATTGGGAGTCTTAGCTATGGCAATCAGACATAGAAAGGCATCCAAATTGGCTAGGAAGAAGTCAAACCCTCACTATTTGCAGATGATATGATACTCTATAAAGACTCCACCCAAAAGTGCTAGAACTGACACAAATTCAGTAAACCAGCAGGATAGAAAATCAATGTATAGAGATCTGTTGCATTTCCTTATACCATTAATAAAGTAGCAGAAAGAGAAATCAAGGAATCAATCCCATTTACAATTGCAACCAAAATAATAAGATGCCGAGGAATAAACCTAACTGAAGAGTTGAGAGATCTTTACACTAAAAACTATAAAACATTGGTGAAACAAATTGAAGAAGACACAAACAAATGGAAAGATATTCCATGCTCATGGGTTGGAAAGGCAAATATTGTTAAAATGTCCATACTTCCCACAGCAATCTATGCAATCATTGCAGTCCCTATCAAAATGCCAAAAGCCTTTCTTCACAAAGCTAAAACAAAAAATCCTATAATTTTTGTGGAACCGCAAAAGGCCCTGAATGGGCAAAACAAGCTTGAAAAACAAAAGCAAAGCAGGTGGCATCGCAGTTCTGGATTTCAAGGTATATTATAAAACTGTAATGATAAAAACAGCATGGTATTGGCACAAAAACAGACACAAAGATCAATGAAACAGAATAGAAAAATGAGAAATGAACCCACAACCATATGGTCAATCAATCTGTGACAAAATCAGGAAAGAATATCCAGTGGGAAAAAGATAGTCTCTTCAACAAATGATGTTAGGAAAACTGGACAGCAACATGCAAAAAAATGAAATTGGACCATTTTCTTACACCTTACACAAATGTAAATTCAGAATGGATTAAAGACCTAAATGTGAGAAAATAAACCATTAAAATCATAGAGAATACATAGGAAGCAACCTCTTCGATATTGGCCACAGAATTTCCTTACTAGGTTTGTCTCTTGAAGCAACAGAAACAAAAGTAAAAATAAACTATGAGGACTTCATCAAAATAAAAAGCTTCTGCAGAGTGAAGGTAACAGTCCACAAAATAAAAGGCAACCTATGGAATGGGAGAAGATATTTGTAAATGACATATCTGATAAATGGCTAATATCCAAAATGTACAAAGATTTATAAACTCAACCCCTAAAAAACAAATAATCCAATTTTTAAAAGGGCAGAAGACATGAAAAGACATTTTTCCAAAGAATACATACAGGTAGCCAACAGACACATAAAAAGATGTTCAACATCCTTCATCATCAAGGAAATACA
>JAHRIG010007423.1:0-15581 GCA_020311275.1 Eira barbara
TTCATTAATTCATTTAGAATCATATTAATAATCCATGGCATGAAAACTGAAATATTGTTTTTATGCAAAATAACTATTTCTACAAATAAAAAGCAGAGTGAGAAGAGTGATGTTCTTGCATTTTATATTTTTACAAGTCCCTTTCTTGTCTGTCTCCTTAGAAAACCCCTGGATGTTCAGATTTGCTTCTGCCTTTATTGTGTTGTTTTGGTTGACACGTATGAAAAAATTTACAACCTTACACAAATATGGGAGACTAGTATGTTTCATAACCTTCTCAGATCATTATGGCTATTCATCTTAGGTACTATATCCAAATGACACAAGTTGTACTTTCTCTAAGGTTATTTGCAAAGTGGAGCTTAAAAGAGTATCATTGACGCTGTCCTCTGATGCATTAAAATCCACAGGCCCATCTTGCACACTGAATGGATCTTGTACTAATGCATGATTTTTTAAAATGTAATGTGTTGTTTAACTAAGTTATGTATGTGTTCCAGTGTTGATGACGTTAAAATTGAATTATCAAAAGTTATATTTGTTTTAATATTACCACAGATCCCAATGGATTAGTAGTGGGAAGCTGTCAAGTTTATTGGTACATCACAAGTTTCCCAAAATTCTGATTTTTCTCTTGAGAGCTTACATTTGATCAAGGCAATAAGTACTCTCAGCTGTCGTATATGAATTGATTTTCATGAAAGGTTAACTTCATCTTCATTTTTCAGAAACTGTCAGTCAATTGCCCTAGTCTAAATAATCCAAGTTTTGTGTTGTTCATTTCTTCTAGAAAAAAAATGCCATTCTATAAAAAAAAAGGAAAAAAAAAAAAAAAAAAGAGGCCAGTCTCCTACTGGTCCTGGCCTGGCCTCCTCCTCACTCAGCAGAATCCCTTTCCCTGAGCTGCACTTCCTGCCTCTGAAAACTCAGCTCTGACTCTGTGATGTCCTGAGTGCATCTAGAAGAGACCTCACCTCCTGGAAATGTGCTGGCAGAGAGGGTCCCCAGTCTGGGAAGGGAGGTGGAGGGACAGGGATTTCCTTTTGGTAACTGGGGACAGTTTGCACCTGCAAGCACCAGACCCATGCATAACCGACTTTGATTTTGTGACACATCAGCTTCTTATATATTCACATCCCAGACAGAAATCTGATGTCGTCTGTAAGAGAAATCATGTTGGTCTTCTCCGTTTACATGTGTTTCATGTCTCTGACTCAAGACCCACAAAGCATGAAGCACAGCACCCTCCAATACAACAATCTGTGTGGAAGGAATTGTTCTGTATCCGCGCTGTCCAGTATGGTGGCCACGAGATGCATGTGGCTCTTGAGATGCAGGTGGCTCTTGAAATGGGGCTGGTGTGCTGAGCAGTTGCATTTTTAATTGTTTTGAAAGAATATGAATTTAAATAGCCACAGGTGGCTCATAGCTACTATTCAGACAGTACATATCTGGAATGCTCTTAGTTGTCAGGATCCTCCTCAAAGGAGATTCTGTGTGACTCATAAGTATATATATTAAATTTATCTTCAAATCGAAGACATGATTGTCTGTGTGGCTCTGAAACATATCATATGCTTAAAATACAGCATCTAAGTGTAATTACCATGCATTGAGACAGCTGAAGTGTACAGACATGAACCAAAACATGATGTATCACATCTAGGTCATTAAGTGCCCATCCCTGGAGCTCTTTGTCATCTCTATTACTTGGGTATCTTGGGTCTTGTCTGTGTTCATCTGGTAAACAGAAGCAGACACATAAGTCTTTGCAAAGCCCAGGTGAGAGGATTTATTGAACACACATGTATCAGATACTTTGTAGGCTCTGTACATACTTGTAAACGTCATTAAGCAGAAGATGGACATCTTAGATTCCATTATGTTATTATCTTTTACATCTTTCTCCTCCCCATACTTTTGCTCAAATTCAAACAATTCTGTGTTTCCCTTCACCCTTAAGACCCTGTGCTCTTCATTTCTACTGAGGTAGAAATATACATGAAATGCTTACAATTTTGAGATGAAGAAATTCTCTAAGCACGACCCAATGATGAAAACCCATCAAGAAAAACATGCAATATCTGCATGTCAACCACACACTCACAAAGATACAAACACATGTCATGATCGAACTAAAAGGTACAAACATGGTGCACCTCAGTAGCTCAGTGGGTTAAAGCCTCTGCCTTCGGCTCAGGTCATGATCCCAGGTTCCTGGGATCGAGCCCCGCATCGGGCTGTCTGCTCTGTGGAAGCCTGTTTTCTCCTCTCTCTCTGCCTGCCTCCCTGCCTACTTGTGATCTCTGTCTGTCAAATAAATAAATAACATCTTTAAAAAAACAAAAAATGAAAGACACAGACACAATTTTGACAGTCAGAGGGATAACACTCATTACTCTTCTTCAACCAAGACCACCAGGAGCAGCTGCAGGCCCTCAAGTTGGATCTATTACCTGTTGCAGTGAGAGAGAATGCAAACCTTTGGGGGCCACGGGGCATCTTAATATGAAGTTGTTGGAACCTAAGGGACATGGGCTTTGGATGGGAGTTTGGAGAGGATCCGTGGAAGTGGGGTCCACTCCCGACTGCGTGTTGTCAGGACGTGTGGGCAATCCCATGGTTGAGCATCTCAGTGAGTCTGCTCTCCAGCAGGCCAGACCAGAGCGAGGAGGGAGCAGTCATGGTGGAGAAGCAGCGATTGCTCACATCGGCTGACACAGGGAGATGCGTGTTATTCTGTGGGTTCTTCAGCGCCTTGTTTTGTCTGTAATGACACAGAGTGATGTCGTGGTTTCAGAGTGTCCTTGTCTGATGCCGATGTTCTGTGAGGTGACTGGCTCAAGTCCCACAGGAGAAGAATATGGCCAAGTGGTGGACATTTGGCAGCTTCTGACCACACTGAGCCAGACTATCAGTGTCAGACCAGCTCCCAGTGTTGGGGGCTGCTGGCTCTTCTTTATTAAATTCCATATTTGAAAATAGCTACAAATGATTCAAAACATAATTATAGAATTGGTATTTCTCTTTTCATCTGGATTAGACAACCTTAGCCAGGGGTTGAAGATGAACTTCATCCGTGATGAACGAGTGATCACTGTATGTTCTTGCTACGCGTTTTGTGGAGAACGGCCTGCCCAGGTGTGGTCTTCCGAAACCCCACAGCCTCAGTCAGCCTGCTTCACAATGAGAGACAGTCTACAAAGTACCCGAACCATCTCCTCCAACATGTCAGGGTCATGAAAAACAAGGACAGTCTGAGACATGGTCACAGCCAGAGGAGCCGGAAGCAGCCATGATGGGACTCAATGAGGCAACTTGGATGGGATCTGGGGAGAGAAAACAAAACCGTGACAGCAAATCCCGCGTGGAGATCAGTAGTAATGTGTGAATATTGTGTCATTAGCTGTGACAAATGCATGTCGGTGAGATTGGGGTTAACGGCAGGACAACTGAATGTGGAGTCCCCAGGGACTCTGCACTAACTTTGTCACGTCTCTGTAAACCTCCAACTATTCTAAGATTAAAGAGTGTCTTTTGTAAAATAGCCCTTAGAGAGGGAATCGGTCCAGGACGATCGAGGATCTACTTTTCAGTTTTCCTGGACTTGCGATCCAGGGGCTGGAGAGAGGGGTTGTGGGGAGGACAGATGGCAACTCAGACACCGGGCAGGGCTCCAGAGCGCTCCTCTCTCCGGATTCCTGTCCCACCGTTGCACCTGGCCCCAGGGCTGCTCAGAAGGCCCCTTACTCTCCTCCAGGATGAGTCTGCAGGTCCTCCCTCTGGACCTCACTCAGTTCAGCCCCGTGCGCCCCCTGGCGGTGAAGGACGGGAACACAGCAGCGCCCCCGTGTGGCCACAGGGCTGATGGCAGAAGACCTAAGGGGCTTTTGAGTTTCTCTCCAGGGACTTCCCCGGGGTCTCCTTGGGCTCTCCAGCAGGGACACAGGGCTGTGCACACAGAAGAAGGCCCCATCCAGGGTCAGTCTCCAGTCTGAATTATCTAACTATTTATAATCAAACAAATTGATTCTTCATTCTGCCTCTCCAGGCTTTAAAGCAGAGAGCAGAGAGCAGAGAGCCCGATGCGGGGCTCGATGCCAGGACCCTGAGATCATGACCTAAGCCGAAGGCAGAGGCTTAACCCACTGAGCCACCCAGGTGCCCCAGGTATTTATATTTTTAATTTGTTTTCAGCTTGCTTTGTGTAACTTAAACATACATTTATACATTTTATCAATTCTCATATTCAATATTAGAATTTGCCATGCATATTCAGTAATGTAAAATGTTAAAACAGCTGAAATCGTAAGAAAATAATTTTTAAAAGTATTTAAATTTGGGGTATAGTTGACACATAATGTTCCAGTAGTCTCAGGTGTACAAATTAACAATGTGACAAGTTTGCACATCGCGCTCTATTCCTCACAGGTGTAGCTCCCATCTGCCCAATGCAGCCCTATGACAGTGTCATTCACTCTCTTCCTCATACTGTGCCTTTTACTCCTGTCACTTATTTATTCTGGAACTGGAAGCCCGTGTCCCCCCTGCCTCTCCTGCATGTCCCCAGCCTCCACCTCCTCCCCTCTGGCAACCGTCTCAGATGATCATTTACTGGAGGAGTAATGCCTGTGAACAAGAGAATCCTGTGAACAGAAAGTGCACTGTGTGAATATCTGATGCTCGGCTTCACAGCTCAGAGGGCAGCGCGAGCTTTTGATGACATCGTTTCCATGTTTGCTGCTCTTACCACCTGTCAGTACTATTATAGAAAGTTCTTCTGTTCCCAGGGTGTTCCTGTGTGCAGCTCATTTATAACGTTCTTCAAACGGTTCTTTTTGGCGATGGCTGATGATTTCCATTGCATCCTGAGCGCGGACAGCATGTGCTCACACATTCAGCTCTCGCACAGCTTTGGGGCGTGATCTGCATGTCATCTGTACACGGCTGGCAAGAGCAAGACACCATGAGTTTCAACAAAAGTGGCACAGATTTTTTAAAAAAATCTGGATATGCCAAATAGTGTTTGCTTTGCAGGAAATAACACACAATCTGTGCATTCTACGAGGGTACCATGGGTGTGGGATTGGAATATGACTGTCACGGGGGCGGGAGACAGGGTGGGATGTTGTGTCGTTGTCTCCCATTGTGTTATGTTGTGTGCCTTGTCTCTCCTGTCACACAACAGATGTGTGTACACAAACACACACAGAGACATGCACACACATGCACACAGATACACACACATTCCCCACACGTGCATCTCTAGGTCCTCACTCAGTAAATCCTGGAGCCTCCTCTGAATCCCTTGTTTCCTCCATCAGGACAGAGCTCTCTGCATTATTCCCTCTCAGCGGGGTCAGAGTTGCTCCAGGAGGCCCTGCATGTCCTGCCTTGGGCTCCACAGACCAGCCACCTTCCTCTGCCATGACCCTGAGGAGAGGGAGACAGAGTCTGGAGTCCAGTGGTGCATGCAGGAGCCAAGTTCTTCAGACGACGAGACCAAGATCTTCACGATCCAGATGAAGAGTAACCCCCGAAACCTGAGGAATGTGCAGCGATCCTACTGCCAAACCCCATGACAGCGAGCAGCTTGGGGCCTGGGAGAACGCAGAGAGGGTCGAGCACACCTCTCACCCCAGGGGCACGAGACCCTCTTGTCAGGTGCCTCCCCATGTCAGGCTGGGACAGGCAGGTGCGCACAAGCTGTCACATGAGAGTGAAAGGGGGACAGTCTGCTCAGGGGTTGGGTCTTTGTGTTATTAAGTAGTTAACTAACCGAACTCAGTGGATCATGGGCACAGTTTAGGTCCCTGTAGGTGGGAAACCAGAAGGTATAAGCTAGTGGTTGTCCTCACAGAGCCTACAGTGAAGATGGGGAGGCACCCACCCTTCTGAGAGCACGAGACTGAGCGTGTGAGGCAGACTGAGAGCTACTGAAGACAGACGCCTCCTTAGATGTCACACGAGAAGTGGAGACACAGTTTACAGGGTTCATAGGCCAGACCCCCAGTGGTTGGGGGAAGGTTCATGAATGAGCTGGAACTCTGTGTAGACCCTGATGTGTGTGTACGATCTGGGTTGATGGAGGGGTGAGGTCCCAAGCAGTCAGCAGTCAGGCTGGGCAAGGTGTGGGTGACATTGGACACAGGGAGGTCAGGACATAGGTGTACTTAATCATTTCTAGTTAATGTCTGGGGGTTTTAGTATATGAAACAGTTAGTGGAGGGCCTTGCATGTGGGATCCAGGCATAAACCAGTGAGAGGCACGATTAGGGCTCAGACTTTCCCAAACAGGAGCGTGAATTCCACAGTTTGCCAGATGGTTCTGTTTCAGACCGTGACAGAGTCCTGCCTTCTCAGGGCTCACAGCATCAGAGGAGAGAGATGTATGCAGTGAGGTTTGGTACAGTGTGTAAGGATGCAGCCAGGATCTTTCCAGAACTTTTTCAGGATCTGGGAACAAAATCTAGGAAGAGATGCTCCTATGACTCCCATCACTCAGGCCATTACAGAGGTGTTAAGAGCTGTGCAGGAAGAGGAAGACCAAATATGTGCTTCTTTCTTGTCACGCTAGCACAGTCTACACAGTGCATGTTCCCTATGGAGAAGCTGGTGGGGGTGGGCGCAGAGACAAATGCTGGGGGGCTCAGGAGATGTGCTCTGTCCTGACTGACAGTGCCTGGTCCTGGGGAGGAGGTGGGCAGGCCCCCCACCCTGCAGGTCACGATGGCTGGGAGCTCCAGGAGGACAATGGGACCCTGGGGCAGTGACAGGATGACTAGGACAATGACAGTGACTGAGTTTGGACATGGAGCCTCTGCCATCCATGGTAGTCTCATCGTTGATGCTACCCCAGCAGAGACGGGAGGCCATTGGGCACTTCATGGAGGGACGAGATGGACTCGAGAACCCGTGTTTCCTGTCACTGCAGAGACACTTGGGGTTTGGGACAAGAACATCAGCCGCACTGGTAAGGATGCCCCACAGCCCAGCCCTGCAGCTCTGCCCAGCCCAGCCTGGGGCCGCCCTCTCTCCAGAGCTACTCACACACGGGGATGGAGGACATCTAGTGTGGGACGGGGGACCATGCACTGAGGACAGCAGCCCATCCTGAGTCCCCTGGGCAGTGCCATGGCACACACTCTTCTTAGGGCCATTCTGGGGAACGTTCTCTCGGGAGAACACGGCAGTAGCTCTGAGGCTCATGGAGGTTTCTCACTCTTCAGGCTCTTTCCCACCAGAGACACAGTAGTTGTGAGGACCTATTAATACTTAGCTAGAGATACTGAGTTACAGCCTTCAGAAGCAGGTGGAGAGTCTCTGAAAAGGCTCTTCCCTTGGAGGAAAATGTCAGAGGCGGTTCCCACCCTCTTGTCTTGGGTGCAGGCCTGGCTACTGCTGGTTCCTTGTGCCCCCTGAGAGGGAACACTCCCTGCCTTGCGCTGGCAGGCAGCCAGAGCCTCAGCAGATATCACATCTTGGTGTGTGGAGTTGATGCTTTTCAAGAAGGCCTTGCCTTCCTCTCTCTGCCTGCCTCTCTGCCTACTTGTGATCTTTGTCTGTCAAATAAAATAAAATCTTTCAAAGAAAAAAAGAAGAAGGACTTGCCTCACAGAGCCTCCCAGAACACACGTGACCCATCTCTCACCCCCCTGGCTGTGGGGTCACCCTGAGGGGCTACACACCCTGGGCTCCTGCCCTGGGGAGATGACCGTGACCTGGCGGTGGGCCAGGGAGCACCAGATCTAGTGCAAGGAGCTTGTGGAGACCAGGCAGAAGGGGATGGAACCATCCAGAAGTGGGTGGCCATTGTGCTGCCTTCTGGAGATGCAGAGAGATACACTTGCTGTGTGCAGCATGAGGGGCTGCCTGAGCCCATCACCATGAGACAGAGGGGTGGGGGATGAGGAGTAAAGGCCCATGTCAGGGATCCAGGAGCCTTCTAGAGACTTCCAGCAGAGTCAGAGCACAGGGGCACCCCTCAGTTTTCCTTTTCACCTCTGATCCATTTTCCCAGCCCACCATGCTCCTCAAGGGGGCATCTGCTGCCCAGGTTTCTCCTGACACTCTCATCATTGGGGTTGTTTTAGCAGGGGTTTAGATGGTTGGAACTATTGTTGCCAGAGTTGTGTTCTAGAACAATAAGAATTCAGGGGGTGAGGAGGTTTCCTCATTCTGACCTGCCTGTCTCACCCCGAGGGTTCAACTGAAACTCCTGTTCCTCTTTATTCTGAAAGAGATATGGAGGCATCTTGCCATGCAGCAAGCCTGGGGCGGGGGGCATGGGGGTTTCCCTGGCTGGTGGGAGGGCAGGCTAGGAGAAGGTGGGAGGCTGTAGACCTGCTGGACCCCAGAGACCCAACATCACCTGGGGCAAGGCATAGGCTTCCTCTGGATTCCAGGATCTTGATTTAAGGTCACATCTCCCGCTCCTGTAGGAGGGTTCCAGGAGCAGGTATGCATAAGATCCAGGGTGTACCTGAGTTCTGGGGAGGGGGTCACTTTTTGGTGGTAAAAAATTCTTGGGCCCTTCTCCCTCAAGATCCTAAATTTTAAAAATTGTTTTGTATTTAAATCAATTTAGTTAATATATACTTTATTATTAGGTTTGGGGGTAGAATTTAGTGATTAATCAGTTGCATATAACACCCAGTGCTCCTAACATCATGTACTCTCCTGTCGCCCAATTATTCCTTCCCCCCACTCACCTCCCTTCCAGCAACCCTCATTATGGTTTACCTCCATCTCTGTTTTTATTTTATTTTTTCATCCCTTCCCCTATGTTCATCTGTTTTATTTCTTAAATTCCACATATGAATGAAATCAAATGGTATTTATCTTTCTCTGACTGACTTATTTCACTTTGCATAATACTTTCTGGTTCCATCTAGGTCGTTGCAAATGGCAAGGTTTCTTTCTTTTTGATGGCTGAGTAATATTCCATTGTGTCTGTCTGTCTATCTATCTATCTATCTATCTACCACCTCTTCTTTATCAATTCATCAGTCGATGGACAACTGCCATCAAGATCCTAGATTTCTTAGAAAGAGGAAGCAAGAGTAAGCCAGACCCCAAATAAAGTAGGAAATGTAATGCAAGTGTGTCATGTACATATGTCTGTCTGGGGGGCAGGTTCACAATCCTGTAGAAATGTGTACAGAAATTTGTGTGGAGGTTTGTGTATATGTGTGTGAGTGAGCACGTGCAATCATGTATGTGTGTCTGTATGTATACACATGCCTGTATGTCTGTGCATGCACTCTGCTCTGAGAATTCCTCATGGTTGCCTCCACCCCAGCTGGTTCATGGTTGTGGCACCCCCACCCCCACCACATGGGTTACAAGTTCAATCTGCAGCAGGTGAGAAAGTGAGAGGGGCTCGGGGTGATGAGTGATAGGGCGAACTGGTACATGTCATGGTAGGAAGAAGAAAACAGGAGCTACATTGATGGGACTCGCTTCCTCCCCAGGGTTCTGCTTGAGAAAAGCATCAGACATAGTTTTAAGGGATTCACATGAATTGAATCATTTAAAACCTCCTAATAACCCTGTGAGATAGGGAAACGTACCAACTCCAATTTATAGGGAAGGAAACCAAGGTCACTATGAGGTTAACTGAGTCAACTGGCTGTGCCATGACTCTAACAAAATGGTCAGGTGCTGAGTCCAAGTGCCCACCATTTTTTTTTTACTCCTGGACACTGTTCATCTGCCTCAGTAAGGGTCACACCTTCTCTGGCTCTGACAGCTTCTCCTTCTCCAGCACTAAGTCTTCTCAGGCGTATGCACTTTTCACTGTCACTGTAGGAGAGTCCATGTGGCTTGAGGGGACAGGAGAGCTGGTTGTACGTTGGCAGATGGAATGTGTTTGCTGGAGGTGGAGGGGAGGCAGGTCACATCTGGGCTGTAGGCAATCAGTGGAGTCTGCATCTGGGGGGTGAGGTGGGCTGTCCAGCATGCAGAAGTGGGGAGACCAGCAGTGGTGGGCAGAGTTCACTTACTGTTTTGTTCACAGTCTGAAAGCACAGCCTGAGTGGGCCCGAGAGACACTGGGGTGAGCACTCATGACCTACCAATCCTGCTGTCTCTGACTTGTCTTCTTCCAGCTGACTTCCTGGTGATGCCTGCTCTCCAAGGTGAGAAATGACATGAAGGTGGCACTTCCTGATACCCTGACAGTAGCTCCCTCATGGGACTTTCCATATAGAGTGAGAGGAAAGCAAGTAGGTTGGTAAGAAGTTGACATTCATATTGTAAATAGAAAATGGGATGTCTGTCTTCAAGAAAGGGGAGGGCTGCCCTCTGGGGAGGACTGAGTAGTTCCTTGTAGGCTGGTGGACTGGGGGCCTCAGTGTCTTGCTGGATGTAGGCAGCAGGCTGACCTCAGTTTCTGGTCTATCCAACACAGCTGCTTTCTTCAGCAAAGCTTGCAAGGGGAGAAGAAGGTAGAAACTCAGCAGGCAAAATGGAATTCATGATCATATATATTCCAAGGTCACCACTGACACATTTTATTGGTTAAAAGATATTCTAGATCTCCCCCCATACTCAGTAGGAGGAGATTCCACAAGGCCATGTGGACCAGGAGGTGGGGACTATTGGGACTTATTATAGAATCTGCACAGGGATGTTCCAGGTGACAGATGGAAGGAATGGAGGGTGGCAAGGTCTCTGAACTGGATGTGTTCACAGACTGGATGTGTTCATAAATCTGTACTTACCAGGCTGTTACCCTGCACAGGCACTGAGCAACATAATTATCACTCTGGGTCCCCTGCTGGAGATGACCTGCAGGCCGAGTTGTGTTATCCAAGCAGGGTCTTAGCTACAAGAATCACGCTGTCATTTGGAAATGTCTGTCTCAACTTTGTGGAACCTGAGAGGTCGTCCTCTCTGAATATTTCCCCCCTCATTTGTCAGACCTTCTAAATCTCTAGGAAAGCACCATCACTACACTCAGCCATTGTGTTTCTTTCCTATATCATGCTGCCTGGCTAATCCTGGTCTCCCACTATTTCTGCCAGTCTGCCTCGACGGGATTCCACCAAGACATTTCTTGTGATTCCACTCTGTCAGTTTCTTTCCCTTCATCCAGATGATTTCTTAGTGGTTTTCTCTTGTATTGATGAGTCAGTTACATTAGAAAGTCACTCTTCTCTAATTAAATCTTCCTAATAACTTTTGGACCAAATGGGCAAATGTTCTCTTCCCAAGTCTCAGGTCCTTCCTAGACAGGGACAAGACAGTAGTAGGGTTTCCGGAGAGTCAGGAGTTGGTATAGAACCTCATCAGCATGAGACAGGTAGGTCACAAAGGTGTGTACCTGTGTTTTCTTCCTGTCCCAAGCATGGAGTACAACACCTGGCCCACAGTAGGCACTCAGTTAGCTTCTGCGTGGAGGCTGTTTCTCCAAACCTCATCAGGATAGTTACATTTACCAGGTTATTCACCCCACTCTGAATTCCTTCATGTTTCTCTCACTGAGCCTAGCAGAGAGCCTGACATCTGCTACTGCCTATTATGTGTCTGCTAAATGGAGGTGGGGCTTTCCTGGGCAATTCAGGATTTATTTCAACAGACTGATACATGCACAAGGTTGAAAACATTTACATAACAGAAAAGAGTATACAGTGAAAAGTAAATTTCCTCCTTTATCCCCTCTATAATTCTTCCAAACTCTCTCCTGGGACATAAGAGCTGTTACCAGTTTCCACAGTATTATTATAGGAGAGATTTCCATTTTAGGGGGTGGCGTTTTACCAAATAATCTACCTCTAATTTTGTTCTCAATTAACAATATATTCTGAGAAGATCCCAGTTTTTACATACAAAACATTCGGGATTAGATATTGACATTAAGTTATTGGTAATGACAATTCTGCCATACGTGATTTTTTAAAAAAAATTAAGTAACGCAGAAATCATCCTCATTCCACGGTGACACGATTTCATGGAGTACATGCTCCCTCAGATTAAAGAAAGCCTCATTCACCAGCCTCCCAGGAAGCTACTTTTGTCTGTATGATTACATTCTGGCCATTATGGGGATGCAGAATGTGGTAGCACTTTTTGTCCTAAAAGGAGGGAAACATCCACTTTTTCTGCTTTCCCTTCCCTGCTCACGGACCATGGACACGGTCTTGGGTGCCCTGGTCAAGCTAATAAAGAAATTTCCCAGGGTCATCGTCACCAGTTTGTCTGGATAGCCCTGTGGTGCAGAGTGACCCTACAGTCCCAGAGGGCTCACCTCACTCATGGGACACACTCAAGCTGCTGTCCCGTGGACAACCACTGTTAGCTGGGTTTCTGTTGCACACAACTGAACTAATACATAGGGAGAGGGGACGGGTTCCTGGAGGGGGTGGCCGTGGTGGTCTGTTCTGGAGATGAGCAGAGACAGATACACAGGGGGCAATATTGGGGGCTCCCTGGAACACTGTTCGTGTTGGAGGAAGAGAGAGCTGGGCCCCAGGGGCAGCACAGGGAGACTGGAGACTGTTCTCCTCTCACCTTTGTAGCCACGGGGCTGGCCTGGGGGCGTGCGTGGACTCACCAGCTGTTACATTCGGGGGCCTGTGTTTCTTCTCTTCCCTTCCTGTACTTTTTACAGAATTCCCCTGTTGACTGCAGCCAGGACGAGAATCCCTGCTGGTGACCTTTCCTCCTCCTCCTCCTCCTGTCTGAGGGCAGTGGCTGTGGGGGTTGAGAAACCCCTCAGAGGAAAAAGGAATGCAGGGTCTTTTGTCATGAGGTTCCACCAGAAATCTGCACTTGTCCAGGCTGGCTTGGACGGCCCACCTTGAGACTGTGGACCCCAGATGCCTCATATCTTGTGTCCTGGTGATTCCAGATACTCACTGCATGACTTCATTCTATTCTGTGTGTCACCAGCAAGTCACTATGTCCAGCTTCTGTTCCCAAAGTGGGTATTATTACACAAGGGCATGATACCGGAGGATGGGAACACTGGAGCCATCTTGGGATCTGCCTACAACAGGGGTGACTTTGGGAACCACCTGAATGCGTGGCCTCTCACAGGCCTGTCTAGGAATGCAGAGACCAGACCAAAAGAAGAGTTCAAGTCCAAGGATTTTGGTGATCACTTCCCAGGAATCCAGATCAGAGTTGATATGTCACACGTAGTTGCAGGGGGACAGGGCCTGAGGCTCCACCAGTCAGGTGAACACATGCCAGACTCTGACTCAGGATGTGTGACAGAGAAGCTGGGACACTCCTGCATGCATTTGGCCTGGGTGGCGTGAGTGGCTATCGTGTCATCCAGCTGCCAGGAGCAGCAATGACAGCAGTCCTGGCCTCAGGGTGCAGTGGTGTGAACAGTGGGACCTGTGTCCAGCACCGGGGCAGTGGTTCCTCTTTGGGCCTTGAGCTGGGGTGCGATGGTGGATTCTGTTCCTGGCCATGCAGCCTTGGGCTTGTTCTGTGGCTTTCCCTGAAATAAAATGAGGCCCAGTACTCTTACATTATCTACACATAATACATATATTTCCCTACAAATATATGTATTCATAATATATGAATTTATTATTTTTTTTTAAGATTTTTTTTTTAATTTAATTTGACAGATAGAGATCACAGGCAGGCAGAGAGGCAGGCAGAGAGAGAGGAAGGGAAGCAGGCTCGCCGCTGAGCAGAGAGCCCGACGCGGGACTCGATCCCAGGACCCCGGGATCATGACCTGAGCTGAAGGCAAAGGCTTTAACCCACTGAGCCACCCAGGTGCCCCTATATGAATTTATTTTATATTTAATATCTCATATTCCTTTTTTCTTAAAATATATTTTAAAATATATTTATTTTATTACATATAATTTATATTTTATATTATATGTTAAATTATATGGATATAACTCTCCCTGATAATACATATATACAAATGTATTTTCTTTATAAATGTATTTAGCTTCAATTAAAACAACTTGGACTCTGTTTTGAAAACAAGGAGTGAGGAATGCATGAAGGAATTCTTTCAGAGAGCATGGATTCAGAAATCTTTTCTAGTAGTCTTGAGATATAATTGACAGAATAGTTTATAAATTTAAGGGCACAAACTTTGGATCTGATTTATTTACATACTGCAAACTGATTACCACTATAGCATTAGCTAAGACCTGCATCCCGTCACACTTACCGGTGTGTGCCTGTGCGTGTGGTGGAACATTTAAGACCTACTATTTTAGCAATCAGATTTTTTTCTTTATGTTGAGCTGATAACCACTTTCTCAGTCTGCCACCTGGCTGTGCCCCATGAGAGAAAAAATATGTATCTCCCAGCATGCCTCGCATTTTTCTTCCAATGAAAACAGCAATAAATGTGTATGTAAGACCCTTCCCCACACTGAGCGCTCTCCTCAAGGACTTGAGTGCTTCTTCCCTCTCTGGCAGTGCCCAGGATTGCTTCTGGCTTTGGTACCAAATACTCAGGCCTCTCCCCAGAGCCATCAGCTTAGAATGTTCTGCCAGGGCCCAGGAATCACTTACTTAAGCAGCCCTACAGGAGATGCACGGCCATGTGGGGATCCTGCTTCCTGCGCTCGCTACTCAGTGTGGGATCTGAAGACCAGCCGCAGCAGCACCGACCTTGTTACCAACCCAGCATCTCACGCTCTACCCCAGACTGTCTAGATCTTCATAGTCCACGAAATTCCTGTGCACACTGAAGGCTGGGCCTCCCTGGTCTCTGTGCCTTCTAGACGCAGAACCAGACTGTGCACTGAGCTCTGGGTGTGTGCTCTGATCAGCCTGCTTAGCCCTGAGGAGTCCAGGGTTTGTTCCTATTCCTTTCTCTTCTATGGTTCTCACCCCCTTGGTGACCTCATCTCTGCTGAAGGCTCTAATCATTATGTATATGCTGTCACCTCCCAGATCTATTTCTCCAACCCAGATATTTCTTCTCCCCTGCGCTATCCAACTGCCACCTTGTTTGAATTTTTTCTTTCTTTCCTTTTTTTAAAAAAATATATTTTATTTATTTATTTACTTAATGAGAGAGCATGAGCAGGGAAAGGACAGAGGGAGAGGGAAAGACAGATTCTCCAGCACATTCTGCGCTGGGTCGGTAGCCTGACTCAGGACTTGGTTTCAGGACCGTGAGATCATGACCTGAGCTGAAACGAAGACTCACATGCTCTGTGTAATGAGCCACCCATGACCCCCTCACTTGCACTCTCAGATTTAATATTCCTAAATTGGATGCTTGTGTTGCTGTTTCCCCAAATGTCCTGCTTCCAGAATCTTCCCCATATCCAAGGAAGGCACTGCACATTTCTACTTGCAGTCTGAAATACTGGATGCCCTCCCTGATTCCTCCTCACCACCCAGAATGAATCCATTAGGAAATGCTGCAAAGTCCATCTTTAAATATCTCTAGCACCCAATCACTTCCTATTACTTTCCCTCCTTATGCCACACCTCACATCTCCCACATTTTTCCCCCAAAGATTCTATATATTTATTTGAGTGAGAGAGAAAGGGCAGAGCAAGAGAGCCTGAGGAGGAGTGGGGGAGGGGCAGAGGGAGAAGGAGAAGCAGGCTCCCCTCTGAGCAGGGAGCCAGATGCA
>JAHRIG010007431.1:0-40209 GCA_020311275.1 Eira barbara
CCGGTCCTTTGACGCCCGAGCCCGAAGCAAGTGTGGCGTTGGGACGCAGAGGCCGGAGCCAGCCGGCCCCGTTCTCTTGTACTTACCCTGCCTGTTTTTGTGGGCTGTTGGCGAAGCGGGCCCATAACGTGTTGCGTGCAAACTCTGACTTCGCAGCCTTGGGTGGTCGGCTCTGCCTCTTCCTTGTCTTGGGTAGTCAGCCCCGGATTTAGTGAAGCGTAACGGCTTGTGCGGCCATAGTAATTCTTCATAATCTTAAACAAAATCCCATAACACGTGTTCCTTTTGGTCCCCCATAGGAAGCCAAGCATCAGGACCCTTGGTGCTGCTTTATCTTTGCTGGTCTAGAGGAATTCTCTCAGAATGTGTCCTGGACAACGTTTTTTGAGTGTTTGATCACATTCACCTTTCCCTCAGTCGAAAAGTATATTTGCCCTTTTTGTTCACAGTGCTTTTGATGTTTCTCTTTGCACCTAAATGCCAAGGCAAGAACTACCAAGTGGTGTAGAGTGGGGCTTCTGTTCCTGTTAGAGAACCCGGCTAAGTGATGAACCTCAGTTGTACTCACCATTAGATATGGAGCCTGACTACCTAGTGACAAAGGGATCTGACACAGAATGAGACCCGTCAGAGTCCAGAGGAGAACTACCCTCAGGACAAAGGAGTCAGGTTGATGGAGACCTTTTTCTGTGCCTGAAATAGATTTAGTATCTGAGGTGCCATCTCCTGGGATCTCCAAGGATTCTGGCTCAGGCCTTTCTCCAGAGCTCTTGGAGTTAGTTCTCTAAGTGTAGAGGGCAGGAGAGGAGCAGAGAATTGAGGACACCATGGCCAGTCATTTGCATTCTCTACCTTTCTTAGCCACCTTCCCCGAAGAATTCCTGAGACTCCCATCTGGAGAATGCATGTCCGTGGCTTCCATTCACTTCTGGTTCTCCAGCCCTCAACCCCATGCTTCCCCCCACTGTTGGGGAATCACCAAGAGGTCTGAAGACACTGCCTAAAACTCAGAACTGTTGGGTTGAGGGAACCCAGTCCTTCTTTCTCTGAGTTGGGCCACAGATGAAGACTATCAAGGACAGAATTCAGGTGCATCCTCCCAGGCATGCAGCCTTTTCTTCTAGACCCTGACAGTCCTTATTGTCCACTTCTGGAAAACCCTTCTGGGGTGGCACGTACTCTTTGCCTAGCTCTTACCTGTTGGGTTTTAGTAGAGGAGCAAGTCTCCAGGCTTAGTTTCTCCTTTCACACACACACCTTGTTTTCAACCCTCCTTGTAGGGTGTTGAAACCTGCTCCCTGTCCCTTCATTTCATACTTGTGAGTCACTTGAACATGTGTCTAGGTGTTCTCATGTGGGCTTATGCTTTGGGGGGTCAACCTTCTTTGCCAAGCCTTGGATCCAGGTCCCAACATATGCTGACTGGTCCCAGTTCAAAGTGGCCTTGGGGAACCTGGCTAGGTCTGTCAGTGGAACATGTGACTTTTGATTTCAGGGTTGTGAGTTCAAGCCCCACATTGGGTGGAGAGCTTTAAAAAAAATGGTCTTAGTGTGCTATTCTGCACAGGCCGATAGCTACACCCACAGAACATGGACCGTGTGTGTCTTCCCCAAAGAAGAGGACCTGTGTCATATACCCCTACACTGGGAGGGAGGCCAAGAAATAGGGTGTTTCTGGGCTGCAACATTTCTGACAGCTAGTGCACAAAAGAGTCCTAGATCCACCCAGTCGGGAATATGATGTAGTGAAACTTGTCCCATTTTCTGTTCTATCCCATCATATCCTGAGTGGGTATCTACACCTTGTGTCAGATGTGACAAGTTAGGACTTCTCGGATACTGTTGAACATGGCACCCAGGCTCTTCTAAGTGGGAGACAAAATACAGAATATAAAAAATACAACTCTAGCTCTAACCTGCAATCTGAATTGTTCTTCTTTGTCTGGTCTAGCACCAAATAATCAAATTCTTCATCTTTCCTGCGAAGTGCTGCCCCAGAGAGGGTGACCACCTCCTACCCTTCCCCAGTTTATGTGGTTTTTGAGCCTGTATCTTCCAGGCTTGGGTTTCCCATGGCCCTGAGACCCCACACTGACCGTGCTTGCCTCTTCTTCATCAGTGGCAAGTTTCCACAGGCCAGATGTCCTGGGAGTAGGAGCCTCAGCTCTTTGTTCCTCAACGTGGTGGCTGCTGAGGCCACACCCACACAGTGTGGGGAGGCTCGAGGCCTGTGGTAGGCAACCTGGTAGACTGGGTCTCCTTGTTGGGTGAGCCCAGCTCCATCCACCCTGTGTCACTTCCCTCACCAATTCTGGAGACATGCCCATTTGCTGTGTCCAGCCCAGAATCTTTTGGGTGCCCCAGACCCATCCTTCCTCCATCACAGGCCTTTCTGGGTGGCAGTAGGGACAGATACTGCAAGCTTTGCTCAAAAAGGTTCCACTTGATGGCACTGTTGCTCCAGAAATGACATTCTCGGTTGCTGTGGGGCCTGCCCTCCTCCCTTTTGTGTAGGAAAAAGGACTCATGTAGGCTCCAAAGCCATCTAACCCCAAATAGGGTTGCTCCACTGGGGTTTTGGGATGTAGTGGCTTTTCCTGTTGGGCTTCCTAATAGCAGTAGGAATGTACCTGTAATGACATCCAAAGGAATCCACACAGGTGTGGATCTAGTTCGACATCTCTCTAAGAGTTTTAAGTGCACCTTTCCTGGTAACAGGGACCCTGTGGTTTTTGTTGTTGTTTTGGTACACTTGTGAATAGACCTCCATGTGGCAGTGTTTGGGCAGAATCCTTGCTCTTTGAGCACATGGGTTCAAGGCAATCGGTGGCACAAGTTCTTGATGTCCCCTTTTCTCCTTGAGGTATTGCCTATCTTCTTCCGTGCTCCTCCAGCATCTTCATCCAGTTTAAGGGCTCAGGAACAGGCCCAAGAGGGTGTAGGCCATTGTGGCAGCAGGAAGAAATGACAGGGCCCAGGTCTGGTTAGAAGAAGGGAGTTGGGTTGCACAGGCTCACCTCCAGGAGCCTCAGGGAGTCAAATCAAAGGAGAAATCCTTACCTTTGTGTAATGACCACTCCTAAGTTGTCTTCCTCTTTGATCCTCTGCCCCACGGTGGGACAGTGGGGACCATGTAATTTTTGTCATGAAATTTTTTTGTGTTCAACAATTATGAAGTGCATAGATACAGAGGACATTCTCTATTTCCATTGCTCTAATCACCTAAAGCTCCTGTAGTAATAATACTTTTTGCATTTGACTGCTCTCATAGCCTGGAAGTCCCCTGGTCTTGGCACATCTGTACAAAGCCAATGCCCTGTTGTTGTTTATATTTCCAGTGCATTGGATTCTTCCTGGGGGCCAAGGCATAGGCTATTTCAGTTGTTCTTTCTCTTTCGACACTAGGTTCTCCTTTCTTTCTTGCTACTCTTCTCTCTTCAACCTGGGGCTTTGGCATCTGTGGTACAGTGTCAGGCTGCCCTCCCATCTGGCCTGCGTGTGTCACCGTCCACTCCAGAACCCAGGGGCCATCACTGGAGAAGAACTAGGTCCTCAGGCCCTGTCCATTGTCTCTTGCTATGGGGTGGTTCATCTTCCTCTTGACTCCACTGTCAGTGACAGTGGCCTGCTGCACACCTACGTGTCTGGCTGCTAGATGTCTCCCGTTTAGACTGCTCTCTCTGTGGGAGCCTGAGAAGCTGAATTGGTTAAGGGTCCATTTCTTGATTTTTGGTTCAAGTCATGATCTCAGATCGTGGGATCGAGTCCCACGTTGGGCTCTCCTGGGTGTAGAGACTGCTTAATAAGATTCTCTCCCTCTTCTTTACCCCCCCCCACCCGTTCCTGCTCTCTCTCATGCTCTTTCTAGAAAAAGAATGATAATAAATAAAAGATAATAGAAAAATAAAGTGGTTTCTGTCTGCCCCTGCTGCAGGCCGATGGCTGCACTAGACCCAATGTGGGAAACCCCAGGAGTCTCCACAAAGAGGATCCACTTCATGTACCTATATGTTCGGAGGTTGCCATGGAATATGGTGTTCTGGGCTGCAAAGTTCCTGAACTGTGTGAAGAGAATACCTGGATTCTCTCATTGTGGGACATGATGTCCACCTCAAGGTACTAATCCTGGTCACATTTGCTCCTGTTCCCTCCCTTTCTTACTGCATAGCCACACCCTTTGTCATATGGGGCAGGTAGGGCTATTTGGGATGCCATGGGGCCTGGGACTCAGATTCTTTTTAGTGGGAACCAAAGTATACAAAAAAACTCTAGCTCTAACTTGTGGTACACCAGCATTACTCTTCCTTGTCTGCATCTAGTACCAAAATCATCAGGAAATTCTTTATTCTGTCTGTAGAATGCTGCCCTGACAAGGTGGCTGTCGCCTCCCCTTTGTCTTGTTCCTGTGGTGTCTTGGCCTGGACACACCAGTCCTGGGCTCCTTGTTGCCCTGAGACCCTAAGGACTCCACAGGCCGAACTTGCTTTGGACTGAAAGAGGGGATCCACAGGCCAGAAGATCTGGAGCATGAGCTTCAGTGCCTGGGTTCCTAACATGGTGGCTGCTGAGGCCACGCCCCCACAGCCTCGCAAGCCCTGCATTCTTTGCTGCTGGAGCTGGGCTCTCTCCATCCTGTGTTGTTTCTCACTAATATTGGAGGTTGCCAGGTTGCCACCTCTGATCCAGAATGTTCTGTGTGCCTCAATCCCACCCTTCTTCCTATCAAGATTTCCTCAAGGGAGCCACAGACAGCATCTCCAAGCTTTGCTCAAAAAGTATCCACTTGATGGCATTGTTGCTCCAGAAATGCCAACACAAGCTTGCATGTGTGGCCTCTCAGCCTTTCAAGAATCAGAAAAGAGGAGGGGTTGCGGAGGCAGTGAAGGGGGGGGCATGTTAAAAGCCATCCATGGTCTTTAAATGGGGTTGACTCTACTGGGCTGTTAAGGTGGTCCTGGTTTTTTCCTTTGGGTTTGTTGCTGGGAGTAGGAATATGCATAGAGAGACTCAAGGAATACATATATCACCACATCTCAGAGTTTTAAGGTTGCATTTCCTGGCAAAAGGGACTCTGTTTTCTCTGTATTCTTATTGAATAGAGATCCATGTGGATGTTCTGGGGCAGAATCCTAGTTTTCCAAGGACACTGATTTATAGCAATAGGTGTTGTGAAGACCCGGATGATCCCCTGTTCTTGAGGTATTGCCTCTCTTCTGTGTTCAGCCAGGTACTGTATCTGGCTTAAGAGCTCAGGAGCAGGCCCTAGAATGTGTAGGCCATTGTGGCAGCAGGAAGAAATGACAGGGTCCAGGTCTGATTAGAAAAGGGGAGATGGGTTGCCCAGGCTCCAGGAGCCTCAGGCAGTCATTCGGCCATTGTGTGCCCCCAGGATGGTTGTGGGTGGGTAGGGGTCCATGGGACAGTGGTCTCGTGGCTCCATAGTTATGACCTTAATAAGGATCATTTGTTCAGCAGCCTTTTTTCTAAGAAGCTGTTCTTGAGAGAATGTATTCTACCATCAAACACCTAGTCATTTGTTTATTTATACATATATGTGGAAATATGTACATATATATGGAAATATGTATTTCCAAACTCCTCTGTTTTCCATAACTGCCTTAGAGAGGCTACCATGGGTAGAAATTTCTCCCAGTCAAAGCAAAAACTCTTAACATTGCTTGGTGACCATTCCCTATTTGTCCATCTGTGTTCTAATTCCCTTTCTGCATCAGGAACGTCTTGTCATTTTCCTTCGTGTATGTTTTAGCATTGAATGCCATGGACAACAATGAGACACAGAGGGCCTTCTACGTTTCACATTTTTTGTTCCCACAGTGCTCACAGAATAACATTCTTTTGTTTTTGGCTGCTGTCCCAGCATATAGGGAGTCTTGGCACATCTGTGCCAGAGTAAACACCCTGTTCTGCTTGAACCTGTCCTTTTCTTTTTAAAGAGAGAGTGAGCACAAGCTGGGAAAGCTACAGGGGAAGAGGGAGAAACAGACTCCCCACTGAGCAGGGAGTCCGACCTGGGGCTGATTGCATGACACTGGGATCATGACCTGAACCGAAGGCAGACACTTCACCGACTAAGCCACCCAGGCACCCCGTTTGTTTCTTAGTTTCTAAGAAAAGAAAGAAACTACCTGGGTAGGATGCCGGGGGGGGGGGGCAGGAACAGAAGTTATTTTATGTGTCTCTTCTCTTTGGACATTAGATTTCTCTTTTCTTCCTCTTCTATGACAGGAATGGCTCTGAGGCTGCGTACAGGTGTCTGTTTACCAGAGTTCGAGTGTGCGTGACCGGAATACATTTTCCAGTGTCAGTGTCCACCCAGAAGAAATCAGTTTGTCAAACCGTAAGTCAGCCACATCCTAGAGTAAATGCCTTTATCACCAGAAAGTCAATGTGGTGCGTCGGTTTGGGCCAGAGAGGAGAAAGTTGGTGCCCGTTTCCCCACATGTCACATGAGCTGCTGGTCATTTGAGGATCCACTTGTAGAGGAGGATCCTAAGGATACAGGACTCTGAATTCTTTGGGTCAGGATATGCCATTGATAGGGGAGTAGGGGTGCAGGTCTTATTTTAAAGCTTATTAGGTAAGTTAGGCAGAGAGAGTGGTACCTAGAAGAAAATAAGCCTTCAGCTGATAGAGCTTACAAGGCAGTTCCAAAGGAAAATGGCCTTCATTTTTTTTGTGAATTGTGATTGTGAGCCAGTGTTTAAGGCTTGAAATGTCCATGTTGTTTGGTGATAAAATTGGGCTGGTGAGAAATGGGAAGACCTGGTAATGAGTCTGGGACAGAGGAGTTTTTTCCATCATGATGAAAATGTTATAAAATTGATTTTGCTGATGTGTATACAACTCTGAATATACTAAAAACCATTGAATTGTTCACTTGAAAGAAGTGAATTGTATGAACATGTATTTTTAAAAAAGAGGGGACCTTAAATCAACAACCTGCTGACTTCTAATCTTAAAAATCAGAAGATCAGCAAACTAACACAAAGCAAAAGCAGAAATAAGGTAGGGATAAAGGAAATACAGAATAGGAGAAGGAAACTAAACATCAGTTTTTTGAAAAGATTGATTAAATTGATAGATCTTTAGACTGAATGGAGAAAATAGAAATAACTGAAGTTAAAAATGTAAGGCAGGGGGAAATTATGGTCTGTCTATGCCAGAGAAATCAGATGGGTGATTGGATTGTATTATGAACAACTGTACCTAACAATTAAATAATAAGGTGAAATTAGTAGAAACATATAGGTTACCCAAAACTGACTCAAGAAGGTATAGATGATCTTAATAGACCTGTAGCAGTTCCATATTTGGATTAAGTAGTTAAAAATCTCTTATCACATACCATTCCAGGACAAGATGTCATTACTGGGAAATTTTACCACTTAAAGAGGAATTGGCGCTAATCCTCAAATCTTCTAATAAATCAGAAACACATCTGTATTAGGGTCCTTCAGAGAAATGGAGCCAGATAGAGAGGCAGAGAGATTTATTTTATGAGATTGGCTCATGTGGTAGTTGAGGCTGAGAAGTACAAAATCTGCAAGGTAGGCTGTCATGCTTGAGATCCATGAGATAGGAGTGTTACAGCAGAGAGGAGGTAGAATTCTGTCTTCCTTGTGGGACTTCTGTCATTTTCCTTGTATGACCTTCAACTGATTGGATAAAGCCCACCTGTCTTATAGATAGTAATCTGATTTAATGACTGAAATATTAATCTCATATAAAAATACCTTCACTTCACAATTTAGACTGGTGTTGGACGAAATATCTAGGTGCCATGGCTTAGCCACATTAACACATAAGATTAATTGTCTTAATATCCTATGTCGTTCTTTGAGACCAACATTACCCTGGTACCAAAGCCAGGCAGAAATAACACAAAAGAACTACAGACCAATGTCTTGTCTGACTATACACAAAAATCTTCAGCAAAATGCTAGCAAACATAGTCCAAGCATATTTAAAGATTATATACCAGGAATAATTGAGTTTTACCCAGGAATGCAAGGGTGGATAGCATGAGGAAATTAACCAGTGTAATATACACATAAATAGAATGGAGGTGAAAACCCACATCATTTTTTTTTAATTTTTTAAAAAGATTTTATTTATTTATTTGACAGAGATAACAAGTAGGCAGAGAGGCAGGCAGAGAGGGGGGGGAAGCAGGCTCCCTGCTGAGCAGAGAGCCCGGATGCAGGGCTCGATCCCAGGACCCTGAGATCATGACCTGAGCCGAAGGCAGAGACCTAACCCACTGAGCCACCCAGGTGCCCCTGATCATTTCTACTGATGCAGAATAACTCCTTGACAAAATACCCTTTTATGAGAACAACAAAAACAGGAACTTCTGCAGCACAATAAAGGGCATATGTTAAAACCGCACAGCCAATGTCATACTCAATTGTGAAAGACTAAAATCTTTCCCATGAGGAAGAGAAGGATCCCCATAATTGCCCCTTCCAAATTCTAGCCATAGCAAAATTAGGTGAGAAAAATAAAAGCCATCCAAATTGGAATGTCTTTTTGCAGATAACATGAAGTAGCCCAAGAATACATACACACACTAAATGAATTTGGCAAAGGTGCAGAATGTTAAGATCAATATGCAGACATCACTTGTGTTGGCCATCTCTGCTTATGGCAGAGGAAATTGTACACATAGACATGAGGAAGAGAAGGCAGTGTGAAAACAGAACAGAGATATGTGGCCATGAACCAAGGGATACCAAAAGTTCTGGAAGGTAGAAAAGGCAAGAAAAAAATGGTCTCCTGTAGCCTCTGTGGAATATAGCCCTACCAACACTTTGATTGTGGACTTCGGCCCCCCAGAACTGTGAGAGAGAAATTTTTGTTGTTACAAACCACTCAGTTTGTGGTAGTTTGTTATGGCAGCCCTAAGAAACTAATACAATTATCCTTATACCACTTCAATTCCTTTTATCTTCTACATGAATTTCATATTCCCTGTGGTGTTTCCAATTATTTAGATAAATAAGGTGGTGAGTACACAAAGGAAAGGGAAAGAGTCAGCAGTCATATTCTTTTAACATTATACCATACTTGTGCACACCTATGCAGTTAATGAGCAAATAATGGCAACCAATGCCTAGAAGGTGTCCTTAGGTCATTTGACTCTGTGGGAAAACCTCTAATCAGGGTTTTTGCCTTTGATTATTTGACTTTCCGGAGAATCTATTGCTGCTGTTTCAAGAATCAATACATGGAGTTCAGGTTTATATATTTATTTCTGCTTCATTTCATAATTTAGAGCAGACAGTATGAATATGGAGCATGACATCCCTGAACAAAGGTGATGGTGATGGGTATAATATTACAAGTTAGTAGAGGTAAAAGAGTTGGAAGAGGAGGAGCAATTCCTATGGGCAGAAGTGGTGCTAGGAGAGCTGGTGGTGGGAGGGCCCTCTATCTGCCTATGGGTGTAGTGGAGAGGTCCTGGAATTTATGAGCAACCTCCAAATCCAAGTCCATGTTCCTGTATTATAAATAATTCAGTGTTTAAATACTTTTAATAGAATATGTAGCCCAGAGTGCATAGCAGTAGACACTTGTGACTTTTTATAGATTATATACTGCATATTAATTTATCAGCATCCAGTGACGTAGCAGTACTTGCAAAGGACTTGTATAGATATTTGATGAGCACTTTAAACACTACACAATGACTAGTTCTGCTAGCACTCTGATACTAAGAGAGTTGGCTTTCTTATCAAAGGCCTTGTGAAATAGTACTACAAAATAATGAAAACCTAGATTTCATGATAAACCTATGCAAAGGAGAATCCTTGGACTGTTAGACGAGTTGGTTCACATATAGATAAAACAAGGTCATGGGCTGATCCTAAGGGAGCAGAGCACCAAGAGTCCGTCTTACAGCAGTGGGGACTGAGCTGTTTTCTAATACCAATAACATTATAATAAGTAACATTACAACTTATCAAAAATTTTTCCACATTTTTGATCCTCGTTAGAACTCCATAATGTAGTTAGGAAAAGTAGTTTGATCTCAGAACTCTACTTAAAGAAGAGTTACCAAACTCTAGAAATTTAAATGACTGATGGAATGTCTTGGATTTAATCAGTTCTAAAGCTTAGATCTCTTAATAAAGATTTTTTAAGTGTAATGGGATATTTTGGCATAGATAACTTTACATACCAACCTACCTTTTCTTTTTGCAAGGAAGTACCATGGACCAAATTTTCAAATCATCATGACAATTTCCTCCCAACAGTTTTGCTTCTATAACATATCCTGTCACAATATCCAGGGCAACTTAATGAGCTTTTTCCCCACCTGAAAAAGATACATTGTTTTTTAAAAAACCTTATTTATACAGTTACTGAAACTAAAATGCGTAATTGCCAGTAAGTCTGCTTGTGGTCACATTTTCCTTCTGACAAGATCATTTTCTTTTTTAAAAAAAGATTTATTTATTTTGAGACAGAGTGTGTGCACGGGGGCGGGGGGAGGTGCAGCGGGCAGGAACTGAGGGAGGAGAACCTCCAGCAGACTCCCCACTGAGTGCAGAGCCCTATGGGCCTTGATCGTACCACCCTGAGATGATGACCTGAGCCAAAACCACGAGTTGGACACTTAAATGACTGAGCTACCCCAGGCACCTCTAGATTATTTTCTACCATTGAACTCAGTGTGACAAGACAGAAAGTCTATGTAGCTTCATGGTCTGATGTTGCTGGAATTCTGTTCCAAGGCCTTTGAATTTTTTTTCCTTGCAGTTCATCTTGAACTTGCGGTCAGGTTCTGAATTCTTCACTTCTCTGCATTAATCACCACTATGAATGTACACATAGTTTCAGGAAGGCCTTAAATAATATTCCATGTTAAATAAATGGAGGATTTTTTGCTTGCTGAAGTCTCAGACACTCAGAAGTTCAGAGTTCCTGATTATTTTCATGACAGTTCTCTGCAGAGGCAGGGCTGGTGGCCATCGTGGTAGCAAGATGAACTGTGCCCCTAACTTCAGGTAAAAAACCACTTCTCACTTCTGGAAAATAAAAATGAAAAAATGAGAGGACAGAGTAGTTTTTCTTTTCTTTTTTTTTTTTAAAGATTTTATTTATTTATTTGACAGACAGAGATCACAAGTAGGCAGAGAGGCAGGCAGAGAGAGAGGAGGAAGCAGGCTCCCTGCCGAGCAGAGAGCCCGATGTGGGGCTCGATCCCAGGACCCTGGGATCATGACCTGAGCTGAAGGCAGCGGCCTTAACCCACTGAGCCACGCAGGCGCCCAAGAGTAGTTTTTCTTTATATAGCATGAACACATTTATTGTTCTGCTGTTGGAAATTGATTGTACTTAACTTCTAAGACTTAATTAGAAAGCAAATCCTCATAATAAGCCCTTAATACCAAATGCTGGTGAGGCTGTGGCACAGCAGGAATTCTTGTTCATTCCCAGTGGCAATGCTCAGTGCCACTTTAGAAGACAGTTCTCATACAAAACCTTTTACAAAGGTTTTAATTTTTATTTGAGAGAGAGAGAGCATGAGTTCAGGGAGGGCAGAGGGGGAAGCAGACTTCCCCCTCAGCAGAGAGCCCAATGTGGGGCTCGATCCCAGGACCCTGGGATCATGATCTGAGCTGAAGGCAGATGCTTAACTGACTGAGCCACCCAGGCATCCAAAAGTAAACATCCTCTTACCATAAGATCCAGCGATTGTGCTTGTTGGTATTTACCCTAGGGAGTTGAAAATCTGTCTGCACAGAAGCCTGTACACAAATGTTTACAGCAGCTTTATTCCTAATTGCCAAAACATGGAAGCAACCAAGATGTCCTTCAGTAGGTGAATGGATAAATGAATGGTGGTACCTCCAGACAATGGAATGTAAATGGAATAAAAGAAATGAACAATCAATCTACAAAAAGATACAGAGATGGGGGCACCTGGGTGGCTCAGTCAGTTCAGTGTCTGACTTCAGCTTAAGTTTTTGATACCAGGGTCCTGGGATTGAGTCCCACATAAGGCTCCCTGCTTAGCGGGGAGTCTGCTTCCTCCTCTCCGCTTATGCAGTCTCTCTCAAATAAATAAATATTTTAAAAAGACCAGTAGTTACAAGGGATTCCACAGGGGGGATGGGATGAATTGGTGGAAACAGGAATATTTTTTTTAGGGCAGTAGAACTCTGCTATAGGATAATGTAATGGTGGATACATATCCTTATGTATTTGTGAAAATCCAAAGAAATACACTGCAAATACTGAACTTCACTGTAAACTATGGACTTCATTACCCCTTGTAACAAATGGACCACAGTAATGCAAACTGTTAGTGATAGAGGAAACTAGAAAGAGGGAGTAGGTGAGGGATTATCTGTGAACACTGCACTTTCTAGTCATTTCTTTATAAACCTAAAACTACTCAAAAAAATAGTCTACTAATTTTTAAAGAACTATCAAGCAGTTCAATTTCTTTACTGTATAACCTTGAAAAGAGATTGTACTGATGGAATGCTCAAATGAATGGACATTAATGCAAATTAGAATCTTTCTACTTCAACCTTCATTGTCTAGCATCCAAAAAGAGGTGCTACTGTGTATAAAATAGTTATGTCTTCTGAGATGGCTGAGGCAAACCACTCGTACGAAATGTTATAAGAATAAAGGTGGGAGGTTAAAATACAGTACTAGGCCAGAGAGAGCATCTGATGGGGGTGACAGGTTCCAGAATATACCACCCCAAAGTATGTCTCTTTGGAACAGGGACTGTTCTAAGCTAAAGGCCGTTGAGAACCAGCCAACAGAGGAAAGGTTCCAAAAATGACACAAGCTTTCTTTCATAAAGGAAATTTCTATTGGTAAAGAGTTTCTCTCTCCCTCACCAGGGAGAGGAAGGCTATTACTATTCAATTTTTCCCCAGATTTATTGAGATATAATTGACATGTAACGTGGTCTAAGTTTAAGGTGTACCATGTGATTTGATATACGTACATCAGAGGTAAATGCACATCTAATGATATGATTACCACAATAGTTAGATAACATGCATCACCACTACACAGTTACCTTTGTGTGTGTGTGGTGAGAACTTTTTAAGATCTCTTGGCAACTTTACAATCACCATGCTGTACATTAGATCCCCAGAAAAAATACTTTTATTATTATTTTGTAAATATTTTATATGTCAGAGCAGACACAAACAGGGGGAGCAGCAGAGAAAGAAGCAGGCTCTCTGCTGAGCAAGGAGACCAATGTGGTACTCAATTCCAGGACCCTGGAAAATATCTCACTGTGGCTTATCCCAATCTTTTCTAGTATGTTGAAATTTCAGACACTCCCCAAAGTCTTCATGGTCAGTGACCTTGATTCTGGGTTCACTGAGAAGATATGAGCTTGGCCAGCAGCTTCATTGCTATCCATGTTTAAATTTTTCTGAATCCGGGGCACCTGGGTGGCTCAGTGGGTTAAGTGTCTGCCTTCGGCTTGGGTCGTGATCCCAGGGTCCTGGGATCAAGTCCTGCATTGGGCTCCTTGCTCAGCTGGGAGCCTGCTTCTCTTTCTCTCTCTCTGACAAATGAATAAACAAAATCTTAAAAAAAAAAATATTTCTCTGAATCCATATTCCCATTTCCCCTCCTAAAATTGGCTCCGTGTGTGTGTGGTTTTTTTTTTAAGATTTTATTTGACAGAGAGAGAGATCACAAGTAGGCAGAGAGGCAGGCAGAGACAGAGGAGGAAGCAGGCTCCCTGCTGAGCAGAAAGCCCAGGACCCTGAGGTCATGACCTTAGCCGAAGGCAGAGGCTTACCCCACTGAGCCACCCAGGCGTCCCTCCTGTGTGCTTTTTGAGCATAGTGCCCAAACAAACACACTGTCCACAATTTCCTTCTGTAATGGTTTATTGCTACATTTGTGGAGAGGCACATAATCTACTTGTAATTTAAAAATTAACCATACAAGTCCTATGTGAACGGAAAGAGGTCTTTTAGAAGTCCACTAACCCTATCCTCTCTCCTTAGTGATGCAGCTAAGATCCAAGAAATGTAAATGACTTAAAACCACAACCAATTGGTGGCAAAGCTGAGCTCAGATTTTACAATGAATTCATATTATTTTATTACTACTTTATATCGCCTTTAAAAGGACTCAGAATAAGAGAAGGAATACAGATAGTCACAGGAAGAATGTAAGTTCTTCCATTTGATTACAGAATAAAATGGAGTAAACATTGCTAAGAGGATTATTTAAAATGGAGCCAGGAGGACACTGAAAAGTGGGACTTATATTTTATGTCTCAAGCTCCCAGAACTGTCACTGACTTCAGCTAAAAGCCAAGGCGTCTGCTGCATGTTCAAATTGAACATATATGGGGGCACGTGGGTGGTTCCTTTGGTTAAGTGTCTGGCTCTTGATTTTGGTTCAGGTCATGATCTCAGTGTCGTGAAATCAAACCCTGCATTGGGGGCATGGAGCCTGCTTAAGATTCTCTTTCCCTCTGACCCTCCCACACCCTGCTCACACATGGGCACATGCTCTCCCTAAAATAAATAAATAAATAAAATCTTTAAAAAACACTTGAACTTTTTTTTTTTTAATATTTTATTCATTTGACAGACAGAGATCACAAGTAGGCAGAGAGGCAGAGAGAGAGAGGGAAGCAGGCTCCCCGCCTAGCAGAGAGCCCGATGCGGGACTCGATCCCAGGACCCTGAGATCATGACCTGAGCCGAAGGCAGAGGCCTTAACCCACTGAGCCACCCAGGCGCCCCATAAAAAACACTTGAACTTTCCTCCTGGCACTACTCTTAACAACCAGTCACATTTCATTCAAAACAACTTATGTAAATTCCCTCTTTCCTCCTTAAAAACATTTAACTTTGTCTCTCCAGAGCACACATTAAAAAAAAAAATTATTTATTTAACAGAGAGAGAGAGGAAACATAAGTAGGAGGAGTGGGAAAGGAAGAAGCAGCAGACTTCACCAAGCAGGCACCCGATGCAGGGCTTGATCCCAGGACCCTGGGATCATGACCTGAGCCGAAGGCAGACCTTAACAACTGAGCCACCCAGGTGCCCTGGAGCACAATTTTGATTTCAATTGACTCTGTGTCTCCCAGATTGCAAACCCTAAGACCCCCAGTAAACATACCAATTTTATTTTGCAGATTGCAGTTCTGCCTTTCAGTTATTACATGGTGTCAGGAGTGACGTCAAAAGTGACCAGTCACCATCTCCAGCACCGCTGTGGATTTGAGTGAGGTACCTACAAGAGTCTATTTCACTTGTCTCCTCAGTGGCTTTGAGTCATGGTGGTTAAGTCCTCTCCATCCTGAACCTCCCTCCGGTTCAGGCCTTTAGTTGGGTGTTCTGTCTTAATGGCTTCCATCCTTACTCATATTTGAGGAGAGGATTCTGTCCTCATGTTTCCTAGTGGAAGATTCCTGTTTAGTAGTCTTCTGAGTACTAATTCAAGGGAAATCCTGCTTCTAAGAAAGGCTTTTATGACCAACCCTCTTCTGGGACTCCTGCAGGTTTTATGTTTAAAGAATATTGTCCTTCCTACTGTAAATTTTTGCCCTGTTGGATTCTTATTACCTGGGTGATTTTTAAAACTACACTGGCAGGGTGCCTGGTGGCTTAGATGGTTAAAGGGTCTGCCTTCAGCTCGGGCCATCATCTCCAGGTCCTGGGATAGAGTCCCATGTCAGGCTTCCAGCTGGGCAGGGAGTCTGCTTCTCCCTCTCCCTCTGCCTCTCCACCTGCTTGTGCTCTGCCTCCCTCTCTCTCTCAAATAAAACCTTAAAAAAAAAAAAAACTCCACTGGCTAAAGATGGAGTAAAAATTAGCTCACTTGCATGCACAATTGGAAAAAGGCTATAAAGCCAAACAAAGCCAGTAGAAAACTTCTTTTAATTGGTATCTAGAGGCCTTAAAATGAAAAACAGAAGTTTGCTTCCCTCACAGGCAGTTAGCTTCCAATTCAGATCTTTCCAAGAGGCTTTCAAAATTAGAAAAATAGGCCAAATCCTCATAAACTCCTTCCTTCACACTCATGCACTATACCATCTCCTTTTCCTCTATATCCATCCTTAGCTCAACTCCCCTTCTATGCTGGAGACCCTCCTCACCCCTCTTCAGATCCTACGGGACCTAAAGCTCCCCTTTACCCCCTCCCTTTCTTGCTGCCCCATTTAAGGTTAAGCCTGGGGAAGCAGGAGTTGCCTAGACTTCCTTCCCTCCCTGGTCAAAAACTGAATTATGGACCATGGGTAAAGAATTCCCCAAAGCCACTGAAGATCTTCATAAATTTGCTGAGGAATTTGCCATTGTGATCCAATATGAACCTGTTTTTTTTTTTTTTCCTGATTTATATCAACTAATCATAATGCTAGTTGATGGAGGACAGGCTAGGAATTGCATGCATCTTGCCCATTGGGATAACACTAGACGATTTCTCCAAATGGAGAGCCACTGACAGAACAGAAGCCCTTAAACTGAGAAAGACTGAAACTATTCCTAAGGCTTTCCCAGAATCCATAGATTAGGGGAAAAAAAAGTTCAACAATGTATTGAAAAACCTGAAGAATCTGTTCTCAATTATTGTAACCAACTAGAGAGGATCTTTGCCAACAACTCGGGCCTTTCTGCTATTGAACAAACCAATTACACCATTTTTAATCCCATCTTTGTTGATAGCTTAGTTGAAGAACTATTACCATTCCTCATAAAGAAAACTCATTTAAATTGGCAGACTACGCAAACTCCTAATCTCATTAATCTGTAAATCCACTATTGAATTTATTCAAAGACTAATAAAAAGAAAGCCACCTAGATTATGAGCCTTCAATTCCAACAGTTAAGAGCTAACCAAAGTAAACCCCCACTTCAGGGTTGTGGCACTATTCCAAAAGGTACTTGTCATTACTATAAAAAGCTGGAACATTTAAAAACAGATTGCCTAAAACTGAGAAGACTGACTCAAGGCAAGGTTAGTCAGCTTTCCCCATTTCCATTTCAAGTACTCCTTTGACCAGTCTCAACAGTAGAGCTGCTCTGAGGACTTACAGAAGCAGCTTTATTCCTTTCCCCCTCACCACAGTTATATCAGTTTCCCCCAAAGTATTGGTTTGGAGGAGAGGAAAAATCCCCTGTCTCTGTTAGGGCTTTACTTATCAGTTTTAGCTCCAACCATCTTTTCCCATCCCATTCTATCTAGCTGGGACCTATTCAGAAACATTATCCATTTCTCCCAACACCTTTGGCTCCCATTCACTCACTAGATCAGGATTATCTTGAAGCCCATCAGGCACACATCTCCTTTTCACAAGAGGGGGAAATATTTTTAAATACGGAACCCTGAAATCCAAATCTTCAGGAAAATCCCAAAACCTTAATATCTGTCCCCGTTCTTGCTCGAAAACCCCTGCCCCAGAACCTCACCTAGCTCTGTCCCTGAGATATGACCAGTATCAGGTCCATTCATTCTGCACTGTCCATCAAAATGTAAATTGATGAAAAGTATGCACTAAGGCCATCCAAGGAATTAAACCTACCATTGAGGACTGTTTACAGAAAGGATTAGTTGTTCCTAGTCCTGTAACACCCTCATCCCCCTTGTCCGTAAGCCACATGGAAGAGGATTTTATACAGGACCTCAGGGCGAGCAATAATAATGTTATTCCTCAGCCCTCACACCTTGCTCACAACCATTCCTCCTAACAGCAAAACCTTTACCAGGTTAGACCCTTGCAGTGCCTTCAGCATACCTGGTGATCCTGAAAGCCCGTTCTTATTTGCCTTCATCTGGGAAGGGCAGCATGCATAAACATTTATGCCAGAGGGCTACACCACTTCTTTTTCCAAATGCTGAAAGCTGACTTTCTTTTTTTTTTTTAGATTTCTATTTATTTTACAGAGTGGTGCACACGCAGGAGGAGCTTCAGGGGGAGAGAGAGAAGCAGGCTCTCTGCCAAATAGGGAGCCCGACATGAGGCTTGATCCCAGGACCCCCAGGATCGTGACCTGAGTCAAAGGCAGATGTTAAACCGACTAAGCCACCCAGGTACCCCAAGAGTAGACATTTTAGATCTAGAATTCTCTGAAGGCTCTTCCCTGTTACAATATGTGGATGACCTGTTCCTTTGTTCTCCTTCTCAAGAGGCTTGTACCAAAGATAGCCTTCATCTTCTAAAGGCCCTGGCTAAAAAGGGGTAAAGGTGTCTAAAGAAAAATTGCGATTTTGTTTGCCCCAGGTTAAATACTTGGGACACCTTATTTCAAATCAGGGATTACTCCTTGATCCAGACAGAGCCCAGGGACTGTTGTCCTGCCTACGGCCAAATACCAGCTGTGCAGACTTAGGGGCTTAGCTAGATACTGCAGAAATCAGATACCTAATGTTCCAGCCCTGGCCCAACCGCTTTTCTCTCTCTTCAAGTCTGACCAACCTGACCCCTCCTTACTTGGGACCAAGAAAGTCAAGAAGCTCTCATAAAAATAAAGCATGGCCTCTTGACTCCTCCAGCCCTGGGACACCCAAACTATGACCTACCATTCTTTCTCTTCACGCATGAAAGAGAAGGGAATGCTCGTGGCTTTCTAAGGCAGTGAGATGGGGACCAGTACAGGCCTCTCGGCTCCTGTTGCCAACAGTTGGATTCCACAGCCAAGGGACTGCCACCCTACATGAGAGCTTACAGCTGCCACTGCTGAATTAGTTGAGAACACTGAAGAAATGGTCATGGGTTCCATACTGACTATATATGTTCCCCTTCAGCACTAATCCTCCAGTAGATGAACCTCTCACCCCCAGACACTCTTGCATGCTGTCATTCCTTAAATCCTACTGTCCTGGGGTGCCTGGATGGTGCAGTCGGTTAGGTGTCCAACTCTTGATTTTGGCTTAAGTTGTGATGGTCATGGGATCGAGCCCTGTGTTGGGCTCCACACTCAGCGGGAAGTCTGCTTGAGATTCTCTGCCCCTCCCACTCATGCTCACTCTCTCTGAAATAAGTAAATCTTTTTTTTAAAGGTATTGATTTATTTGACAGAGAGAAGGAGAAAGAGTACACAAGCAGGGGGAGCGGGAGAGGAAGAAGCAGGCTTCCCACTGAGCTGGGAGCCTGACACGGGGCTTGATCCCAGGACCCTGAGATCATGACCTGAATTATTAGACTGAATTATTCGCCTCAACCTAAGCCCCTCCCCCTGCTGCCGCCCTGACATTGGCAGAAGGACAGATCACTAACATTTATGTTAACAGCCACTGTGCTTTTGGTATTAAATGTGATTTTGATATGCTTAGGAAACAAAGAGCATTTTTAACCTCTGTGGCAACAGATTAAAAATAGTTACGTCTTGGAAATCTTGACTCAGATTCTATACAAAATCCTAAGGCTTTAGCCATTATCAAAATTCCTAATCATTCAGTGGCAACCATGGAGGAAGCAAAAGGGAATGTGGCCACCCAACAGGCTGCCTTTGGAAATTATAATCCACTTTTACCGGCTGACTTTACAAAAAACTTGAAGCAACACATAGAGAGGCCCAAGAAATTGACTCAGGAAAAGGATTAAAAATGGTCTCATCAAGGCTGTTGATTTGATCTTCAGTGAAATCCTTGGTATGGGTCAAAGAGCAGACCAGTCCTCCCTGATTGCCTCTGAGAACAAATTCTTAATTATATTCATGAACTTACCCATTCAAATATTGGCAAGATGGTCTTTTGGGAAAACAATATTTTTGGAAAATATTCATCTCTAAAAATAGCCCCTCAAGGGGCACCTGGATGGCTTAGTCGTTGAGCATCAGACTCAGATCATTATCTCAGGGTCATGAGATCGAGTCCTGCGTTGAACTCCATGCTCAGTGGGGAGTCCGCTGGAGATTCTCCCTCTCCCCCTAATCCACTGCTTATGCTCTCTCTCAAAAAATTTTTAAAAATAGCCCCTCAGGGGCACCTGGGTGGCTCAGTGGGTTAAAGCCTCTGCCTTCGGCTCAGGTCATGATCCCAGGGTCCTGGGATGGAGCCCCGCATCGGGCTCTCTGCTCAGTAGGGAGCCTGGTTCCCCCTCACTCTCTCTGCCTGCCTCTCTGCCTACTTGTGATCTCTGTCTGTCAAATGAATAAAATCTTTAAAAAATAGCCCCTCAAATTTATGAGAAATGTCAGATTTGCCTTAAACATAACCCTGGAAACCCCTTCATAGTTCTAGGGGTCATTTTTCCTTACCCTCTGGACTCTTTGAGATGTGGCAATTGGATTTCATCTAGCTGTCACCATTGCAAAGATAGAAATGTGTTTTAGTAATGGTTTGTACATTTTCTCACTGGGTAGAAGCTTTCCCTTATCACAGATCTGCACTGTCAGCAAGAGGAAAAATCCTATTAGAAAAGATTGTTCCCACCTGGAGAATACCCTTGGAACTTCATAGCGAGCGACCCATTTCACTGGATAGATATTGCAGGCCATTTGCCACATTTAGCTAATTATGCAACATTTCTATATTGCCTCTCCATCCTTAATCCTCCAACATTTTAGAATGAGCTGGTGGCATTATAAAAACTCAGCTAGGATTTTTCCCACTTGAATGGCCAAAAGCTCTTCCCTTGGTACGACTGAATCTTAGATCCACTAACCCTTTGAAATAATAACTGGAAGACCAGTGAGGTTAGCTCATGGTGCATATGAACCCAGCTTTTACCTAAAGGTAAGATGATGACTTCTTGTAAGGTATCGATATAAACCCTTCAAGGAAATGAGAAAGTGGTAGAACAGTCTTTTCGCAGTGCACTCCTAGGAGATAAAGACCTCAAACATCAACAGGTTGAAGGCTGGAGACATTGTTTATTAGAAAAGACCACCATAAAGATTCCCTCCAGTCTGGCTACAAGAGACCCCAGCAGGTATTATTGGCCAGGCATTGTGCTGCTGAAGTAGAAGGCATGTACTCGTCGGTTCATGTTTCTTATTTTAAAAAGGCTTCAACATCTAACTGGACCTCAGACTAACCCCTTCTTGGAAAAGAAAGCAGATGACATCTGCGTAGACTGCCTTCACAAGATGCGGGGTCAGGCCAGTATTATGTTCATAAGATAGGTCACACCAATTCTTGTGAGGCCTATTTCTCTTCCCTTTCATTTCAATGTCTGATTGGGAAAACAATGCTATAATTCAAATGTCCCAATTCCTTGCTACTTCTGGAGACCTTTGTGTTGGATTTGTCACCATGCTCCCCCTGGGTCCTTTATTGATAATAATGATCCCATAATGTTACCTATGTACAGTTTTTCCATGGTCCCAAATATTTCCATTAGTTACAGCAAACCACCTCCCTCTATCACTTTTCATGTCAAGATATTCTTGCCTTAAGAAAATCCTCCATGCTTTATGCTCCCTCCCTCTACATTTTTTTAAAAGATTTTATTTATTTATTTGAGAGAGCCAGCTAGAGAGAGCCCACTCGGAGAGAGAGGGAGAGAGAGAAGTAGACTCCCTACTGAACAGGGAGCCCCAGGTGGGGCTCAATCCCAGGCCCCTGGCATCATGACCTGAGCTGAAGGCAGACACTTAACCAACCGGGCCACCTAGGTGCCCTTCACTCCCCGGAAATTAAAGAGCACCTCCTGGGTCAATAGAACTTTGATTACCAAAAAAAAAAAAAAAAGGAATGGAAACCTACTCCTTCCCTTCCTATGATTTCCACTATACAAATTGTATATTTTCCACTTGTTCTAACAGAAACATTTTCAACTGTTCATCGCCATTATGTCAAGTCTTTTGGATATTCCTACTTGAATGTACCAACCCATTATGCACCAAACCTCATGCTATCTTTCAGCAGCTCAGTGGTACTCTTTTACAAGAAATATGTTCTTTTAACCAAACCATCGGACCTTCTCTGATCCCTGGCTAGATGCTCTCCCCCTTCTCCTTTACAAAAATGAGACCTTGGCATTCCATGCACCCCCACGGTATACATCTTTGTGCATATGCCAACACTCTTTCGTCATTTGATCATTTAAATAGCTGGAGAATTACTGGCCAAGGCCTTTTGGGCCTCCTTATTTTCCCCCTCAGAATTCTCAGATCCCATCTGATCTCCCATCACATGAAGAAAAGAGACTTATCCATAACAGATTATCTGATGAAGATCCTTCTGATTATAAAGATAATAGCTGTGATCCCCTGCAGGCTTCTCCATCAATTACCAGTGACTGTTGTCTCCTTTCTGTCTTTCTGTCTGTCTTTCTTTTTCTGGCTGGAGGTTGGTACCTTCTAACATGAGATCACATTGTAGAATTTAACTAGAATAGGTCTACAAATTGTATTGTTGTTGTTTTAATTTGTACCCAACTTATCATTGCCAAATTATGTTATGCCTTTCCCATTGTCGTTCTACTCAAAATGTCAAAATAATGGTTGCTCAAAGATCTGAATATATTCATCAGACCCACTCATGAAAATGACAAGTGAAACTTCAGTTGACATAGCCTAAGATCCACTTCCTTAAACCTCCTTCTTGCTCAGACAGAGCCTTAAGACTCATACAGCAGGCTTGACAAATACCTACCAACCAGGAGACTCCCTCCACCTCCACCTCCACCCCCGAGATTTGATGGACCTGGAGTAGGCTTTTGGCCAATCAGGCATCACAATGGGACTACAAAGCCAAGGTTGATCATTGATGCTTTCTTACATAAAGAAAGATCTTGATCAGAAGAGGGAAATGATAATGGAGAGAATAAATTGGGAGTTGCTAAGAGGGGTATTTAAAAATGGAACCAGGAGGAGCGCCTGGGTGGCTCAGTGGGTTAAGCCTCTGCCTTCAGCTCAGGTCATGATCTCAGGGTCCTGGGATCAAGCCCTGCATCGGGCTCTCTGCTCGGCAGGGAGCCTGCTTTCTCCTCTCTCTCTCTGCCTGCCTCTCTGCTTACTTGTGATCTCTGTCTGTCAAATGAATAAATAAATAAAATCTTTAAAAAAAAAGGGGGGGGGGGACCAGGAGGACATTGAGGAAGTAGGACTTAGGTCTCCTGTCTCAGATTCTCAGAATTGTTGCTGACCTTAGCTAAAGCCAAGGCATCTGTGGCATTGGTAGAATGGTCCAAAAGGACTTTCTGCCTAGCACTAGTTATAACAACCAATCATGTAGAGATTAGTCCAACTGTAGCTATACCAGCACCAGTCACATTTCGTTCAAAATGGCTTCAAAACTTTTGCTTTAAAAACCCTAACCTTGGGGCGCCTGGGTGGCGCAGTGGGTTAAGCCTCTGCCTTCGGCTCAGGTCATGGTCTCAGGGTCCTGGGATCGAGCCCCGCATCAGGCTCTCTGCTCAGCGGGGAGCCTGCTTCCCCCTTCCTCTCTGCCTACCTGTGATCTCTCTCTCTCTTTCTCTCTGTCAAATAAATAAAATCTTTAAGAAAAAAAAAAACAAAACCCTAACCTTGGGGCGCCTGGGTGGCTCAGTAGGTTAAGTGTCTGCCTTCGGCTCAAGTCATGATGCCATGGTCATGGGATCAAGCCCCACGTCAGGCTCTCTGCTCAGCGAGAGTCTGCTTCTCCCTCTGCTCCACTCCCCCCACCCCATACTTGCTTTCTCTCAAATAAATAAAATCTTTAAAAATAACCCTAACCACCCCCCCAAGGAAACACACACATTTTATTTTGCTGGTTGCGGTTTTACCCTTCACTGATCAACACATTCTAAATGTTGGTGAAGAGAGTACTGAAATCTCTTGATTATTTTTAGTGCTGCTTTTGCCAAAATATACGTTTACAGGGAGCTTTGGTAGATAGATATGTACAAGTAGGTCACATTGTGATTATCTAGTGAAAATGTCAGCCCCAAATTAAGTGGATTCTGAATTATCAAAGCAAATTTTGAATGTGCTACTACTTAAAACAAGAATATTAGACCATTAGACACATATTTTATCACCAGTGAAACTGACAGCTTCCCACAAACATTTTATGCTCAAGCTCTTAGAATCTGTTCTAGTAACTGGAAGAGTGAAGACATTTCTTTAGAAGCCCTGAAGTAATTTCTGTGATGCTCTGTAATGTAAGGAGTGAGTAGGAAAGGTGATTATTTCATCTCCATGAAAAATCCATTTTGAAGAGTATTTTAACTTCCTGTATGTAAGTATGTAAGTACTTTATCTTCCTTCCTATCAGAAGTCTGAAAACTAGTTTTGATTTGTGCTTCAGTCCTTCATCCTTCCCAGCAACAGGAAAGAAAGAACTATACCGAAGTTTTAAGGATTCTACAATGCAAAAGAATGGAACTCTGGGTAGCACCTTATGTAATTGCAGCTTATATGAAACAAGTGACAATCTAAATGTAAATCATATTATACTCAAAAAGCTGGCATTTCTTCAAAGACATTCATCTGAGACATTAACATGGTATGAAAAGGCACCCTCATATGTAACCAAGCCTCTACAAAGTAAGAGTATCATTTTTAAAAAGTGAAGTAGAAAATTCAAAGAAGGGGTGCCTGGGTGGTTCAATGGGTTAAGCCCCTGCCTTTGGCTCAGGTCATGATCTCAGGGTCCTAGGATCGAGCCCCTCATTGGGCTCTCTGCTCAGCAGGGAGCCTGCTTCCCCTCTCCTTGCCTACTTGTGATCTGTCAAATAAATAAATAAAAACTTTTTTAAAATCCAAAGAAGTTAATTGAGCTCACTTTAAGCAGAGAACAGGTGTGATTGCTGTTTGGGTTTTGTTGGTATCAAGAAGACCAACTTTAGAGTCCATGAAGTAGGGGCGCCTGGGTGGCTCAGTGGGTTAAAGCCTCTGCCTTTGGCTCAGGTCATGATCTCAGGGTCCTGCGATTGAACACTTCATCTCTGCTCAGTGGGGAGCCTGTTTTTGCCTTCCACTCTGCCTGGCTCTCTGCCTACTTGTGATCTCTCTCTGTCAAATAAATAAAATCTTAAAAAAAAATAGAGTCCAGGGGCGCCTGGGTGGCTCAGTGGGTTAAAGCCGCTGCCTTCGGCTCAGGTCATGATCCCAGGGTCCTGGGATCGAGTCCCACATCAGGCTCTCTGCTCCGCAGGGAGCCTGCTTCCTCCTCTCTCTCTCTCTGCCTGCCTCTCTGCCTACTTGCGATCTCTGTCTGTCAAATAAATAAATAAAGTCTTGAAAAAAAAAGTAGCTTTAAAAAAAAAAATAGAGTCCATGAAGTATAGAACTAGGTGGCCTCCCCACCATTCTCCACCAAACTCCTGTTATCAGGAAGTGAAGACTGAATGAAGGCAGTGGGGATTTTCTGAAGTTCATTGCTTCTAACCATATCCTTCCTGCAACCAAATAATTTCTTTAGTGAGGCTGGTGTTTTTCTCCCATACATAGTAGAGGTGATGAGGAAGCAACGGTACATTATAGTAAGCTTATTAGGAAAAACATCAATATTCAAAGTTGTGTTTGGGGTCCAGAAATAAAGTACTCTCTAATGGAAACAGTATTTCAAAGGTTTTGCAAAAGAGAAAGGAGAGGATGTGTGATTAAAGCTATTTTATCTAACATTTGATGAGCCTTGTCACTCCTGAAATTGCAACTGCTGTTTTTGCTTGCTTACTTTACCTTTTGCTTAGTCTGCACAAGAAGTGATTTAAATTAAACAAAGTGATTACTAATGATCCCATCATATCCCACGCATTAGGTAGATTCCATCCCTGTAATTCTGCTATGCAGGGTATTGTTTTATTGCAGCACAGTATACTGATGGGCCTTAAAACATGTCATCCCAAAATACGGAACCATGGCATATTGAATATTTGAAGAGGAAGAAGCTTGAGAAAATGGCAGAAACAGGTTGGTCTCTGACCTCGCCCACATCCCTTGCCTTACTTCCCGGAAACAGGTCTCAAGAAGCATTGTTACCTCTAAGTAAGAAGGGCTGCCAAGAATTACCCCCCTCCCATTTATTTCACTTACCTCATGCGCCCTGACCTATCAGACCCAGCATAAAAATATACAACTCTACAATTCCTTACAGAATTCCTGTATCATATAAAACTTAAATAAATCTGTAAAAAAGCTCTGTTAACATGTGTTTGTCAGTTTAATTTTCAGACCCAGCCAGGGACCCCAAGAAGGTTGAGGAAAGCTTTTCCTTTCGTAAATACATAACATGAAATTTACAATTTTATAGGTCATCTCATTTCTATGTCTATTGCTATTAAAGAGAAATTGAACTATACCACACACAAAGCATAAGTTAACACATACTCTTTAAATTAGCTGACTTCCTGAATACAACACTAGGCTTGTCGAGGACCATAGCTATACATCCACAGTATATATTTTGATCACATTCTTAACCACTTTAAAGGATTCCAAATGCTTAAACTTCTGTAATTTTATAATTCTATAAAATTTCTTCTGCAATTTTTTTTATGGGTGCAAATGTGCCAAAGACATGATGATTAAGACTCAGAATACCCTTAATATTTGATCTGGAGGAGAAAGCACTAAACCTGTACATGCAAATACAACAGGTGCATGTTTTAAAAATACATATGAAATCGCCTTAATAAATCACTAGTTAGGATGAAACAACTAGAGATTCACTTTGGAGTAACAGTGTAGTTTTCATTAGTATGTATATTATACTGAGGGAACTTTCAGATGTGATGGATGTGTTCCTTATTTTGATGGTGGTGATCATTTTTCAGGTGTAATGTCAATATTTATTGATTGTACATTTAAAATAGAGCAGTTTATGTTAAGAAAAACGCCCCAAACCTGTATATCTGGGGCAAAGCAACCAAGGAGGAAGGTGGTTAAGTGATCAGGGCGAAGACAAAAACAACAACTGTGGGTTACTTTCTGTGTCCCAGCACTACAGGGACTAGTGTGAGTTGGTGGCCTGTAGGCTCACTGAGGTTGCAGGCTCCCTATCAACCAGATCTTGTTTGTTGCTGACCACGCTTGGGAGTTACTGTGATTCTAAGTTTAATGGGACATTATTGCAGTTTCAAGTAGGGGTCTATATGATTTGAGTGATGAAAGACAAAGTCAAAGGGAACCAAAGCCCTGGTGAGACTAACCACAAATGGGGGGGACACCACAAGCACAGAAGAGAAGATGGGACCTGCTCTGGGCACCCCAGGCCTGACAGACCCATGCTAGGAAGACAAGTCCTTAGAACATTTGGCTTTGAAAATCAGGAGGGGCTTAACTTGTCTTAATTGGTGTGTTTTAATTATTGGGCTTAGCTCAGGAAGAGCCAGAGGACAACAGGAAACTGAGTCCCTGCCCTCAAAGAACCACCTTTAACAAATAACAGGGCCAAGACATAGCACAAAAGCAGGAGCGTGAGAAGCACCTGAGTATACATGATGGATATTTATTTACTCATCTCAAAGCATGTGCTGGGGAGCTTTAGGAGATGTCTTCAGGAACAAAACTGTTGTCAGGCACCATTTCTCTGCCCTTACCCCATCCTAGGTAGCGGGATGCTTTCAAACCAGCACAAACAGTCCACTTGTCTTGCTAGGACCACGAACCCTGTCGCTGTGCTCCCTTGCAGACCTACCCTGTAAGAGCCACTTTTTAGGCATCCTCCCAAATAGGCTGCTGCCCTGACACACCCCAAAGGGAGCACCGGGTGGTGAGGACTGATGCCACCCAAAGTGACTCCTGCCCTGGGTTGGGTGGGGGCAGAGATAAGCACACAAGCCAGCATGCTTAAGTTCCAGCAGCCAAGTCCTTTAGCTGGCAGCACAGGGAGAGGACCCTGCTGTCAGGTGCAACTGTGGGCCCCAGCAGAAAGACTGGGGGCAGGCTTCCGGTCTGACTGCTGGCCACACCCCCAACAAAAGCCTCTCGGGGGTGGGGGCAGCTCGGAGAGCACATTGCAGCTTGGTGTGCATGCAACTGTAGCACATGGACTTTAAGTGTGGAGAGCGAGCATGAATGCTGATGCTGCCAAATCACCAGCTGGTGGTGGCCTCAGGCCCCTCGACAGCACAGGACAACCCTGCCAGGTGCATCCACAGCATTCAAACCTGCAAATGCAAAGCATGCAAATAGCAAATGTGGCTCAGACACAACAGTAGGGCACAGTCGACCCACATAGACACCACTGCAGCGCCCGGTTCTGGTGACCATGGGATGGGGCATTGTGCTACAGAGCACCACAGGCCCTCTTCTCCATAAGGACACTACTTTCAAGCTCAGGACACATAGCTAACCTTTTTTTTTTTTTTTTTTTAATTTTATTTATTTGACAGACAGAGATCACAAGTAGGCAGAGAAGCAGGCAGGGTGGGGGTGGGGGCAGACTCCGTGCTGAGCAGAGAGCCAGATCTGGGGCTCGATCCCAGGACCCTGGGATCATGACCTGAGCCTGGGACCATGACCTGAGCCGAAGGCAGAGGCTTAACCCACTGAGCCACCGAGGCACCCCAACTGACCTTCTTAATACATAGAAACAAGTACATATGAAATACGGAGACCGAAGAATAGGTCCCAAATGAAAGAAGATGACAGAACTCTAGCAGAAGAAGTAAATTCTGAAATGGAGATAAGCTAAATTCTGAAATGGAGATAAGCGATATATCTGATAAAGAATTCCAAATAATGGTCATAAACGTACTCACCGGACTTGAGAAGAGTGGGGATCTCAGGGAGACCTTAAACAAAAAGACATAAAACACTCTACCCTTCTCCCTTAAAAACCCAGATGGGAACAGGGCCCAGATGCCATAATGGGCAAGTCTGGTACAGTGATTTTGTGACATCAGCAAGCCCAGAGTCACAAGCTCTCACCAGTCCCAGTCATGCTGGGACACACACAAAAAGCCACAGTTTAAAAGGCCCAGAGAGGGGCGCCTGGGTGGCTCAGTGGGTTAAAGCCTCTGCCTTCGGCTCAGGTCATGATCCCAGGGTCCTGGGATGGAGCCCCGCGTTGGGCTCTGCTCAGCAGGGAGCTTGCTTTCCCCTCTCTGTCTGCCTGCCTCTCTGCCTACTTGTGATCTCTGTCTGTCAAATAAATAAATAAAATCTTTAAAAGGCCCAGAGAGAGGAGCCTGGGTGGTTTAGCTGGTTAAGTGAATGCCTTTAGCTCTGGTCATGATCCCAAGGTTCTGGGATCGAGCCCCGCAGCAGGCTCCAGGGAGCCCTCTTCTCCCCCTGCTTGTGTTCTGTCAAATAAATAAAATCTTAAAAAATATAAATAAAAGACCTGAAGAGCTTCTTCTGCCCCTTCACCTTAAAACCCCAGACCAGAACAGGATCTGGCTGACAGGGAGCTTGCAACCTTAGCAAGACCATAGTTCACAAGCCCACACCAGCCCCTGTAATGCTGGGGCACAGAAAGTAAGCCACAGTTGTTTTAAACCTATCTTGTTTTTATTTTTCTTCTCGTTTTGTTTTTATTCTTTTTTTTCCTTTTTCTCAAATCGTATTATTTTTCATTTTTGTTATTATTTTTACTTTCTGTAAGAAGCTGTGGTTTAAAGGAACAACTAGCATATACAGTCACAACTCCAGTCAGCCAGCAAGTCACCAGGCACACAGTCTACATGTGGGACAGCAGACACAAGGCCATTCCCTTCAAGTTTAGAAGAAGTACCTGTTCCACCTAATCCATACAAACAAAAAAAGTGAAACAAAATGGGGAGACAGAGGAATATTCTCTAAAACAAAGAAAGAGGAAAACCTCAGAAAAAGAACTAAGTGAAGCAGAGATAAGCAATATGCCTGATAAAAGAATTTAAAGTAGTGATTGTAAAGACACTGAGCTGGAGAAAAGAGTGGAAGAATGAAATGAGACTTTCAAAATGGGTAGAAAACACAAAAATGCACCCATCAGAGTTGAAGCATACAATAACAAACACTAGAAGGAATCAACAACAGAGTAGCTGCTGTAGAAGAATGTATCAGCCATCTGGCAGGTAGGCAATGGAAAGCACACTAGTTGAACAGCAAAAAGGAAAACAAAAAAAAAATTTTTTTTAAGATTATTTATTTATTTATTTGACAGAGATCACAAGTAGGCAAAGAGGCAGGCAGAGAGAGAGGAAGGGAAGCAGGCTCCCCAGTGAGCAGAGAGCCTGATGCGGGGATCGATCCCAGGACCCCGGGACCATGACCTGAGCTGAAGGCAGAGGCTTTAACCCACTGAGCCACCCAGGCGCCCCTGGAAAACAAATTTTTAAATGAGGATAGGTTAAGAGATCTCTTGGACAATATAAAACAAATGTTTGCATTATAGGTGTCCCACAAGAAGAGAGGAAGGTGTTAAAAACTTACTTGAAGAAATAACTGAAAACTTCCCTATCCTAGGGAAGAAATTAGACATCCAAATCCAAGAATCACAGTTCCAAACAAGATGAGCCTAAGGAGGTCTACATCATGACACATAATTAAATTGACAAAAACTAATGGTAAAGGGAGAATTTTAAAGCAGCAAGAAAAATAAGTTACATATAGGAGAAACCCCAGAATGCTGTCAGCTGATTTTTCACCAGAAACTGCAGACCAGAATGCAATGGCAGGATATATTCAAAGTACTAAAAGGAAAAAACCTACAACCAGGAATATTCTACGTTGCAAGGTAATCATTCAGATTTAAAGGAGAGTTTCCCAGACAAAGATAAGCACCACTAAACCAGCTTTACAAGAAATGTTAAAGGGACTTTTTAAAAAAATGTTTATTTCAATTCAATTTAATTAACATATAGCATATTAATAGTTTCTAAGGTAGAATTTAGTGATTCATCAATTGCATATAATGCTCGTTACATCAAGTGCCCTCCTTAATGCCCATCACCCAGTTATCTCATCCCCCAACCCACTCCCTCCAGCAACCCTGTTTGTTTCCTGTAGTTAAGAGTCTCTTATGGTTTGTCTCCCTATCTGTTTTCACTGAAAATTATTTTTCTAAAGGGACTTCTTTAAGTGGAAAAGAAATGGCCATCATTAGACATAAGAAAATGATGAATAAAAATACAGAATATGACAACATATAATGGAAGAGAACAGAAGGGGAAAAATAAAAGACTCTTTGGTTTATTTTTTTTAAGAATGTGTTTGAACTTAAATGACCATCAAATTAATACAGACTGCAATGTACTTACGATGTTATATAGGAGCCTCATGGTAACCAGAAACCAAATTCTATGATAGATCCTCAAAAATTAAAAAGAAGGCCAAACATAACACTATAGAACCCATCAATCACAGAACAAGGGAAGAAGGAACAAATAACTACAAAAACAACCCCAAAAAAGGTAACACAATGGCAATAAGTACATAACTACCTTTAAATGAAATTACCTAAATACTCCAATGAAAACACATAGGATGGTGGAATGGAAGAAAAAAAACAGACCCGTCTATGTACAGCCTACAAGAGACTCTTCTCGGACCTAAAGATGCATACAGACTGAAAGTCAGGGGATGGAAAAATACTCCTCAGGAAACAGAAAAGCTGGGTAGCAATACTCGTGTCAGACAAAATGTACTTTATTTTTTTTTTTAAGATTTTATTTATTTATTTATTTGACAGACAGATCACAAGTAGGCGGAGAGGCAGGCAGAGAGAGAAGGGAGGAAGCAGGCTCCCTACTGAGCAGAGAGCCCGATACGGGGCTCGATCCCAGGACGCTGGGATCATGACCCGAGCCGAAGGCAGCGGCTTTAACCCACTGAGCCACCCAGGCGCCCCCAAAATGTACTTTAAAACAAAGACTATAATAAGAGACAAAGAAGGGCATTACATAATGATAAAGGGGTCAACCCAACATGAGGATATAAGTTAAAAATGTCTATACACCCAACAGTGGAACATTAAACTGCATAAAGCAAATATTAACTAATGGACATAAAGAGAAATTGATGGTAATACAAAAATAGTAGTTGCCTTTAGCTCTACTTACATCAATGGATAGAACATTCAGGCAAAAAAAAAAATCAACAATGACTATTAATGACACCTTGGACCAAATGAATGTAACAGACACATACAGAACATTCCATCCAAAAACAACAGAATACGCATTTTTCTCAAGTGCACATGGAACACACTCCAGAATAGATAGTGTCAGGCCACAGCACAGTCCTCAGTAAACTTACGAAGATTGAAACCGTACCATGCATTTCTTTTCTGATCACAGCAGTATTGAAACTAGAAATAAATCAAGAGACAAAGATTGCAAGAAACAAACATATGGAGACTAAACAACATGATACTAAACAACTAGTGGGTCAGTGAGGCAATCAAAGAAATCAAACAAGTAAACATGGAGACAGATTAAAATGAAAAAAAAAAAACTGGTCCAAAATCTTTGGGACGAAGCATAAATGAAAGAAGTATATAACAATACAGGCCTAACTCAAGAAACTGGAACAACCTCAAATAATCTAACTCTACACCTCAAGGAACTAGAAAAGACAATGAACAAAGCCCCAGGTAAGTAGAAGAAAGTAAATAAAGATCACAACAGAAATAAATTACATTGAGACTAAAAATCAATAGGAAATAACAATGAAACCAGGAGCTGGTTCTATGAAACAGTAAACAAAATTGACAAACCCTTATCCAGATTCATCAGGAAAGAAAGAGAAAGGACCCAAAAAGTAAAATCACAAAAAAGAAAAGTACAGGCGAATATCTCTGATGAACATAGATGCAAAAATCCTCAACAAAATATTAGCAAATTGCATACGATATATTCAAAGGATCATCCACCATGATCAATTGGAATTTAATTCAGGCATGCACAGATGGTTCAGTATTCACAAGTCAATCAGCATGATACGAATGAAGGCTGAAAATCCTATGATCATCTCAGTAGATGTAGGAAAAGCATGTGACAAAATTCATCATTCTTTCATGAAAAATCCAACAAAGTGGGGTTAGAGGGATCGTACTTTAATATGATAAAGAGCATATAGGAAAAACCCACAGCTAACATCATACTGAATAGAGAAAACCTGAGAGCTTTTTCACTAATATCAGGAACAAAATGAGGATGTCCGCTCTTGCCACTTTTATTCAATATAGTACTGGAAGTCCTAGCTGCAGCAACTGGGCAAGAAAAAGAAGTGGGCATCCATACTGGTAAGACAGAAAGTTAAAGTGCTATGTTGCACCATGTTGCAAACAACAATATACATAGAAAATCATGAAGACTCCTCCAAAAAACTACTGGAAGTATTAAATTGCCCAGATACAAGCCCATGCTTATGTGACCACATACGATAAAGGAGGCAAAATGGTGAAAACATAGTTTCTTCAAATTAATGTTCCTCGGACAAGGAAAATAAGCAAAAATAAACTCTTGGGATTACACTTAAGACAAACTTTTGCATGACCAGGGAAAGCATCAACAACCTATTGAATGGGAGAAGATATTTGCAAATGATTGATCCGATAAGGGGTTAGTATCTAAAATATATAAAGAACTTAAACTACACCAAAAAAAAACCCTCTGAAGTAATCCAATTAAAGAGTGGGCAGAGGCTCTGAAAAGACATTTTTTCCAAAGAAGACATACAAATAGCCAACAGACACATGAAAAGATACTGAACATCACTCATCATCAGAGAAATACAAATCAAAATCACAGTGAAATATCACCCTACACCTGTCAGAATGCCTGTGATCAAAAACACAGGAAATAACAAGTATTGTCAAGGATATGGAGAAAAAGGACCCTGTTGCAGTGTTGATGGAATGCAAAGTGGTGTACCTGCTATGGAAAACAGTATGGAGTATTCTCAAAATTAAAAAATACAAATACCATGTGATCCAATACTACCACTACAGGATATTTACCCAGAGAAAGCAAAAATGCTAATTCAAAAAGATAGACCCACTATGCTTATTGCAACATTATTTACAACAGCCCCAATAAGGATGCAAACCAAGTGTCCATCCATAGATAAAAGAATAAAGATGTGGTGTGTGAGTTTATATGTGTTTGTGTGTGTGTGTATATAATGAATTACTACCCAACCATTAAAAAGTGGGATCTTTCCATTGACAGCAACACTGATGGACCTGCAGGATATTATGCTGAGATAAGAAAATCAGAGAAAGATAGGGGTGCCTGGGTGGCTCAGTCGCTAAGCATCTGCCTTTGGCTCAGGTCATGATCCTAGGGTTCTGGGATCGAGTACTGTGTTGGACTCCCTGCTCAGCGTGAAGCCTTCTTCTCCATCTCCCACTCCCCCTGCTTGTGTTCTTCTCTCTTCATAAAATAAATAAAATATTTCTTAAAAATTATTTTAAAAATCAGAGAAAGACAAATACCATATGATTTTAGTCATATGTATAATTTAAGAAAAAATGAACAAAGAAAAACAGATTTTATTTTACTTTTTGACAGAGACAGTGAGAGCAGGAGCACAAGCAGAGGGAGTGGGAGAGGGTTTCCCCCTCTCTTTACCCACTCTCAGAGGCTTCCCTCTGAGCAGGGAGCCTGACGTAGGGCTCAATCCCAGGACTCTGGGACCATGACCTGAGCCAAAGGCACATGCTCAATGAGCCACCCAGGCGCCTCAGAAAACTAGACTTTTAAGTAAAGAGAACAAACTGGTGGTTGCCAGAAGGGAGTTGGGTGGGAGGTGGGAGAAACAGACAAAGGGGATGAAGAGGGAAAGACTTCTAAATAAATAAGTCATGGAAATGAAAGTATAGCATAGGGAATGTAGTCACTAAGAGTTAAATAATGTTTGGTAACACATGGTGAACTAAATCATGCTGAGCACAGAGTAATGTATAAAATTGTTGAATGATTATATTGTGCCCCTAAAGTTAATACAACACTGCATTTTAATTATACAATAAAAAATTTCTAAAAGAAATCCAGAGTTTTCTTTATACTTCCTGTGGTATCTGCTAACTTCTGCACATGTCCGCTTTTAAAAATTAATTTCCACAATATACATCAGTGTCCTGGAAAGGTCCTTGGCCACAAATTTTTAAGAACTCTTCATTTAACTGCCCCACATATTAGTTGAAGATCAAAACCTGAAGAAGTAAAGAGATTTGTTCAAAATCGGAGCTGGCAGGTTGAGGAGCTCACAGGGGGATTTGGGTCCTGCCTCCCCGCCTCCCCACGTGCTCTCCTCTCTCCCTGCTCCAGCTGCGGGTTCACAGAGCTTAGGAACTGACACACGGTACATGAAGCTGGTGTCTGCAGAACCCTGACCGCTCACCATGTCAGCAGGAGAGACTGTGCCCAGGGTATGGTCCGTAGGAGGTGACAAACCTGTACCACCATTAGAAAACAGTCTCTTAGGACTCCTTCATCAGACTTGTAGAATGAGGGGCACCTGGGCGACTCAGTGGGTTAAGCGTCTGCCTTTGGCTGAGGTTGCGATCCTGGGGTCCTGGGATGGAGCCCTGCATCGGGCTCCCTGCTCAGCGGGGAGTCTGCTTCTCCCCCTACCCATTCCCCCCTCCTTGTGCTCTCTTGCTCACTCGCTCTCTCAAATAAATCAATCTTTTAAAAACTTGTATAACATTCTAAATCACCTACATGGGTGTTACTGTTAAAATCACAGAATATATCATCATCATAAGCTACTCATCTTTCGCTATTACTGTGAGCCTGCCCTGCCAGACCAAAAGAAGAACACAGAATTGGCATTCACAAGGGTAGCTTTCGTCTTAGAAAGAAATGACAAGCGAGTTCATGCTCCAGCAGACTGCATTTCACAGGGGAAGTTTCAACATCATCCTTTCGATCCCATAGAAGATGATAGAAGCTCTTTTCCTCAGCAGTCCAGGGAGACAGTGTTGGGTCCGTTATTAAATGAAACGAGACTGAGACAAAGTGAAAGTTATTTAAAGCTTTATTTTATGCCAAGTATTAGAAGTCAGACTGATTGGCCAGGGGAACGAGACTGAAACAAAGTTAAAGTTATGCAAAGCTCTATTCTATGCCAAGCATTAGAAGTCAGACTGATCGGCCAGGGCCGCCTCTGAAGAGAGTGACCACCCCCAGTTTACAGGCTCAAGAATCGACTGACTGACCGGTCAGGGCTGCCTCCGAAGAGAGCGACCCCTCCCAGCCTCACAGACTAACTTTTATAGAGCAAAAGCCTGGCCACACATAGGTGGCCAATGAGATTGTAACATCGCATAGTCATGTTAGGCCACATGCCGGTGGCCAATTGAATTACAGTTTACCCTATAGTAGCTGTTTGAACTAACCTATCACTCTGGTCAGAATTGGCGCTCAAATTTGGCGCCCAAAAGGCGGGGTTTACATTCTTTTGGTGGTTAGGGAAATAGTATGTGTGCTTTTTACTGATTGGATGTCTCCACCTGGCCTGACTCGTCCTTGTATTCTGGGCTGTTATCAGGAACTGGCCGACCTGGCCTTGTATTCTGGGCTCTGTTATTAGGAACTGCCTGAACATATTTTACTGGTTTCCCAGACTTGCTTCTGAGTAAGTTTCTTGGGGTGGGGGGGGCAGGGTCAGTTTAAGTTTTACTGTACAAACAACAAAATGGCTTTTTAATTTTTTTATTTTTTATAAACATATAATGTATTTTTATCCCCAGGGGTACAGGTCTGTGAATCGCCAGGTTTACACACTTCACAGCACTCACCATAGCACATACCCTCCCCAGTGTCCATAACCTTACCCCCCTCTTCCGACCCCCCTCCCCCCAGCAACCCTCAGTTTGTTTTGTGAGATTCAGAGTCACTTATGGTTTGTCTCCCTCCCGATCCCATCTTGTTTCATTTATTCTTCTCTTACCCCCCTAACCCCCCATGTTGCATCTCCACTTCCTCGTATCAGGGAGATTATATGATAGTTGTCTTTCTCCAACTGACTTATATTTCACTAAGCATGATATCCTCTAGTTCCATCCACGTCGTCGCAAATGGCATGACTTCAAAGGATACAAATGTAGTGATCCAAAGGGGCACGTGCACCCAAATGTTTATAGCAGCAATGTCTACAATAGCCAAACTATGGAAAGAACCTAGATGTCCATCAACAGATAAATGGATAAAGAAGATGTGGTATATATACACAATGGAATACTATGCAGCCAACAAAATGGCTTTTTAACCAAGATGGAGTCGCTCTAGCTAAATAGGTCCTTAAAACAGGATCACCTCAAATCTTCCCTACTTCTAGGGTTAATGCAAGTATTATCAGGCTACTCTGACACCTTTAGAAGGTCTCAAGTTACTGAAAGAACATTGCCTTTCTTTGCCCAGCTTTGAGCACTAAAAACCGAGCTATAATATTAACTGAACTCTGATGTACACCTGATTCCTCCAAGACTTCCATGGCATCGGGATAAACTGGATTAAAGCATTTTTCAGAAAGTCACGCTTGTAAATATCAAGGGGATAAAACACAAGGTACAGTTTACATTCCACACCTATCAGGTGCATGAAATCAGCTCTGGTCGAATCATGGCCTCTTCTGGGCTTTGAGTTTGGAATTTACCAGATGGGTTAATAGTTCCAGTCTCCCAGGCTCATGATCTCTCAGGATCATCATAACGAACCATTAGAGAGACTGAGCATACGTGGACATGGTGCTAACCAGATATGAACAGAGGAAGGTCAGTGAGAGGCCGACTTTGACAAAGGAGCATATGTGCAGAAGGATAGCACAGCATCGGAGTACAACTGAGACAACTTACTTACCTATCAGAAGTGTGAGGGCAGCGTCTGCTCCTGGTCTAACCTGAACTCCGGGGTCCGCAGCAAGCACTGTAGATCACACTCTTTGGTTTTCTTCTAAAACTGTGACCTGAAAAGGAAAGAAAGGATTTTTGATTATCCTTGCTGCGGATGCAAATCAACTTCTCCAAGTAAAGATTCTGCATGAAAAAGGAAAATAACACCAGTCTTTTACTGGCCCTATAACAGAAACCCTTCCAGGCACCACACACCCATGAGAGAAATAAGCCTGGACCTAGAGATGGTATGGGCTTTATACCCTGCAAGCCTTTTGGGCTGTCATCCACTGTGACCATTTCATGACTTCACACTGTAATTTGCTGGGATTCGGTGGCCAAAGATACTGATCAGCCCCTCTGCTTATTTAAGCCACTGTCCCTGAGGTTAATGAAATAAATATCCTGTTAGCTCCATATCCACGGATACAGAAATGTTCCCCACTCGCTATTTAATGATTCCAGTGAGGGATGAATATCCTGGCACTAGGAGGGGACAGTTTGGATTTTGTACAGCACTGTCACACAAGTAGCTGTGAACAGTCTATATAAAACTGGACTGAGGGACACCTGGGTGGCTCAGTCGGTTAAGCATCTCCCTTGGCTCAGGTCATGATCCCAGTGTCCTGGGATCGAGTCCCAGTCAGGCTCCCTGCTCATCGGGGAGCCTGCTTCTCCCTCTGCCTGCCACTCCCCCTGCTTGTGTGCTTTCTGACAAAGAAATAAAAGCTTAAAAAAAAGATAAAACTGAATTGAGTCACTTGAAATGCTAAGCAAGGAACAATTTATATGCATATTCAAGAAAGACCCAATTTATAGAAGCATACATGCTTCCTACGCAGGGCTAGAGCTTCAGTTTATTCAAAGTGGCAAAGTCTTGAACCATATCTTGATTACATAAACCATCCAGGTAATCCTGGCCCTAATCCTGCCCGCTTGCATGCTGCCAAAATATGACACAGCCCCTGCTGCATCGAAACTGGAGGGAAAATGACGATCGGTCAGGGGCGAAAAGATCTAACAGAGTAACAGCAGTAAGAACTACAGGATATTTCCTCCTGTTGCAGCTCTCATCCCCAGCTCTCCCCAGGGCTCTCTCCCTACCCCCTTCACCTCTTATGTCACCTTCTCAAAGAGGCCTTTGCTGTCCCATCTACGGGAAGGTGCAAATTCCCACGGCCTCCCCAAGCCCTAACACCCCCTGCCTCGGCTTGGTGCATAAGCTGGATCACTATCCATCATGATATAAACATGAGTCTCAATGATCTTATTTTTTCGTGCTCCCCCACTAGAACGTGAGCCCCATGTGAGCAGAGACAGTTTTTGACAGTTTTTGTCTCTTTAATGCCTGCGTTTCCATTCTTAAAAGTAGCATCTGGCACACATTAGATCAGCAAATGATTCAGCTTTGGCCATCAGCCTTAAAGTTCCTGCCATTGCAGGCTTGACCCTGTTAATTGCGTAGTGGACACCTTTCAGGGTCTCTTACCACATAATTGCATTCTCCCACAAAAGCCCATTCAAAATAGATTCCATTCACTTCAATTAAGATTTTGAGTATTTCCTCAGTGTGTTAAACAAATATCACCTGTCTCCAGTCAGAATTAGAGACAGAAGCAATTATAGCCCTTATAAACCTAACCGTCACCAACTCTTGGTTTTTGTATTTTCTCTCATAGTCTTCAGATAAGTAGTCAAACCATGATTTCTTTATCCATTTTGGTTGGGAATCTTATTCAAGATGGCAGCGTAAGACGATCCAGCACTTGCCTCTTCCCATGGATACACAAGGCTACAACTACATACAGGGCATCTCCCTCAGAGAACCACCTGAGCAGGAGCATAACTAATCACAGCTAAAGATACAAAGCAGCAGCCACGTCAGGAAGGGTGGGAGGGCCACTGAGAGGGAAATCACTTGTGCACATGTCCTCCCTGAAGAGCAAGGGTTTCAAGGTCCACATCAGGCCCCCCCCCACACACACCCTGGGGACCTGGAACAAAAAGATGAGGCCCCATAATACTTGTCTTTGAAATCAGCTGCGCTTAACTCCAGGGGTGGGACTTCACTCTGGGTGCACCACAGGGTGGTGGGAAGATGTGACTCTGCTTTTTAAAAGTAAGGCCCATGCACAAACTCACTTGGTCCGAGACCCAGCAGGGAGACAGCACCTTGAAAAGTGCCTGGGCCACATGTAAAGGAGATTTACTGACAAACTTAAGGGTATTTGTGGAAGGGACAGGGATCTGTAGGTCCTTTCGCCAAGAATGGGAGCATTGGTGGGTGCCATTTTTTTGCCTCCCTGCCTAGCTGGCCCCAAATGGGTGGGCACCACTCTCCATCTCCCTTGTTGGAACTGCACACCCTGCCCCAAAGCAGCACCTCCAAAACAGCTCCTGCCCCATCAAACTCATCAGTAACCGTGGCTGGGAGAGCAGCCCCCTCAACACAGCTGCCACTCTGATGCATCTGGTGGGCAGACTTGGCTGGGACTGACAGCCCTCCAAAACACCTCCTATCCCGGGACAGTGGGGGG
>JAHRIG010007431.1:40609-58059 GCA_020311275.1 Eira barbara
GGGGGGCAGCACTCACCACCAGTGTCCATGACTGGCATAGATGGGCCTCATGGCCCAGGACACCCCTAGCAGTCATGGCCACAGCAATTAGGTGCATTCAGCCCACGTGGGACACCCCTGGGACACCTGGTTCTGGTGTACAGGGAAGATTGTGCTTTTGGCCCCCACAGGATGCTTTCTACATAAGACCACTCCTTGAAGCCAGGAGACATGGTCAATCTGCCTAATACACGAAAATAAACAGGAGAGGGGTGCCTGGCTGGCTCAGTCAGTGGAGCATGTGACTTGATCTCAGGGTTGTGAATTCGAGCCCTACACTGGAGGTAGAGATTACTTAAAACAAACAAACAAACAAACAAAAAACAAACACGCAGGAGAGAGTCAGGCAAAAAAGGGCACAAAGGAACATGTTCTAAATGAAAGAACAAGACAAAACCTCAGAAAAAGAACTAAACAAAGTGGAGATAAGCAATCTACCTGATAATGAGTTCAAAATAATGGTCATAAAGATGCTGGAAGTGAGAGAAGAGAGGATGAACTCAGTGAGAACTTCAACAGAGAAGATTAACAGCAGATTAGAGGATGCAGAACAGCTCAGGAATCTGGAAGTAGTGGAAATCATCGAAGTTGAACAAAATAATCCATATGCCGAACAGGCATATTTTGGGGTGCATATTCTGAATATCTTCACCACCAAGAAAGTAGCTTCAAAAATAATCACCATTTTTCTGTTTTTGATTGTTTTTACTGTATTATTTCAAAGCATATTGATATCACCCATAAGTGCTAAATTATATATACTCCATATAATCTAATGTATCATACACTCTAACACAAAACGCTTTTAAAAATACCATGATTGGGGGCACCTGGATGGCTCAGTCATTAAGCGTCTACCTTTGGCTCAGGTTATGATCCCAGGGTCCTGGGATCAAGCCCCGGTCAGGCTCCCTGCTCAGCAGGAAGCCTGCTTCTCCCTCTCCCACTTCCCCTGCTTGTGTTCCCTCTCTTGCTGTGTCTCTCTCCATCAAATAAACAAAATCTTTAAAAAAACAAATACCATCACTGCATCTTACAAATATTATTCCCTAATGTCACGTGAAAACATGTCTATTTAATTTTATTATAGGCATCCTAGTAGAAATGAAGTAGTATCTCCATGTACTTTTAACTTCTATTTCCCTAATGACTAAAAATATTGAGCATCTTTTCTTATATTTATTGGTGTTTATAAACTTACATTTATTAGTGTTTCAAGACACACTACCCTTGGCATACTGCATTTCTTAAGCTGAAGGAATCTGAGAAATTGCATATGCACAAAGGACTTTCTGACCTTTTGCTGAATCCCTTATATGAGAGGTGCCCTCCATACCTGGAGGAAAGGAACATCCTTCTCTCTGAATTAGAAGGGACACAGATAGGAACCTGAATATGAACAGGGATTGCTATGTTTCCCCCATTTTACTACACTTAGTTATACTGTGTCCTATCATAACTTTCTGTGACTTTCCGCTTTTCATCAGACATAGCATAAAAACACTGTGCTTTAATCATTCTTAAGGTTCTCATTTTCTCATGACAACACCCAAGTTATTTAAATTATTAAATAAATCTGATTTCTTTTCTCTTGCTCATCTGTCTTTTGTTACTAGAGTCCCAGTGGAGAATTAAGCATACAGTAAAAAGATATTTATCCTCCCCTAAAGAGTAACGGATATGCAGCCCAGGAGCCTTGTGTGTGAGTCCATCCTTGTGGCACCCTGGTTCACCTTGGCAAAGCCACTTAATCTCCATGGACCTCTGTTACTTCACACAATGAATACTCACGAAATGTGTCTGGCCGTGGAATAGGGAAAGGGGAAACAAGCATGAACTTGGAGCTCTGCACGAGTGAAATAGCCATGATTAGTTAAAGTGAAGGATGAGAGAAACAAGGAGGAATCCCAGGTGGGACAGTGGAGATTCATGACTGCAGGCTGTGTCTTGTAATTCTACCTGGGGCGGAAGCGGAAGCGCTTTTCACTTTCCACTGTCCAGAAGGTGGGGACATCTAGCAGAGCTTCCCCTGTTGTTCCCCTGTTCCCAAATGGGCTCCCCACCCCCGTTGAAGACAGCTTTGGAGGGTTTTCTGTTTCTATTTTTTTTTTCATCTTAAAATTGCAGTATGGTTGACAAATTGGTTTCCAGTGTACAACATAGCGGTTCAACAATTATATACGTTACGAAATGCTCACCATGTTAAGTGTAGTTACCATTCGTCACCATACAAACTTACTACAACTTTATGTACTATATATTCCCTATGCAGCACATGTCATCCTTATTTCATAACTGGAGGTTAGTATCTCTTATTTCCCCATCACTATTTGGCCTGTAACCTGCAAGATCTCCCCTCTGGGAACCACTAGTTTGTTCACTATGAGTCTATTTCCATTTTTGGTTTATTAAGATTCCACATGGAAATGAAGTGATACAGTTTTTGTCTTTGTTGGACTTATTTCACTTTGCAATACCCATCCATGTTGTTGTGTATGCTAACATTTCGGTTTTTTTTATAATAGTAATAGCCCACATCTTATTTATTCACTCATCTATCAGTGCATGCTGAGATTGCTTCCAAATGTTGACTGTTGTAAATAATGTGGCACTGAACATCTTTTTGAAGTAGTATTTTCATTTTCTATGGGTAACTACCCAGAAGTGGAATTGTTGAGTCATGTGGGTATTTGTGTTTTTAATGTTTTGAAGACCCACCATACTGTTTTCCATAGTGGCTGCATGACATCGCATTTCCACCAACAATACACAAGGGTGCCCTTTTCTCTACATCCTCACCAACACTGGTTATTTCTTGTCTTTTTGATACTCACCATTCTGGCTGGTGAGGAGTAATATCTTATTGTGGTTTTGATTTACATTTCCCTGATGATGAGTGATGTTGTGCATCTTTTCACACGTGCCTATTGGTCATTTGTCTTCTTGGAAAGATGTGTATTCAGGTCTTCTACCCCATTTTTCAATTGGATTAGTAGTTTTTTGCTATTGAGTTGTATGAGTTCTGTATATATTTTGGATATTACACCCTTATTGGATATATCATTGCAAATATCTTCTCCCATTTAGTAGGTTGTCTTTTTGTTTTGTTGATGATCTCCTTTGCTGTGCAAAAGCTTTTTGGTTTGATGTAGTCCCAATTGTTTATTGTTCCTTTTGTTTCCCTTGCCTGGGGAGACAGATCTGGAAAACTATGGCAAAGGCCAATGTCCAAGAGTTTACAGTCCGTGTTTTCATCTAGGAGTTTAATGGTTTCAGTTTTTACATTTAGGTCTTTAATCCATTTTGAGTTTATTTTTGTGTATGGTATAAGACAGTCTAGTTTCATGCTTTGTGTGTTGCTGTCCAGTTTTCCCAGCACCATTTATCAAAGTCTCCTTTTTCCTCACTGTATGTTCTTGCCTTATTGTCATGGATTAATTGACCATAAGTTTACTTCTGGGCTATCTATTCTGTTTTATTGATCTATTTGTCTGTTTTTGTGCAAGTATTATACTGTTTTGATTACGATAACTTTGTAGTATAGTTTGAAATCTGGGGTTGTGTTTCTTCCAGCTCTGTGCTTTCTGAAGATTGCTTTGGCTATTTAGGATCTTTATCTTTCCATACAAATTTTAGGATTATTTGTTCTATTTCTGTAAAAAGTACAATTAGTATTGTGATAGGGATTACATTAAATCTTTGGATTGCTTTGTGCAATATGAGCATTTTAACAAAGATTTTCTAACCCATGAACATGGTATATTATTCCATTTATTTGTGTCATCATTAATTTATGTGTCTTACAGATTTCACAGTACAAATCTCTCCCTCTGTGGATAAATTCATTCCTAGGCATTTTATTTTTTGATGCAATTGTAAATGGGGTTGTTTTCTTAATTTTTCATTCCACTAGTTCATTGTTAGCATATAGAAACACAACAGTGTTCTGTATATTGATTTTTGTATCCTGCAGCATTACTGAATTAATACTAATATTTTTTGGTGGCCTCCTATATGTAGTGTCATGTCATCTGCAAATGAAAACGTTTTCTTTCTACCTTACCAGTTTGGGTGCCTTTCATTTTTCTTGTCCGAATGTTGTAGCTAGGACTTCCAGTCCTGTGTTGAATAAAAGTGGTGAGGTTGGGCATCCTTGTCTTGTTCCCAATCTTTCAGCTTTTTACCATTGAGTATGATGTTAATTGTGGGTAATAAATGGCTTTTATTATGTTGAAGTATGGTCCCTCTACACCCACTTTGTTGAGTTCTTTATCAGAAATAGGTGTTGAGGGATGCCTGGGTGTCTCAATCAGTTAAGTGTCTCTTTTTCTTTCTTAAGGTTTTATTTATTTAATTGAGACAGAGAGAGCACAAGCAGGGGGAGGGGCAGAGTGGGAGGCAGAAGCAGACACCCCATCGACCAGGGGGCCTGATTTGGGGCTTGATGCCAGGACTCCAGGATCATGACCCAGGCTGAAGGCAGATGCTTAACTGATCGAGCCACCCAGTCACCCCAAACATCCATCTCTTAATTTCAGCTCAGGTCATGATCTCAGATTCCTAAGATCAAGCCCTGCAACAGGCTCCATACTGTGTGGAGTCTGCTTGTCTCTCTCCCTCTCTTTCTTCCCCCTCCAACAAAACTTGCTCTCTTTCTCTCTCTCTGAAATAAAATCTTTTTTAAAAAGAGGATTCCGGGGTGCCCAGATGGCTCAGTGGCTTAAGCCTCTGCCTTTGGCTCAGGTCATGATCTCAGGCTCCTGGGATCGAGCCCCACATCTCGCTCTCTGCTCAGCAGGGAGCCTGTTTCCCCTCTCTCTCTGCCTGCCTCTCTGCCTACTTGTGATCTCTCTCTCTGTGTCAAATAAATAAATAAAATCTTTTAAAAAACCACACACTTTAAAAAAAAAAAAAGAGGATTCTCTTACTCTGCCCCTCGTTCTGCTCCCACTTTAAAAAAAAAATTAATGGATTTTTAATATCGTCACGCTTTTTCTACTTCTAATAAGATGATAATATGATTTTTATTTTTTATCAATGTGCTAAATCATGTTGATTGATTTATGGATACTAAGCCATTCATTCATCAGTTGAATAAATCTCACTTGATTGTGATGAACGATCTCTTTAATGTATTGTTAAATTTGATTGCTAACATTCTGCTGAGGATTTTTGCATCTAAGTTCATCAGGAATAGTGATCTATAATTTTGTTGTTTTTGTAGTGTCCTTCTCTGGTTTTATAGCCAGGGTAACACTGGCCTTGTACAATGAAATTGGAAATGCTCCTTCCTCTTTTATATTTTGGAATAATTTAAGAAAGATATGTCTTAACTCTTCTTTAAATATTTCAAAAAATTCACCTGTGAAGCCATCTGTTCCTAGACTATTGTGTGTTGGGAGCATTTTGATGACCAAATCAACATAATTAGTAGTTGGAAGTTTTCAGATTACTGATTCATTTTGGTTGGCAGTAATTGGTCTGTTCACATCTTTTGTTTGTGCTTGATACAGTATTGGAAGATTGTCTGTTTCTAAGAATTTATCCATTTCATCTAGGTTGTCCAATTTGTTGGCATATAATTTTGAGAAGTAGTCTCCTAATCCTTTCTGTTTCTGTGCTGTCACTTGTAACTTCTTTTATTTCTGATTTTATTTACTTGAGTGGTCTTTCGTTCCTTATAGGTCTGGCTAAAAGTTTATCAATTTTCTTCATCTTTTCAGAAGATACCTGGGTTTTTTGAGATTCTCTGTATTGACCTGAAATGGAAAATCGCAAGTCTGGCCAGGAAAAACCTCACAAGATTCCAGTTTTGTTCTTTCCCTGCTGCCCTGGAAATTCCCCTCCACTTCTGCTCAAAAAGCAGGGAAATGAGTATATAAAAGGGCTGTGAATCAGAGCCAGAGCCAAGGCTAGGAGGAGCCCCATGTCACCAGTCATGGGGTGGGGTACTGAGCCTGTGCAGGTCCTCTGTAAGAGTGGAATGGAGGTAGGAGACTCAGTGACATTAGAGGTGGACAACAGGCCAATTGTGCTGCCCTGGGGTTCATGCAGTGTGTGCATTCCTTTTTCTTTTAAATTGAAGTATAATTAACATACACTCTTCTGTTAGTTTCCGGATACACTATAATGATTCAGCAATTTTATACATTACTCAGTGGTCATCAAGATAAGTGTTCTCTTAATCCCTTCTTCTTAAGTTTTGAAGTTTGAGGTGTACAATACAGTGATTCAGCACCTCCATACAATATCTTGTGTTCCCCACAGCAAGTGCCCTCCTTAATCCCCATCCCCTGTACCCCACACCCCTCTCCCTCTGGTGACCATCAGTTTGTTCTCTACAGTTAAGAGTCTGTTTCTTGGTTTGCCCCTTTTTTTCCCCATTGCTCATTTGCTTTGTTTCTTAAACTACGTATGAGTGAAATTATATGGTATTTATCCCTCTCTGTTGATTTATTTCACTTAGCATAATCTTCTCTAGCTCCATCCATGTCTATGCAAATGGAAAGATTTCGTTAGTTTTGTGGCTGAGTAATATTCCTTCATGTTTCTATATGACTTATTCTTTATCCTTTCATCAGCGAATGGACACTTGGGCTGTTTCCATAACTTTAGCTTTTGTAGATAATGCTGCTGTAAACATTGGGGTGCATGTACCCCTTTGAATTAGTATTTTTGTATTCTTTGGGTAAATACTAGTAGTGCAATTGCTAGATCAATCGTAGGGTAGTTCTATTTTTAACTTTTTGGACAACCTCCCTACCGTTCTCCACAGCGGCTGCATCAGTCTGCAATCCTACCAGCAGTGCAAGAGCGTTCCCCTTTCTCACATCTCTGCCAACACCTGTTTCTTGTGTTGTTGATTTTGGCCATTCTGACAGGTGTGAGGGGATACCTCATTGTAGTATTGATTTGCATTTCCCTGATGATGAGTGACGTTGAGCATCTTTTCATGTGTCTGTTGGTCATCTATATGTCTTCTTTGGAAAAATGTCTATTCATGTCTTCTGCCCATTTTTTATTGGAATATTCATTTTCTGGGTGTTGAGTTTTATTAGTTCTTTATGTATTTTGGAACCTAACCCTGTATCAGTTATGTCACTTGCAGTCATCTTTTCCCATTGTTTTTGGTGCAGTTGTAAATGATATTCATCACTTAACTGCTTTTTCTGCTGCTTCATTATCGGCATATAGAAATGCAAGATTTCTATGTATTGATTTGTATCCTTCAAATTTACTGAATTCATTTATAAGTTCTAGCAGTTTCTTGGTGGAGTCCTTTGGGTTTTCTGTATATAGTACCAAGACATCTGCAAATAGTAAAAGGTTTACTCTGTCCTTGTCAGTCTGGATGCCTTCTATTTCTTTTGTTGTCTGATTGCCATTGCTAGGACCTCCTTTACTACGTTGAATGAAAGTGTTGAGAGTGGACATCCCTGTCTTATTCCTGACCATAAAGGAAAAGCTGTGTTTTTCCCCATTTACCATGATAATAGCTGTGGGTTTTACATAGATGGCCTTTATGATGTTGAGGTATGTTCCCTCTAAACTTTGTTGAGGGTTTTTATCATCAATGAATATTGTACTTTGTGAAATGCTATTTCTGCATCTACTGAAGTGATCACCTGGTTCTTATCCTTTCTCTTATTGGTTTGATGTATCACATTGATTGATTTGCAAATATTGAACCACCCTTGCAACCCAGGAATAAATCCCACTTGATCATAGTGCATGTTTTTGTTTTTTTTTTAAATCTACTGTTACATTTGGTGTGCTGGTATTTTATTGAGAATTTTTACATTTTTGTCACCAGAGCTATTGGCCTTGGAGTTCTCTCTCTCTTGCTCTTGCTCTCTCTCTCTCTCTCTCTCTCTCTTTTTTTAGTATCTTTATCTGGTTTTGGGATCAGCATAATGCTGGCCTCATAGAATGGATTTGGACATTTTCTTTCCTTTTCTATGTTTTGGAATGGTTTGAGAAGAATAGGTATTAACTTTTCTTTAAATGTCTGGTAGAGGGGCGCCTGGGTGGCTCAGTGGGTTATAGCCTTTGCCTTCGGCTCAGGTCATGATCCCAGCATCCTGGGATCAAGCCCCCTGTCGGGCTTTCTACTCAGTGGGGAGCCTGCTTCCTCCTCTCTCTCTCTCTCTCTGCCTACTTGTGATCTGTGTCAAATAAAAATAAGTAAATAAATAAATGTTTGGTAGAAGGGAAAGATGAATGGGGAGAAAACAGAGTGGGAACAAACCATGAGAAACTATGGACACTGGGAAACAAACTGAGGGTTTTAGAGCGGAAGGGTAGGGGGATGGGTAAGCCTGGTGATGGGTATTATGGAGGGCACAGATTGCATGGAGCACTGGGTGTTATACACAAACAGTGGATCATGGAACACTACAACAAAAGCTAATGATGTACTGTATGGTGACTAACATAACACAATAAAAAAGGATTTGCCTCTGAAGCCATCTGGCACTGGTCCTTTGTTTTTGGGAGTTTTTCAATTACTGATTCAATTTCTTTGCTGGTTATCAGTCTGTTTATGTTTTCTATTTCTTTGTGTTTCAGTTTTGGTAATTTATATATTTTTAGGAATTTACCCATTTCTTTTAGGTTGTCCAATTTGTCATACAGATTTTCATAATGTTCTCTTAGAGTTGTTGTATTTCTGTGGTGTTGGTTGTTAATTTCTCCTCTCTCATTTGACATCTTATTTATTTGGGTCCTTTTTCTTTTCTTCTGATAAGTCTGACTGGAGGTTTTTCGATTTTATTAATTTTGTTCAAAGAACCAGTTCTTGGTTTCATTGACCTATTGTTTGTTTAGTTTCTGTATCATTTATTTCTGCTCTAATCTTTATTATTTCCTTCCTTCTGCTGGTTTAAGCTTCATTTGGTGTTCTTTTCTAGCTCCTTTAGGTGTGTGATCAGGTTATTTGAGGTTTTTCTTGCTTCTTGATGTAGGGCTTGTATTGCTATGTACTCTCCTCTTAGGACTGCTTTTGCTGCATCCCAATGGTTTTTGGACTGTTTTGTTTTCATTTTCAGTTGTTTCTATGTATTTTTAAAAATTTTTTTTCTTTGATTTCCTGGATAACCAATTCATTGTTTAATAGCATGTTGTTTAACCTCCATATGTTTGTGCTCTTTCCAGATTTTTTGTGGTTGATTTCTAGTTTCATAGTGTTGTGGTCAGAAAAGGTATATGGTATGCTTTCACTCTTTTTGTATTTGTTGAGAACTGTTTTGTGACCTAATAAGTGATCTACTCTAGTGAATGATCCATGTGCACTTAAAAAGAATGTGTATTCTGCTGTTTTAGGATAGAATGTCCTAGTATATTTGTTAAGTCCATCTAGTCCAGTGTGTCATTCAAAGACATCTTTTCCTTTTTTATTTTGTTTACATTATCTTTCCATTGATATAAGTGGGTTGTTAAAGTCCTCTACTATTATTGTATTATCAATGAGTTCCTTCATGTTTATTACTGTTTTATATATTTACAATTGTTATATCTTCTTGTTGGACTGTCCCATTTATTATTACATAGTGCCCTTCTTTGTCTCTTGCTCTACAGTCTTTGTTTTAAAGTCTAGTTCGTCCCACATAAGCTTTGCTACTCTGGCTTTCTTTTGACATCCATTTGTATGACTCATATTTCTCCATGCCTTCACTTTCAATCTAAAGGTGTCTTTAGTTCTAAATTGAGTCTCTTACAGGCAACATATACATGGGTCTCGTTTGTTTTATCTATTCTGACACCTTTTGTCTTTTGAGTGGAGCATTCAGTACATTTACATTCAATTTAATTATTGGCATATACATATTTATTGCCTTTTTATTACTTGTTTTGTTGTTTCTGGACATTTTCTCTGATCCTTTTTTGTGTTTCCTTCATGTCTTGCTGATTTTCTTTAGTGATCTATGTGGACTTTTTTTCTCTGTTCTTTGCATGTTTTTTGGTAGTTTTTGCTATATGGTTACCATTAGGTTTGTATATAACCTTTTCTGCATCTAAGAGTCTTCATTAAGTTGATGGCTGTTTAAGTTTGAACCCATTCTTTTCTTCTCTCCTCCTCATGTTTTAGGTATATATTTTTATGTCCTTTTTCTGTGAGTTCCTTGCCTTGATTTTTTTATAGAAATATGCCTTTAAAAAAAGAAATACTCATTTTTACTTCTTTAGTATTTCCTACATTTATACTGTCACATTTGGTCTCCTTTCCACACAGAGAGTCCTCTTTACTGTTTCTTGCAGGACTAGTTTAGTGATCATGAACTCCTTTAATTTTTGTTGTGTCTGGGAAACTCCTTATCTGTCCTTTCATTCTCAGTGATAACCTTGCTGATGTAGTATTCTTAGCTGCAGATTTTTCCCATTCAGCACTTTGAATACATCATGGCACTGCTTGTTGGCTTGCAAAGTTTGTTTGAAAAATCTCCTAGCTTCATGGGTTTTCCCTTGTAAGTTACTGACTTATTTCATCTTCCTACTTTTAAGATTTTTTTTCTTTATTAAAAAAAGATTTGGGGGGGCGCCTGGGTGGCTCAGTGGGTTAAAGCCTCTGCCTTCAGCTCAGGTCATGATCCCAGGGTCCTGGGATCGAGCCCCACTTTGGGCTCTCTGCTCAGCAGGGAGCCTGCCTCCCCATCTCTCTCTGCCTGCCTCTCTGCCTACTTGTGATCTCTGTCAAATAAATAAATAAAATCTTTAAAAAAAAAAGGTTTTCTTCCTTTATCATTATATTTTCTGCATTTAATTACAATATGTCTTACTGTGGGCCTGCTTTTGTTGATTTTGTTGGGAGTTCTCTGTGCCTCCTGGATCTGGATGTCTGTTTCCTTCCCCAGGTTAGGGATGTTTTCAGCTATTATTTCTTCAAATTTTCTGCCTTCTTTTCTCTCTCTTCTTCTAGGACTCCTACAATACAGCTCTTTTTACGTTTGATGGAATCACTGAGTTCCCTAAGTCTAGTCTCATTTTGCATAATGCTTTTCCCCCCTTTTGTTCAGCTTCACTGCTTTCCATTAGGTTGTCTTCTGGGTCATTAATTTGTTCCTCTGCTTCTTCCAGCCTGCTGTTCATTGCATCAAGCCTGTTTCTAATCTCATTGATTGAACTCATCTGTGATTGAACTCATCTGTGATTGATAACTCTTTGGTCTCTATGGTAAGGGTCTCAATGATGTCTTCCATTCTTTTCTCAAGTTCAGTGAGCATCCTTATGATCATTGCTTTAAATTCTCCATCAGGTATGTTACTTCTGTTTTGCTCAGATCTCTGCCTGTAGCCTTATCTTGTTCTTCCATTTGGGATAAATTCCTCCTTTTTTCCTGTTCTGTTTTGTTTTGTTTTTTTCCCCTATGTCTCTGCATCCTTCTCTGTGTTAGAAAAGCCAGTCATGTCTCCTACTTCTGAAAGTAATAAGAAGAAGTCATGTCTTTCCCAGGTCCTGGTGCTCCAGGTAATAATGTTTCCAGTGTGTTCTGCATGTGTTCTGCTGTTGTGTTCTCACTACTCTGTTCTTCAGGCCAGTCATCTGCAGATGCTTTCCTTGCCTGCTGGTGGCAGCGTCTGGTCCCTGTCCTAAATGTGTCAAGTTTTAACTAGCTGTGCTCTGGTCTGCTTGTGAAATGAGGCCACTCACCACCCCCACCAGAACTGAAGCCCTACAGAACTCTCTGGTCAGGAAACATAGTGTGGACAGGGGCCTGTGCTGATCTTCCCACCAACAGTGCAGCGGGGTTCCTTTTTCTCCATATCCTTGACAGCACTTGTCATTTATTGTGTTTTTGATTGTAGCCATTCTTGCAGGTGTATGGTGATATTTCATTATAGCTTTGATTTGCATTTCCCTGCTGATGAGTGATGTTCATCTTTTCATTTGTCTGTTGGCCATTTGTATGTCTTTGGAAAAATGTCTATTCGGGTCTTGTGCCCATTGCTAATCAGATTATTTGGGTTTTTGGTGTTGAGTTGTATAAGTTCTTTATATATTTTAGATATCAACCCTTTATCAGATATATCACTTGAAAATATCTTCTTCCATTCAACATGTTGCCTTGTTGTTTTGTTAGTTTCCTTTATTGCACAAAAGCTTTTTTAAGAGTTTTGTTTTTGTTTTTTTTAAGAAAACTTTACCCCAACATTGGACTCAAACTCATGACACCAAGATCAAGCGCACGAGGTAATGTGATTCAAGAAGTTCCTGTTTTGTTTTTTGTTTTTTTGAAGATTTTATTTTTTCATTTTATTTGAAAAAGCACATGCATGAGTGGGGGGAGGGGCAGGCAGAGGGAGAGGGAGAAGCAGGGAACCTGATGCAGGGCTCGATCCCAGGACCCTAAGATCATGACCTGAGATGAAGGCAGATGTTAACCAACTGAGCCACCCAGGGGCCCCAAGAAGTGCCTGTTCTTGGAAACCTCGTTCTCTCCTCTGGGAAGGGAGAAACTAAGGCCATCATTACATCAGGCTTATGAATGATACAAACTTACATTGTTTTTTAACACTACTTGTTTAAACTTTTTTCAGTTGTACATAGTTTTGTAAATTGTCAGTATTAATTTTCCCACTTTATTATTCCATGACAGACATTATTTGCCCACTATCAGGAAGGAAAAATAATTTTCTTTTTACGAGTCTAAGTTCTTGCTGAGGCCACTATAACAAAAGACAGATGAACAAGAGTAAACAAACAGTTTTATTAACCTTTGTATCCTCCCTATGACACCTGGGGGTCCCCAGAGGTGAGCAAAACAAAGGCTTGGTTACAACTTGAGTTTACATAGTATTTTAGCAGAGGAATAAACTTTTAGAGTAATTACATGATAATAGGAAAAGACCTTGAGTCTCCAGGGCAATAAATTGTGAGAAGGCAAATATATCAGAAACTAATGGTAGATAAGGGTTAGCTGGTAAAATCCATTATGTAGATTTCTCTAGTGCTCTCTCTAGGCTAAGGGACTAATGTTTTCTCCAGGGAATAACTTTTCTCCTTCCTGGTAGAGATAGAGGAGAGGACATCTTTTTAAAATTTATTCCCTACTTTTAGGCAAATGGGGAGACGGCTGGGAGCTTTGCTTGTATAGGCTTCTGCTTAATTGCCTTCAGCTCAATAGTCTTTATAACAAAGGGGCACATTTGGAGTTCGCATATTCTGCCTCCCTTCAGTATAAATCCATGCTGTGTTTATTTGGTTATGTATGAGAAAGTTCATGTTTGTTTCAAGCCCTGAGCAAATCTGAAGAAAGTGTAGGTTATATCATTACATTTATACAAATAAAGGACAAAAGTCTACTCTATGCACATATATTTGTTTCTTGCATGTATATCCAAATATCTATGTCCTCTTAGTCATTTACACATGGTTTAAAAAAAAGGTTAAATGATCAGACTACGCATTATGTTTGCTACTGGACAATAGGATTTCGAGGAAGTTCTTTCAGGCAGATCTCCATACTGGGACATTTTTTTGGTACACAAACAGGGAATTTTAATTATGACTTTTAAATGTAGCATTGTATTAAAAAATGGTTGCCTAAGAGAACATAACACAGAAATGAATTTTTGAACAAAAATAATTATAGCTTCTTTCCCATGTGTAGCCACAACACATGAAAACCCTAGAATTCTCTGGGTCCTTCTGCAAGTGAGAACAATAATAGTGGTTTATGTTTTCATCTTTTTACAGATCTGTGAAATAGGAGGATCTGAAATGAGGATGCCCTTTATCAACTAATGAAATGATGAAGCTTGCTAAAGAAATTAAAATTTAGGCTAAAGGAAGACTCTATAAAGGAAATTATGAAGAGAATTCTATTTACAATACCATAAAAAATACTAACGAATAAACCTAACCAAAGAGGTGAAAAAGTTGAATACTTAAAACTACAAAATATTGATGAAAAACAGTAAAGAATACACAAATGTATGGAAAGACGTACTGTGGGATAAGATGTCAGTAGTACCCAAGGCTATCTTCAGATTCAGTGCAATCACCATTAAAATACCATGATGTGTTTTTGCAGAAATAGAAATCATCCTAAAATTCATAAAGGAATTTCAAGGGACCACCAAAGACTCAAAACAATCTTGAAAAAGAACAAAGGTGGAGGATTCACAGACCCAGATTTCAAAATTTGCTAGAAAATTGTTATGTAATAATCAAAACAACATAGAACTGCCATGAAGACAGAGATATAGAACAATGGAGAAGACCAGAGCCAGACGCACAACATCATGTATATGAGCGAATCATTTTCAACAATAGTACGAATACCTCCCAAGAGTGAAACACAGCCTCTTCAACAAGTAGTGTTTGGCCAACTGGATATCCACATATAAAAGAAAGAAGTGGGACACTTATACTGCACTAGATATAAAAATTAATGCAAATTATGTTAAAGCCCTAAATATAAAAAGCAAAATTAAAAAACAGCTAGAAGAAAACATGATTAATATTTTATTGACATTTGGATTTGGCAGTGATTTCTTGGATATGACATAAAAACGACAGGCAAAAAAGCAAAAATAGACAAATGAGACTACAAACTAAAAACTGTTTTAAGTCAAGGAACTCAAGAGTGAAAAGACAACGCATGGAATGGCAGAAAATACATGCAAAACAAATACTTGATAAGGTATTAATACCTAAAATATATAAAGAACTCCTACATCAAAGAAACAAAAAACAACCTGATGAACTAATGTCTAAAATTCTCAAGGGACATTTCTCTCAAGATGACGTACAAATCACCAACTAGAATATAAAAAGATGCTTAACATCACTAAACTTCAGAGAAGAATAAAAACGAAAATGAGATACTTACTACCTTATACACATTACCATGGCTGTTCTTGGAAAAAAAAAAAAAAATCTTAGTGATTCCACATACATGTGGCAAAATAACATGGCTAACTTCACAGAAAAACAAAGCAGAATGACAGATGGCTATGGTTGAAGGGAAAAACACAGGGTTGTGTTGTATGAAGGATATAGACATAACTTGTGCAACATGGAAAGATTCTTAATATCTATACTGGAACATTAAGAACATATTGAAAACTAATACTTAGTGCAGTAAAAACTGGTTATATACTAAGTTTTATATTACGATTATTTTCAAGAAAAACAAAATTCTCAATGTAGACTACAATATTATAAAAAATGGTGGAAATAATAAAAAACATTTTTCAAGGTGAACTAAAAAGACTTCTGAAAAGAAATTCCGAAGAGAAAAACGCAATAATGATACTTATTTCTAGATGACAAGATTACAGTACTGTGGGTACAAGAATAATCCTTTTCTGTCTTTATTCACAGATAATGAGAATATTGATACTTCACCTAAAATTTAAAATATAAAATCTTTAAAAAAATATATCATTTTCTGTAGTGAAGCTTTAATAGTATGTTTACACAGTCAAGATATGAGCCTCATGAGTTTTCAGGAAGCAAACGGTATAATAGAAAACACTGTACGATGCCCAAGCAGCCTGGACTTGGGGCAAGAAGCAAGAACAGAGGTTGGACGTAGTCTGGAGGCCATCAAGGTAGGAATTTGGGTGAGCTATGAAACTGTGACAAGTACGAGTCTGTGTTATTGAAGAATGGATGTGACTCTGGAGAGAGGGCCTGGACATGGCTCACCAGAATTTCCTGATGCTTGCTGGTAGACTGTGCCCTGAACCGAGCTGCGTTGCTTTAGTTTATATACAAAACAGAAGAATATGCTGGCTGAAGTGGACACCCTGACTTGAATTCCAGGAAACCTACACCGCTTTGTGACCTCATTGTTCAGCTCTTGCACAAATTCAGGGTGCAAACAGCTGATGACCTGAAGTAGTTTTGAAGATAATTAAGAATCCAGAGTAAGATCATGTACCATTTGAATGTATGAAATTGACACATCTTTTTCCATCCAAGTGATGTGTGAGAGTTGGTGCCCAGAAATCATTCTATTATTTTTGTGATGGGAACACACTGTCAAGTCAATGTGGACTATTCACAGAAGATGGTGTCCATCAACAACTAATAACCTATCTGCTGCCACCAAGTGTGCAAAAGTGAACACAACATAGTCAAGTATACTTAGCAATTTAACAGCAAAACCTTCTTTAAAAAAAACAGTCACACTATTCACATGGCAAAATTTAAAGCGATTGTTAACTCACTGGTGGAAAAAACCATTCTTCAAAAAGACAATGCAGTTTTGGGAAAGCAACAGTATATTTACCCTATTTGATTATCCTACAAATGATATTCCAAAAATACAGTTTTTTAGCTAGAAAAATGAAGAAATAATGAACTCGGTTTCTCTGCAAATGCAAATGCATAATATCTGCAGTATCATCATAAAACATGCAACCTAAGAATAAAAATCAATCCACCCTCAACTAAAATGACCTAAATGAAAAAAATATATATATACTTTAATATTTTTATATTTCTTATAAAATATACAAATAATTTTGAACGTTCTTTATGATCATACCTTGTGATACATAAAACTACTGCAAAACTACATTGGATAATGGGTATGAAAATGGACTGAAACAAAGAAAATAGAAAGCAAGACAATTACCATACACACTTAAGTGCTTCTTATAAAAAAGAAATATCAAGCTTAAACGTGCCTCTTTTCACATCACCCACACTAAAATGAAATTTTTAACAAGAACAAAAAAATGTCATTTACCAAGCAAGCAAAACCATCTTTCCCCAAAACAGAATGTGATGAGGACGCTTCCCTTATGCCCCTAGCATTCAACAGATACCGGAGGGGCAAACAGACCTATAAACCTCAAGGAAACTGAGCGTAAGACAAATCCCATGTCTCTAGACCAAACTGGAACAACGAGAAAATACTCCGAAAACTCAGCGCTATCTACTTAAGAAAACCACAGCAATCCTACCTAGATCTGCAATGATTTCCCCTTGATGGCAGCATTACACCACATGTGCCAAGGGGCCCTTCCCCCAGGACCTCTCCCTCTGCCCTTTGCCAAAGAAAAAAGGCCAAGCCATGTCCACGCTGGCTCCATCATGGCGACCCCCCATGTTTCTCCTCCTCTGGCTCCCCTTGACCGGCCTGGCGCCCAAAACCCAAGGGCGAGGCTCAGCGAGCTCCAGCCAGGGTCACCGAGGCTCCCGGCAGTGGCCGCGAACCCATCCGGGGCTCCATCTTGGCCCGCGCGGCTCTGCACGACGCCCGGGGAGGCACGCTCCTCTGGTCCGGGGCCCAGAACCCCAGCCACGCCCCGCCGGTCCCTGCCCGAGCCTCAGTCAGGACTCCGCGAGAGGCCAGCCTCACCCCGAGGCCTCCGAGCGCCCAGACACCAAGGGCGGCGGCGGCCACGGCGGCCGCGGCGGTGGCCGCGCGGCCCGCGGGCACCGGCCGTGGGGTCAAC